>JAVANC010000017.1:24194393-24696893 GCA_033319125.1 Parnassius glacialis
TGAGGGCTTTTGTTTTTCTGTTTTTTTTTATCTGTAAATTTATCTGACAAACTTTTTAATCAATTTTAGGTTGTAGCAACACTTGGAACCACATCATGTTGCACGTTTGATGCTCTTGACGAAATAGGCGACGTTTGCATATCTCGAAATGTTTGGCTACATGTGGATGCTGCCTACGCTGGCTCAGCTTTCATTTGTCCCGAATACCGTTATCTTATGAAAGGTGTAGAAAAAGTGGATTCTTTCAATTTCAATCCGCACAAATGGATGCTTGTTAACTTCGATTGTGCAGCATTGTGGATTAAACAACCACGTTGGATTGTCGACACGTATTATGTTGACCCATTGTATTTAAAACATGACCAGCAAGGTTCAGCACCGGATTTTCGCCACTGGCAAATTCCATCGGGGCGTCGTTTCAGAGCATTAAAATTGTGGTTTGTAATGAGATTGTACGGCGTTGAAAACCTTCAGAAGCACATCAGGAAGCACATTGCGCTTGCCCACCTTTTTGAGAAGTTATGCTCATCTGATGACAGATTTGAAATAGTTGAAGAAGTGACTATGGGACTTGTATGCTTTAGACTTAAAGGAAGCAACGAGATTAACGAAGAGTTGTTGAGACGCATAAACGGCCGCGGAAAAATTCATCTGGTACCTTCTAAGATTGACGATATTTATTTCTTAAGATTAGCAATTTGCTCGCGTTTCTCTGAAGAAAGTGACATTTATATATCGTGGGAAGAAGTGAAAATCTCTGCCGACGAAGTACTAGCTCAAAAGTAAGCTAAACAGTCAACAATTTTGCCTCTCAAGAACAAGTACCGCTATTGATTGTTATGGTAAAATATGCAGACTAATATCTTCATAGTAAGCATAGATATATTGATTTAAAAATAACTTTATTACATTAAACCTTAGAAAGCAAGCTATCTAAAGATTAAACTTATTTAGATCATTGCTGACAATATTAATAGATAGTATGTAAAAATATAATAATTTTCTTTAAAAAATGTATGTTGTACTTATTATTTTTAGAATGTTTATTTGGCTTTCTAAAATAAACTAAGTGATGAAGTTAATAGCAACATTATCTTTTTTTTTAATGAGTAGAAGATTCCAAGATTAAGATTAAGATTGTTACATCGTAGTTGTATGAAATGTTTTTTTTTTACTGGAGTTAGAAGAGTTTATTAGTTAATTTATTATACTTTCTCATCTACCTTGTTTTTTTGTATGTAAGATTTACCACATTAAATCAATTTAAAGTCAATCTTCTGATTAGACAAATTTATATACGTGATTTATCATAATGAAATACATTATTAACACTGAGATCATATGATCTAAGAATTGACAATACCTTGACAATAACAGAACTTTACTTAATGAGGGCTAATAATCAATATAAATAATAATAATAAATAACTCTCACCAGATGTCGCTAGTTGGATCTGAGGTTATTTAATTTATTGCGGAAATTCGTGTTAACCTAATATTTAGAAAATATTATTAGCTGTGATGTATATATCTATTTATTGTTAAAGTAGTACTATAATTCATTGTTTCTTTAGTAAATCTGATGTACACACCTTCTTAAATATAATAAATTTATTGAAAAGTCGTGTCTGTAGTTTTAATATTTCACGGAAATAAGTCTAAGAGACTGAATAAAGGATTCTTATTTATAGTACTGTTGTAAGCCAAATTAGTGTTTTTTATTTTATTTTAGTCAGTCTGTCTCCCTGTGTATTCACGATTCACGCAAAAACTACTCCTACACCTCTCTGTTTTGGTGGGGGCTTAAAAATAAAAATTTATATCTATCCCATACATATAATAAAATGTAAATTGCCGGTGTCTGTACATTGTATAACTTTTTTATTGATCCACCAACATTTTTATCATTCCTTACATGCAATTTAAATACAAGGAACCAATAAAAACTAAAATTTATAAATAATTACAGGCGGATACCACATTGCAAATAACTATCTCGCCTGTATACACCTATACCTCTGTACCTTTATTACTAGGATAAATAAATTGATAACGATATACTGTATATAACAACGGAAGGAAATGAAAATGTTTTATAGAATATTACAAGAGGAGGAGGTCTCTTAAAGTGCGACGAAGCGAGGGTCGAAACGTATATCAATTGTTTCAACTTTACAACTTTACTCTAGCAATTGGAGAATTGGTGCCAAACATTGTTCTACGATGTGGTCCAGTCAATGGTGTATTTAATCTTACGAGCATAATGCGGATAATAACAGGGAACGTACATATAAAATTTACTTACTATTTCAGTCCAGTCAACTACACCACTAATAATTTTGGAAGTATAAATTAAATCAACAGTATCCCTGCGGTTTTCTAGAGAAATCATTTTGAAATAGATCAAACTATTTTTATATGATACACGCTTCTTATAACTTCTAAACCCACGTGCGTAAGACAAATGTCTTATGAATCTCTTTTGTTTCCGCTCGATTCTCAATGAATGTGTAGCATAGTGAGGTCTCCAACTCTACAGGTCTACACAGTATTCTAATATACTTATAACCAAACTGTTTAATTTTAAAGCTTCGAAAGACTGATATCTCTTATGACAAAACCCAATATCCTAGATGTACGTTCAGTAATGTTTTTAATGTGGAGCACAAAAGTAATATTTGTATGGAAAATAACCCCGAGGTCTCCAATTTGATCTAACTGCTGTATATAATTATCTTAAATGTGATAACTATAGTCGATACTGTTACTTTTTCTCGCTTATTACACATAAAAACATTTAGTAATATTTATATATATAAGACTCGCTCTTGGATTGTTACTCACACTTGGGTGTGGCTCCAACGATTACGTGTACAGTTGCCCATAAAACCTCTCAATCTCACTCAAAATCTCAGGTGTCCCGGAAACGATGCTGCCACACTCGGTCTTCAGCTTTGACAGTTGGCTCTTTCTGGCAAACAGATCTCTGGCAAGGACTTTGGAGCCTTGGTTCCGCTCGATCGCTTCTTCAATACAAGCTGTATTTAAGTTGCGTAAGTCTCGCCGCATGCATTTAGACATCTGTCTGTTCATTTGCCTGTATAGCTCTGACCGCATGGACAGTTTCCACGAGATTGTCATTAATATCGTCCACTTTATTGCAGTCTTCTAGGCACTGAAAACGGTTTTGTAACTCGAGCTGAAAGGTTTCGGGACTTTGGAACAGAGCACGAGGGGGACGGAGCGTTGACTTCATTAGGCGAGACCTCTCCAACTTAACGTTTAGGTTCAGTGTGCCTCTAACCATTCGGTGATCGCTACCAGTTTTTACCCTCGCGATCACGGAGACATCACTAAACAGTTTTCGTCTGGTCGTCATAATGAAGTCAATCTCATTTTTTGTCGAACCGTCGGGGCTCTACCAGGTCCACTTCCTGTGGGGTCGCTTCTGGAAGAAAGAGTTCATCATAAAGAGTCCCTCTTTCTCCATGAATTCGGCCAATTGCTGGCCCCTTTGGTTCCGTTGCCCTATTCCAAATTTCCCTACTTTCAGCTCACCGTTCTCTCTTGTGTCTAGTTTTGTGTTTAAGTCTCCCATTAACACCGTATAGTGGGTTTTGGAGGAATGCATGGCTCTAGAGATATCCTCATACATTTCCTCCACCTCTTCATCGGGATGTGCTTAGGTTGGTGCGTAAACCTGTATGACCTTCAGCGAATAACGTTTGGTGATTCTGAGTATAAGGTACGCAACCCTCGTCGACACTCTCTCAATCTTTACAACATTGTTAACGAGCGACTTGTTGACGATAAATCCGACACCTTCTTGGGACAGATGGTCGCTCTCCCGGTGATAGAGCAAGTTGCCGGATTCAAGGATTACCGTGTCCTCCTCCTCTCTTAGGACCGCGGATAATGCTATGATATTCCAGCGCAACATGTCTATCTCTTCTTCCAGCTCCAGGATCTTCTCGTCAGTCCTCAGGGTGCGTGCGTTATAAGTTGCCAGTTCGAGTCGTCGTAGGTGGCAACCGAACCTCCACCGGAGATTCTTAGCACTCCCTGCCCCGCCGTTACCATGGTCACCACCGTAGTCAGGAATAGCGGTGCCGTCGGGGACTGGGGGCCATTTCTTTGTCACTTTCATCATTGAGGGGTATTTGCCATAGTTGCCATGCCTGGCGAACGGGTTGGCAACCACAGTTTTTTTATTTTAATTTTTCTGTTATGAGGAAGATGCTGCTGCCCATCTCCTGCCTGTTTCCCTTTGTCGCCTTTTACGACACCCACGGGAAGATATGGGGTAGCGGATATTCTTAACCGCCATAACCACAAGGCATATACACGGCAAGCCTGACTGATATCCATTTATTACTATAAATAACGCTCGGTCATTTAAATATGATTTTAGCCAATTTATCAAACTACCAGTAATACCATAGGAAGACCTTACAAGCAGATGCAGGTCGGGCCTCCTAAGGCCAAAGTGGAAAATCTCTAATTACAATAAACAATAAGGGGGAGCGTTCTGTCCCACTACAATTCAACAGGGTGAATATTAAAACCGAGCTTACTTACCTATATCCAAGACGACTGGTCCCTCAGGGTTCAGTCAGGTCGCATGTGGTTGTATGGTGCATGGGAAGTAAGGGTCAGTGATGTGTATCTGTGTGTGACTGATTGTGGTAGACCTGTTTAGACCGTTGCCGTTGGCAGCAGCTCGGACTTCAGCACCGCTCCAAATTGTGGTAATCTTCCGCGGAGTCGCCCACAGTCACTTTCATCGTTCGTCACGAGGACAGTCCATTAACTCTATCGTACGATTAACTAATTTCCAGAAGCCACTAACTCTCGGTTGTTATAACGCTTAACACACAAAACGAACACAGAATGTCCGGATCAAAGGTCACTACCGTTTCGCGTGGGAACAGTTATTTCTAGAATATCAAATGCCGCACTAGTAGTTAATATTGTCGAATGCACTTATATACAGATTCAGAGTTAAACACAACTAAATCCCGGGAAAAGCTCTCAAACAAAGAATGCGCGTCACGAATCCTAGACAGTATATTTACACACGCCTGCACCATTCCGTGTTTCCGTACCAGTTCACAGCGTGCTGTCCCAAGCACAGCTGGCAAACGACTCCTTTTTTGCTCGCGACCCGCGCGCTCTTGCCACTACCACCCCGCTTGACCGAACTTCAAAACCGGTATCGCGCCGAGCCGAGCGCCCTCTGGCGTCGATTCTTGACATTAGCGCTTGGCGCGAACAACCACACTTTATTGAAATATTTATACCAAAACACATTAAACAAAAAAATAATATGTTTTCTCACAAATAATCATAATAGTAAACCAATGTCATCGATAGATGGTGCTGTTCAAATGTAATGTAGTAGATATATCTTTTAATAATTTTTGCTGATCTTAATATGACCCACAGTTGGAATAACTCATCATCAACATCATTACAGCCCTTCACAAGTCCATTGCTAAACATAGGCATCTGCGAAACTACTAAAAAGTTCGGAATCGCTGCAATACATTGTGTAGGGATGCACAACGACGCCACATTCATAAATCAGTCGAAAATAGCGACACTGCCAAGGTTTGGAAATTTCTTCGATGACTTGGAGTGGGCAAAGCATCTTCTAGCTCATTTCAGCATAATTTTGATATTGAACTCCTTAACCAACATTTTACTTCTTCTAGTACAATAGACAGCTCAGACAAAGAACGCACTCTGAGTATTCTTTCTTCAATGCCAACTCCTAATTTCCCACCGTTTAAGTTCACTCCTTTCACTGACTGTGATGTTAAAAAGAACATATTGTCCATCTCATCTAAAGCCGTGGGTAACCCTAAGGAGGCCCAAGCCTCACATTTTACTAACTTTCGCCCCATTTCCATTCTTCCGTTTCTATCTAAAGTCCTAGAGAAACTAGTTTTTCACCAATTATCTCAATATCTAGATAGAAATTCCCTTTTAAATCCTGTTCAATCCGGTTTCCGGTCGGGTCATAGTACGACTATAGCTCTGATTAAAGTTACTGACGATATTCGACGAGTGTTACGGCTTGCAACTGCCTTGACAAAAGTAGATTCCTCCCGGGCCCTGAAGGACGAACCTACAAGCAGGTGCAAGTCGGGCCTCACAAAGCCAAGTGGAAAGTCCTTAATTGCAATGAACTATAAGGGGCGACAGCCCGTTAATGGGAAGGCACTCACCTGCTTGTGGAGCGGAGACGTATACCAGGATCTGCCCGACTGATGGAAGTGTAGTGAATGTATGTGTTAATTGTATGAGGCTGTGTGTAAGTGGCCTGGGCTAGATGACACAATACTGTCCTGGAGAAGGTATCCTCTGGTCGCTCCGGAACTATTCCCTTCTTGAGGCACCCTTTCAGTCTAGTCACGTAACGGTACAGCCAAAGAAGAAGTTCAGAAGAAAATCACTATCAGAGTTGCACAATTAATTTAACTGAAGTTAATAAGTCTTTTAAGAACACACGGGTTCTCGTGGACACAACGATTTTCGCGGGTTTTTACGTTCGTAACAAAATAGGCGCTAAAAACTAAAAACGTCCGTCGACTCGAAGTCCGTCCGTGGAATGTGACCGAGGAGGGGGGCCGGGCGACCTTGTGACCGGTGCTATACCCCGCGCGTACGTTTAACAAATTCACGTTTCAAAAATTTTATATATTTTGCCTAAACAAACCCCTGCCCCGGACATAAGGAATTATGTCCGCGAGCAGATTGGCAAACGGGACAAGGTCGCGACGGCACGTTGCAAGACCGAATCTCTGACCAAAACCTCGGCCACTCTAGGCACCCCATCCGATGCATACGACAACTTAACAATACGCCCACGGCGCCAATACAAAGTTAAAGCGTTGGGTTCTTTAACCAACACGAGGTCTCCAACCCGAGGAGGATCCGTCTTGTCAGACCACTTTAAGTGGTCTGACAAGCGTTACGCGCTGCTGCAAAAGATGTAGGTACTCCAGAGACCATCGGTGCCAAAAACTCTGAGTCATCTGTTGTAGCAGGTTAAATCTGTTCAACCGCGAAAAGTTCGTTTCCCTGATGGGGTACTCGGGCAGGGCGTTAAGCGGCTGGCCAATCAGGAAGTGTCCCGGGGTTAGAACTTCCAAATCATTCGGGTTGGACGAGAGGGGACAGAGGGGCCGAGAGTTGAGTACCGCTTCAATTTTACAGAATACAGTGGCGAGATCCTCAAATTTCAAAATAGTTTCACCAATAACGCGACGGAGATGCGTTTTTGCAACTTTAACCACCGCCTCGAAAATACCGCCCCAGTGGGGACACGTCGGAGGGTCGAATTTCAACTGGATGCCCCTTTTTGATATAGTATTGCCTAAATAAGTCCGGTGGCTGGACAGAAATTCGACGACCTCCTTTAGATACTTATCCGTGCCCTAATAATTCGTTCCGCAATCTGACCGGATCAAGTCCGGCAAACCGCGCCGCGACACGAAACGGCCAAGCGTGGCCAAGAAGGCTTCCGTGCTGAGGGCGCTTACAAGTTCCAAGTGAACGGCCTTAGTGGAGAGGCACACGAAGACGCAAAGATAGGCCTTATGCGAACGCGCGTTACGAAGGTTAGAGGACTTGACGAGGAAGGGGCCAGTAAAGTCTGTTCCGACTCCAGCGAATGGTCGGATGGCCCTGACGCAGTCGGGCGGCAAGTCACCCATCAGAGGCTGCGATATGGGGGCCTTCAGTTTATAACAGGAGATGCACTTAAAGATGACGCTCCGAATGGTGCATCGGCCAGCCAAAATCCAAAACTCCCGCTGCAAAATAGCCGAAAGAGCGTTACACCCAGCGTGGGCATTCTTAACATGGTGGTGGGTTACCAGCAACCGGACAAGGGCGCCGTCCTTAGGGAGCAGCAACGGGTGTCGAGCCCCGCACGGCAGTTGAGAGTTTTTCAAATGTCCGCCCACGCGCAGCATCCCAGCGTCGTCCAGAAAGAGGTTCAGGCAGGCCAGAGCGCCCTTGATAACGGCGCCACGCTTCAAGTTTTCAATAACGGGCTCAAAATGCTCCGTTTGGACCATACGGGTCCAATGCATTAAAGCTTCACGACGCTCGCTAGGGGAGAAAACGCAATCAGAGAGTCGGTTGGACGGATCTCTCGAATTGCGGATAAAGCGGCGCAGCCAAGCAGTCACTCCTAAGAGCTTATCGAGAGAGCTGTATCGTTCCAGAAGGGAAGATCCCGAGTGGGCTTATCCTTGCCCACTCCTACTCGGGCTCGTAGGCCCGGCAAATCGGTAGGTTCGGAGTAATTACCCTGGGGCCAGAATGACTGAGGCTCAGATAACCAACCGGGACCCCACCACAGTGGGTGGTCAACCAGCACGGGGGCCTCATAGCCGCGAGAAGCGCAGTCTGCGGGATTCAACTCCCCTGGGACATGTCTCCAGTTGAGAGAAGTCTCAGAACTCTGGATTTGAGACGCGCGGTTCGCCACAAAGACCTCAAGATTGTGAGGTGCGGCTCGGAGCCAACAAAGTATCTCACTTTCCGACCATGCGTAGACGTCCGTAATGTCGATTACAGGCTTCAAGGACGAGTGACCGTGGTTGAGGAGCCGCGTGAGAAGAGCGGCACCGGACAGTTCCAATTTAGGGATAGTTAAGCGGGACCTAATGGGGGCAACCTTGCTTTTGGCGAGTACGAGACGGACTGCAGTATGACCAGAGGAACTCACAGTCCGCAAATATACGACAGCAGCATAGCCCTTCTCAGAGGCGTCGCAAAACCCATGTAGGGCAGCCCTGCATTTCCCTGGAGGGAGGAAGCACCTTGGTATGGAAACCCGGTTGATGTCCGGAAGGGAGGAGAGCATGGAGAGCCACTCTCGCAAGAGGACCCCGCTAACAGTCTCGTCCCAACCCAACCCGGACATCCAGAGCTTTTGAAGAAAGCACTTAGCCAAAAAGATGACCGGGGTGATCCATCCATTAGGGTCGAAGGTGCGAGCTACGGTAGACAGCACGGAGCGCTTGGTCCATGCTTTGGGTGTCCTGAACAGGCTGATATTGAATGCCCAGCACAGTCAACAAATTAGGATTCTCAGGTTGCTCGAACAGATGAGGGTCTTGTTGATCCTCTCCTGGGAGGTCCTTCAGAATGTGAGGGGAGTTCGACAACCACTTGCGCAACTCATAGCCTCCGGACTTCAGGATGGCAAATAATTCGTCTCGCAAGACAAGGGCCTCCTCGACGGTGGAAGCGCCCGTACAAATGTCGTCCATCGTCCCGACGGCCGGTATTGTTCTGGAAGAACAACTCGCACTCACGGTCCAGAGGGTTAGTTCGAGCCGCATGTGGTGGTTCCTCAATTTCCCAGAACCGCTGGACGGCATCCGAAAGGGACACGCCCACAACGGAGAGCGGGTCAGCTGTCGGAGGGGGAGGAGACCACATAACCGGTCCAAAGAAGCTGTGCCCAAATATCGTGGACATGGCTGACAGGCCATCGGGCTGTAGAGCTCGTATCTCACCTAACATTATGAACCCCAGCGTGTCGGCCCCCAGTAACAAATCTATAGGCCCCGGTTGGGCCCACCGAGGGTCTGCCGGTCTCAAACCCGACGCACAGTGAACCGCGCTGTCATTTATACGAACGTTAGGGAGAAACCCTACGATGTCATCGAGGACATTTACCTTGACTAAAATGCGAAGGTGTTCGCTGGTAGGGCTGAACACCAACTCCGCTTGTCCCCTAGGAGCAGGAGGCTCGGCACCTCCGATACCTACCATCGGACATGATTCAGAGCTCCAGGGGAGCCCCAGTCTTCCCACCAACCAAGTGGAGGCCACACTACGTTGGGAACCCGAATCCAATAGAGCTCGAACCGTTAAGCCGTCGCCGCTCGGGTTGTACACCTTCACTGAGGCCGTCGGCAATAGAACAGTTTGACAGGTGGACTGCTGACGGCTCAAAGGCTCAGTTGAGGCGGCCATGGCGGGAGCTAGGGCGGCAGCCTCCTATCTGGAGCTGCCTCGGTCGGACTGGCACCCGAACCGGGGGCCCCGAGAGCGGCACTCCGACGGCATCCCGATGACCCTCGACTGGAATTCCCCGAACGGGCCGACCTGGGGAAATTCGGGGATCCTCGGCTCCGAGGTCCGGGACCGATACGCGGCCTCCGGAACCCGGTAATACCGGCACTGACCAAAGGGGGGCGGGCGGCGTTCCAGTCGCGGCCACTCAGCCAACGGGGGTGAGAACGGTCTAGCTGATCGCTGAGTGGCTGCGAATCCACTCTCAACCAGCTGAGGGGGGGTGACGACCCCCGTCCCCTGGGGGAACGACTCCCCGACCCGTCGGGGGAGGGACTCCCTTCAGAACGAGGGGTGCCGTGGTCAACCGACGTGCGTCGAGCTTCGCCCGACAGAGGGCGTAACGGAGCGCCCCCGCCCGTGGGAGTCAGGGGGCTGGCAGGACCCGGGGAGAACGCGCCGCGCGCACCCAGGCACAACATGATGTGGTGGTTGCCCTGGCAGTGCGTGCAGGGCCGCTGGTGCGGGCAGTCTCGTTGTAAGTGCCTCTCCAGGCACGAGTAGCCCCAGCGGCGCTCCCTGGCGATGGTTCGCCTTGCCGGAGCCGGCTTGCGCAATAACTTAGGGCACTACGTCGCTCGGTGTTCGGACGCTCGACAATAAGAGCAGGGAGGTGCCTCCCGGGCCGCTAGGCCACTATTGGAGGGTAGGGGGGGAGGCCCTCCCGCGGGGGCTCCGCTCGGCCTCAGGGGGGTGGTCGACGCCTTAGCCGTCCGATTCCGCCTCTCCCTGGGCACCACTCGAGCGGCAGCCGGGGTGCCCTCGACGGCGCCTGCTGCGTTCTCTAACTGCCTACACTGCTCCTCCAGGAACCGCAGCAGGTCCCTAAAGGGGGGAATATACGAGGCGCCATCCCCTCCGTACCTCTCCTCAAAATGGAGCTGAAGGTCGAAGGGCAGGCGGGACAGCACAATATGGAGTAACAGAAAAGACCACTCGTCCACCGGTAAATCCAGCCGCCGCGACGAGTTGCACGCTACGACGACTGGATTCACGATGTTCTCCCGTATTCTGGTCCGTTCCCTCAGCAGCGGGAGGTTCAGCAGCCCCCGAACATGCTCGTCAGCAATCCGCCGGAAGTTGGCGTACCTTCCAGCGAGGAGGTCCCTGGCGTTTTGGTAGGCGTCGTCCGACAGCTTAAGGTGGCCGACGACGCTCAGGGCCTCCCCCTCCAGTGATGTCAGGAGGTACCCCATTTTTTGGCAGTGGGTCAAGTCCCTCCGGGCGTCCACCAGGCGTGAGAGGACCCCGGAGAACCTTGGCAGGTCCACCGTGGGGAGTCGTCCTAACAGCTCAGGCTGAGTGGGCGGCTTTCGAGGGGACTCGAGCAGACCACTCAGCCGAGCCTCGCGCTCCTTCTCCGCGTCCTTGGCCCCCGCCTCGATCAAGTCGTCCGTGAGCGCGAGGAACTGCTCGTAGTCCGCACGGCAGGAGTCCAGGACTCCCTTTTCCACCTCCGAGTCCTCGAGCTCAGCGTAAGCCTCCGCCACGGCAGCCCTTCGAGCATCGATCTGCTCGAGCCTCTTCCTCATGTTATAAACCCTATCCGGTCGACCTATCAAAGCGTGTGCGCTGGTAGCCCAGCGCAGCTCAGTCCGCAAGCAACGAATTAGTAGCTTGTGTGACGGCGTCCCTACTAAATACAATTACTACGCGGCGGAATAAGGTGATCGCCACCATGCTGGTTCTATTAAAAATCATTTAAAAATAGTATAAATGAAATTATTGTTAAGTGAAATATGTTTGAAAAAAATAGTCCCGTTGGGTTTCTTGTTGGTTCTTCCCAGGACAGAGGTATTTTCCGAACAAGTGGTAAATAAAAAATGACTTTCAATAAGAATTATGTAATAATCAATATTGAATAAAAAATTATTCTATTCTATTCTGTTGTCTGGAAGAGATCGCTTATTAACGATAAGACTGCCTTATTGTACCTACCTCTTAAGTTTTACTCCTTGTAATTTGTTCTTTTTTATCGTTTTTTGTGGTGTACAATAAAGTATAAATAATAATAATATGGCGTAGGGAAGTGACGACCCCCTCGCTCGCTGACATAACAGTTAAGTGATAAAACTGCTACGTCGGCGCAATCAGTCAGCACCTTCCCAAACAGTGTTAACGCCGTGCCTTGGCGAAATTGAGGGGGCAAAGGCCGGTTTGTGCATATGGCTCCATCATGAAACGGCGCTAGTTCTGGGCGTCTCCCGCTAACTGACGCCCAATTTATGGATGATGGAAACGAATAGTCCGCGTATAGGGCCGCTGCCTGGGGGTCGCCGGGGCGCGTCTGAAGCTGGCGATGGACGCGACAGCATGCGGGCCGCCAGCCGAGCGCGAGGTGCTACATGACCACCTAGTAGCCCCTCGCATCTATCATCCCCACCAGATGGCTTGGTGTCGGCAGGGTCCTCTCGGACTCGGCAAGCGGCACCCGCCGCTGGTGGAGTACGCCGCATGCGTTAGACGAAGGAAATGAATACAAACGTATTGCGGGCGTATTTTAGGGCGAAAGGGGAAGAAATTGAAGGTTTTGCGTACCCGACTAGGATGCATCGACTATTTGCTGAGCTGAATCCCTCTATTACCGTTACCGAGCAAAACCTGGCAGACCGAGTTCGGTACATCATGCGCTCAAAAATATTTGATGACGCCGAACTCGAACGGCTACGACGTGAGGCTATTCCTTCGTCGAATGAAAATACTACGACAGGTGATGCGTCTCTACGAGTTGCAGAGCAACCCGCACACGTAGATGCCGCTGTAGATCTCCTTGTGGTTGACTCAGGCAACGATGGAATAGTCGCCCAGGAATAAGAGCAAATAAGGAGCGTATTGGAAGAGGCGATTAGGAAAACGCGCAGTACGCCTCTCGAGAATCGACCACGACTTGCCCGTATACCCCTAAGCAAGCGGCATAGGGCTATCGTGAGGGCTCTCAACCCAATGCTGGTATTTGGAAGCCAGCTGGGACCTTTGCGAGACGGACTCAATTCTTTTTGGCTCCGCACTGGCAGTTTGCCGTATTATTGGCGCCAAACTTCCCACGGTTGGACGCGCTACTAGACACAGTAACGCCATCCCAGCCTGGAAAAGAAGGATTGAGGATAGAATCGCAAAGGCAAGGGCCCTCATCGGCAGGCTGATAAGCTTCAGGTCGGGCAATAATAGGCCGCGAGTTGTGCGCACCGTCAGGATGGCACATGTCCCAGCAAATTCGGCGGATTCGGCGATATACCGAGAGGTCAACACGGTTCAACCAGAATCGTCTCTTCCAGAGTGATCAGAAGAGGCTGTATGAATCATTGGAGCGACCAATGGTACGTGGAACGGGCCCAGCACCGAATCAGGCCGACACTATCGCATTCTGGCGTGGCCTGTGGTCAGAGCCCGTAAACCACAGCGAGGGCCCTTGGACGGAAGTTGTGGCGAGTCAGTGTGCGAATGTTACGCCCATGGACCCCGTCATCATAACGCCGGATGACGTAGCTGAGGGGGTCCGTAGGGCCCCGAACTGGAAAAGTCCAGGACTCGATGGACTGCATCACTACTGGCTGAAGAGGTTCGTGGTGTTTTTTTTTTTTTTTTTATTGGATAAGGGTGACAAACGAGCACACAGTCCACCTGATGGTAAGTGGTTGCTGCGGCCCATAGACATCTACATCTATCCTCTATTACAAATCAAAATGTAGATGCGTTGTCACCCATGAGGACTAAGATGGAATGCCTCATTTCCAGTAAAAAGGGCCTCCGGCCACCTGCACTCACCAAGCGAAACGCAGAGGTAAACCTCTACTTCACGCTGGTTTTCTGTGAGGTCGTGGTACCGCCCCGGTTCGAGCCGGCCCATCCGTGCGACAGCAAAAATTGCCGCGTGGCTCTACCACTGTTGACTGTGTGTCACGCTGTGCTCGCCCGACAGTTTCAAGAGGCTCGCGACCAAAAGTCGTTCCCGAGCCTCTTCACCACTGGGATTACTCATTTGGTTCCTAAAGACCGGGATTCCATAGATCCGAGCAAATACCGTCCCATAACGTGTCTACCTACCATATACAAGACACTAACATACATTTTTAGCGCGAGAATCACTCGTCACCTGAACTCAAATCAGGTGATATCGGACGTTCAAAATGGATGTCGGGGCGGTGGTCGTGGAACCAAGGAACCACTCCTCATTGACGCGGTCATTGGCAAAGTGGTTAAACGCAACCGTCGGAACCTCTCCGCCGCCTGGATAGACTAGAAAAAGGCATTCATACATGGCTTAAGAGGGTCCTCGGGCCGTACAAAGTTGACTGTAGAGTTCGAGACTTCATCGGGCAGTGTATGGGGCAGTGGAATACGATCCTTTGTCATCTAGGCGAGCGGGTGATGGCTGCGGAGAACCACACAAGGATAAGAAGGGGTATCTTCCAGGGCGATTGTTTGAGTCCAATCTGGTTCTGTCTCTCTCTGAACCCTCTTAGTACCTTACTGGAGGGTTCCGGGAGGGGATTTCAGCTTCGGAGAGGAGATACAAAAGTGACTTACCTTTTCTATATGGATGATCTCAAGTTATTCACCTCCAGTAGCTCTCATCTTATGGAATTGCTAAACATTACTTGTGATTTTAGCAATTCTATTAGAATGGAGCTGGGGACGGATAAGTGTGCGGTCCTCCATGTTGAAAGGGGAAGGGTTGCTAACTCTGAGGGCATAGACTTATCTATGCCCATCAACATAAGGACCCTTTCCGAGGCTGAAACATACCGATACCTGGGTATGTCACAGAACATCGGTGTAGATGAGGCGGGTATGAAACAGTTTGCGATGTGTTTTATGCACGCTTGACCAAAGTGCTTAACAGCTTTTTGACCGGTGTGAATAAGACGCACGCATATAACGGTTGGATCATGCCTGTTCTCATGTATACCTTTGGCATGCTAAGGTGGACTCAGACCGAACTGAACGTTCTGGACAGAAAAGTCCGCACTATAATGACATCCCACAGGATGCATCATCCGAGATCGTAAGTAATGAGGCTGTACTTGCTACGGAAGCATGGTGGGCTCAGCTTCTTAAGCGCGCTTACCATGCATAATCGCTAAGTGTGCAGCCTCCGTAATTACTTTCTGACGAGAGCGGATGATCCATACTATAGGGACGTTATTTCTTGTGATAAAGGACTTACCCCTCTATCCTTAGCCAACGAGCAATGGCAAGACCCGGCAGTACAGAGCATTTCCGACCGGGAGACCGTATGGAAGGAGAAGGAGCTCCACGGGAGGTTCTACAAGGCTCTACATGAGCCTTTCGTACATAGTCGCCTCCCTTCACTGGCTACGTTTCGGTGACCTCTTTGTGGAAACCGAGGGTTTTGTCTGTGCGATACAGGATCAGGTTATTAAGACCAACAATTATCGGAGATACATCCTAAAGGATGGCACCGTCAATATCTGTCAAGCTTGTCGCCAGCCCGGTGAGTCACTTAGGCATGTCATCTCCGGTTGTTCGGCGCTTAATAACTCTGATTATTTGCACAGGCACAACTTAGTAGCCAGGATTCTACACCAGGAGCTCACACTGAAATGCAGCAGGAAGAGTTTCGGGGATATACCTGTCTTACACCTCGCTACGGTTGGATAAGTTCGACAGTCAACTTGGCACCGCTGAAGGGACTACAGCACCGCCCAAATTTCGGCTTAGAGGCTTTTTCATAGTCCACATACATAAGATATAGTGGCAGATTATACTCTTTGGTCTTCTGTATAATTTGCCGAAGGGTATGTATGTGATCTATGGTGCTAAAGCCTTTTCGGAAACCGGCTTGTTCGAGAGGCTGGAAGTCGTCGAGTCTGCGTGCGAGACGATTCGTAATGACTCTCGAAAACAGCACGTAAATGCAGTTTAGAAGGGAAATCAGTCGGTAGTTCTTCAAGAGAGCGTTGTCACCTTTCTTGAAGAACAAAACCACCGTACATCTGCTCCAAGCTTCAGAAGTAGTGCCACCATGGAGGACAGAATTAAAGAACTTCTGAAGGACTTCAAGTATACCCGCTTTCAGAAGCTCTGCTGTAATTCCATCCTCACCCGGGGACTTGGCGTTTTTATGGTGCTGGAGAGCCATTCTAATTTCGTTCAGACTGACGCCCGGAATATCATCGGAATAGTGTCGGATAATACTTGCTCTCGGATCGTTACTTACACATACATATGGCTCTAACGATGATGTGTACAGCTGCCCATAGAAACTCTCAATCTCACTCAAAATCTCGGGTGTCCCGGAAATGACGCTGCCCTGCCACACTCGGTCTTCAGCTTCGACAGTTGGCTCTTTTTGGCAGGCAGATCTCTGGCAAAGACTTTAGAGCCCTGGTTCCGCTCAATCGCTTCTTCAAGATGAGCTGTATTAACGTTGCGTAGATATAGAAATTACCTCTGCAGGACGTGCACGTAGGAACGACGTAGGAAGTCTAGCACCGAAAGGTCACAGCTACTGGCTAACCATAGACAACATATGTCAGATATACGTGCTGGGGAGTCTAGCACCAAAAGATCGCAACGGCTTGCCAGCCAAAATATTAGAATTTCACGAGCACGCACTAACTAGGCGCAAAACGATCACAGCGACTATCTGACTTTAGACAGCATATGTTGGAGGTACGTGCGAGGGAGTCTTACGTCGAAAGCTCACAGTCTTACTGCTGCAGCACAGAGGCAACGGGCATCTAAAATACAAAATCGATGCTCCTCATAGTAATAGATCTGCTTTCAGTTATAATCCCAACATTGATTATGCTCAGCAGAGCACAGTGACGATTAGAGCAATGAGTAAAACCTGCTTTAAGTGTTTTGCAAAAAAAATGAAGCGATGAACAAACTGGTATATGCTGCTGCAAGTAAGGGCATTCTTCCCGATATTAAAGCAACCAAGAAAGACAACAACACAACCTATAAAAATATCATCCAATATCTGCACATTTTTGGCGTCGTTCGATGCCAGAGAAATTCGCATTTGCGATCAGATTTATCATTTGATTGGTAGTCTTCTTCCACCACCAGGTCAAAGCCCGCGATTTTAACAAATATATTTAATTTCTGATGCGGGATTACTTTCTTTGTGATCGAACATCGCCCCTACTTTAAAAACAAATTTAATCAATGAGTTGCAGAACGTATTAAACAGCCATAATGTATACATTCGCAGTTTCATATACAATTTAGTAAGCAACTCTTTATTGGACAACTTAAAGCTATTAATTCACGTAGATCGCACACCACAAAATCAACATTGAATAAGATACAGTTCACCTACTACAAACGAAGTTGCCGTCCTGTTAGTAGATGAAGACAAGGGACCCAGGGATATAGTACTGCATTGTAAAGATGGCCAGATAGAGAAGAGTGTGCGAATTGCATAGCGCTTACGATCCCTTGCATTATGCTTTGATGTTTGTGAAAGGAGAAGATGGTTATTATCTGACTATACAGCAACAAGGTTCAGCAAGAATCAAAACAGTTTTGTGTATGTAGTTTTATTCATACAGACTAATGGTCAAAGATAACCGTTTCAATACTTTACATCATATTACCGAGATTTGTTCAGTCAATACTGCGTCGATATGATGGCTAAAATGATATCGGAAAGATTGAATGAGTATATGCCAAAACCAAGAAATATTAAGAGCTGAGAATTATAATATACATTTACATACATATTAGTCATATGGCCAGTGTCGAGTGGCAAAAACAGGGGCTACTACACTGTCACACGTTGTTGTGGCTAGAAAATAAAATACAACCTGACGATATTGACAAGATTATAGTTGCTGAACTACCCGATAAAGAAAACGATCTGGTATTGTTTGACATTGTGACCAAAAATATGGTGCACGGGCCACGTGGGGAACAAAATCCAACATATTGACGCGAACACTACACATTGAATAAAACTATTTTTACTGATTTTATCGCGCTTAATTTACTTATTTTAATTCCCGATTTTTCGGGTGCTTTACTTTATGTTCACCCATAGGGGGGAGGGATGACATATGTTCCAAAAAATATCCACGCCGTTTCGTCACTAAGACCCAAACCGGGGAGGATGGATATGCTGTTTATCGACGCCGAGATGTTGATAATGGCGGTCGAATAGCTACCTTGAATATTCGTGGAAGGACAGTTACATGGATCGTCCCGTACTCTCCAATTCTATGTCGAACTTTTAACGCCCACATTAACGTGGAATACTGTCATTCCGTTCAATATAAAAATATATTTTATATAAACAAAGGGTCAGATCAGGCAACGTTTGAAGTACCTAAGAAATGCTCATTATGAGGTCTAAAATTATTTAAACGGACGGTACATAAGTACATCGGAAGCGGTATGGAGATTGATGGAATTTCATATACATGACAGAGACACCCTACCGTTGTGCATTTAGCCGTACATTTAAAAAACGGCCAAAAAGTGTACTTTTTACCGGACAATGTGCAACGGATAGTGGAGAATCCACCAAAAGCAACTCTGACTGTATTTATTGATCTGTAGTCTATGCAACGACAATGAATTCTCAAAAATATTGCTATATCACGAAGTTCCCCAGTATTATACTTAGGCTAACAACAAATTTTCACGAAGAAAATGTGGAAAAATGTCGCTGTGCATCCCGGAATAAAAAAGATGCTACTTTGGGAAGAGTATACAGTGTCCTTCCTTCTCAGTCAGTGTTTCTACCTCAGAATTTTACTTCACCATGTACGTGGTCCCACCTTATTCCAGGACTTAAAACTTATGAACAGCTTTCAAAGAAACGTACCAAGCTGCTTGCCGTGACAGAGGTTTGTTAGAAAACGATAACCAATGGGAAAACACTTTGAGAAAAGGCTCGATTTCTCAATGTCCACTGAAGCTGAGGGAGTTGTTTGTGGTGATACTATTATTTTGTTACCCATCCAACAATCAAACTGTGGTAAAACTCCAAAGATGATTTATGTATAGACATTAGACACAGAATAAAACAGCAAAATCAGGACTTACTTTGCGCTTCAGTGATGACATATTAAAAATAGAAAATAAACTCTTACAACTAAGTGAGAAAAGTTTAAGTGATTTTGGTTTACCTAGTATATCACTCACCTTCGATTTAACGACTATATAGTCCTTATGACAGAATCGCTGGAGTACCTAAACACTATGCTCAATAACCTCAATAGTGCCTCCCAACGGATAGGTCTTAAGATGAACATGGAGGAAACAAAGATCATGTATAACGTTCATATCACACTATGCCGGTAGTTGTTGAGAGTTAGTGCTATGCTCGAAGTTGTTGATTAGTATGTTTACCTGGGACAAATAGTCCGACTAGATAAGTCCAACTTGCAACAAGATTGACCGAGAGGTCAATCGACGGATTCAACTCGGCTGGGCAGCGTTCGGTAAATTACGGCACATCTTTTCGTCAGGTATACTTTAAAACTTGAAAACGATATTGTACAACCAGTGCATGTTGCCAGTGATGACCTATGGAACTGAGAAGTGGTCCGTCAGTGGAAGCTCAAGGTCGCTCAGCGAGCTATGGAGAGGACTATGTTCGGAGTTTCCGCAGTAGAACCAAAGTGACTGACATAGCCCAACGGATTAGTAAGCTGAAATGGCAATGGGTCGGCCATATAGATCGAAAAACCGACAAACGATGGGGGAAAAAGGTTCTCGAGTGACGGCGCTGTATCGGCGGACGAAGTGCAGGCCGTCACCCCACTAAATGAAGTGACGACCTGGTAAAACATGCAGGAAGTAGATGGAGGTTGTGGGAGGCCTATGTTAAGCAGTGGATTTGTGAAGGGCTCTAACGATGATGATTATAAAAAATATAATGATTCCGTTAAATTATAGAGATGCTTAATTCTCCCTCTGCATATCGTCCTGAATCACCGTGTAGTGGCAGTGTAAGTTTGTAAGAATATCCATTACCCCAAAACGTTCCGTGGGTGTTATAAGAGGCGACAGAAGGAAACAAACCCAGGAAATAAGCAGCAGCTTCTTCTTAATAAAAACTAAAAAATAAAACTGCGAATTTCAACCCGCTTGCCAAGCGTAGCAATATTGGCATTTATCCTCCCTGTGAGATATTCTATGGGGGAGATCTATGTTAAGAAATAGAATTAATAAGCTGTAACGGTATGGCGTCCTAAATACCTGTTTGATAGGACTAGCAAACTGATTGAGAGGATAATTCCCACTTGGCTCAACGTGCATCTGTGGTTCGTCGGGTCCATTGTGGCTGATGGCCAATTTGGCTTTTGATGAGAGTTTTACCTTAGATGCAACGCAGAATATCCTTGCATTGCCTATAAGTCTGAATATCGTCAACGCTTTCATCTCCACACCATCCGGAGTGCCTAACTACCCGCAAGGCATTATCGGGGACTAATTATACGTCAGCTACAATTTGTACACGGAACAAGATGAAAGGAGCAATCGGTGGGAGAACGAGCGTAGAGTTCCAGATGGTTTAGTGGTGGCTCCGCTACTGTGGAACCTCGCCTTTGATGTCAATCTCTCCACTGTTGTAAATATCGTATGTTATGCTGATGAAGTTTTGGAGATTGGGGTCGAAATCGCCAAAATCTACGACTTGGGTTTGCAAACACCACCTCATAAGACCGAGGCGTTGTTGTTACATAAACTGCAACAAGCCGGAGAACCAAGTGACTTGTTCGTTCGAGTAGTTGGGTCTGAAGTTAGAGTGGAATGGTATATGAAATACCTTGGTCTCATTCTGGGTAGTCACGAGGGCTTCGGAGAATAACACTTTGAGTGCCTAGTCCCCCAGTCCCCCAGATAGAAAGGGTAGCCGATGCCATGCACAGACTTCTGGCCATTCAATGGATAGGGGAGGGACCAAGACAAGAAGTAAGCTACCTCTTTGCGGAGGTTAAACGATCCGCAGCCTTGATCAAAATCTCATCATCAAAATCTACAGTGAGCAGCGAATAATTAAGAGAGAATGTCAATAATGAGAGAATATCATTCAAGGCAGCCACAATCCAGGATTGCATTCTGTCACTGGATATACATGTGGACATGGATGCGTGTGTACGGTGGTGATGGCCCCGATGATGTCCTCAAGGCAGTTAAGCGGTAGAAATCACTTAACGCTCTAGCAAGTAGTGCGCTTGGCTTCGTGAGAAGCGTTATTTTTAAGAGAATAAGGGTGACATACGAGCACCCAGTTCACCTGCTGGTATGTGGATGGTGTGATCCATAGACATCTACATCTATCTTCGATTAAAAATCAAATTGCAAACATGTTGTCACCTCTGAGTACAAAGATGGAATGGTGAGTTTCTAGTTAAAAGGCGTTGTCCTTCCCCAGTCGAGCCGATCCATTTGTACTACAATCAATAACCCTATTATCGCTGCAGCGTGGCTCTATTACGTTTAAACGTGGTCTTTCTCCGGTCGAGTCGACCCATTCGTGCTGCAGCACTGTCAGCAGCATTGAAGTCCTGAAGAATTACGACATGTCTGTGTTCTTTGTTTGAAGTTGGTTTTAAGTGTCCAGGAGCTGTATTAACTGCTGACCATAAGATGAACTGTGAGACCAGTTCGTATGTGTAGTTATTAATTTATTAAGAAAAGTACAATACTTTACAATTATAAATTAACATAAAAAATAATGTCATGTGATGTGCCTCTACACACGTGTACACACCTCTCAATAGTGTTATATATATAGACCACGCTCTCACAGTATCAGCGTAAAATAGCAGCCACTGCTGTGTTTTGTATGGTGAGTGTAGAGAACCAGAGGCCCTTTTTACTGGAAAAGAGGCATTCCATCTTAGTCCTCACGAGTAACAACGCATCTGGATTTTGATTCACAAACGAGGATAAATGTAGATGTCTATGGGCCACAGCAACCACTTACCATCAGGTGAACTGTGCTCTTTTGTTACCCGATCCTATAAAAAAAAATCAAAAAATCTAACTCATAATATTATAAAAGTATTACATTTAACGCAACACTTCAGTATTTTATTCTGTTAACTTATTATTATAACAGTAAGCTTTTGCTCTACCTTCAGAAAGAGAAAACAATAGCCTCATTACTTGTTCCGAGATAAAAGAGAATATATGTAGGTATTCATGAGATCCACTTGTTGCAACAGCCCTAACAGCCCTCCCTCGAAACCATGGCAACTGCGCCCCAGACCCCCTTACCCATTCCACACGTCAGTCCGTCAGGCTCTAGTAAAGTTAAAAGCAACGAGAATGGCACGGGTCGCCAGTAATTACTCCACTTAAGCTTTTGACATGCGGAAATTGCATGAAATGTTGGAGTGATCCGCTAAAGTTGATTTATTTTCAATGTTGTGAAATAAATATGAAATCTATCATTTAGTATTTTGTATTTAAAAATAGACAAGGACTCTTTTCAATTTAATGGCATATACAATTCATATTATAGATATAGGTTACGTCTATTTAGTTCTTACGAGTATAATTACTTTAATTCAATGCGAGAGTTTTTGTTCCTTTTGTGCAAAATCTTTACCCTTCATTTGGGCCCCCCGACAAATTTTGATACAGGGCCCCTCTAAAGCACGCTACTCCACTGTTTACAGCCTATTAAAGATTGCCTCATAAGAGTATTTTGGATATTTGCCATAGTTGCCACGCATGGCAAGCGGGTTGGCAAAAGAAGCTTTTTACTTTTATTGGGAAGACGCTGCTGCCCATCTCCTGATTTGTTTCCCTCTGTCGCCTCATACGACACCCACGGGATGATATGGGGATATTCTTACACCGTCACTACACGGTAAATCGTGTGGTCGCTGGGTTTGAATCCCTAGTCGTATCAAAATCAATGGTTTTCTGTCAAGAAATTTTCAGGAGCAGCCCGAAGTTGGGAAGTTTAACAGTGTTTCAACCGGGGCCTCGGAATGCAAGTAAGGCCGTGTACATTCGTCCAGTATAATCCTGTTCAGTGCAGATGGCTATTCTCCGTTGAGACAGGTCGCTGTGATCGAAATTCGGTCTGGAGAACTTGATTTGAGATAATTACTGGCATCATTTAAAATTTAAGTCGAGAGCTGATTTTTATTTCCTAAAATGTCACTCCCTCACATCTGGCAACATAGGCCCGCATGGGCCGCCTTTGCTATTAATATAAAAAATATATTGGTAAATCCAATTGAGCATACCTTAAGCGCATTAAAAAAATTACGTATAACATGATTATACGGAATTATTAAAGTAGTTTAAATACATTTCGACAGCACTATCGGCTTCAACACCCTCGAAAACCATGAAAATGACACCCATGATGAAAAAATTGATACCTATTGCAGCCGCCATCTTGGATTTACATTTCGACAGCACTATCGGCTTCAACACTCTTGAAAACCATGAAAATGACACCCGAGATGAAAAAGTTGGTACCAACTTCAGCCGTCATCTTGGATTTACATTTCGACAGCACTATCGGATTCAACACCCCTCGAAAACCATGAAAATGACACCCAAGATGAAAAACTTGTTATCTATTGCAGCCGGCACCTTGGATTTACATTTCGACAGCACTATCGGCATCAGCACCCCCGAAAACCATGAAAATGACACCAATGATGAAAAAATTTATATCTATTGCAGCCGCCATCTTGGATTTACATTTCGATAGCACTATCGGCTTCAACACCCTCGAAAACCATGAAAATGACACCCATGATGAAAAAATTGGTACCTACTTCAGCCGCCATCTTGGATTTACATTTCGACAGCACTATCGGCTTCAACACCCTCGAAACCCATGAAAATGACACCCATGATAAAAAAATTGATACCCATTGCAGCCGCCACCTTGGATTTACATTTCGACAACCCTATCGGCTTCAACTCTCTCGAAAACCATGAAAATGACACCCATGATGAAAAAATGATACCTATTGCAGCCGCCATCTTGGATTTACATATCGACAGCACTATCGGTTTCAACACCTTCGAAAACCATGAAAATGACACCCAAGATGAAAAAATTGATATATTTTGCAGCCGCCATCTTGGATTTACATTTTGACAGCACTATCGGCTTCAACACCCTCGAGAACCATGAAAATGACACCCATGATGAATAAATTGGTACCTAATTCAGCCGCCATCTTGGATTTACATTTCGACAGCACTATCAGCTTCAACACCCTCGAAAACCATGAAAATGACACCTATGATGAAAAATTTTATACCTATTGCAGCCTCCACCTTGGATTTACATTTCGACAGCACTATCGGCTTCAGCACCCTCGAAAACCATGAAAATGACACCCATGATGAAAAAATTGATACCTATTGCGGCCGCCATCTTGGATTTACTTTACGACAACCCACGACAACCCTATCGGTTTCGACACCCTCGAAAAGCATGAAAATGTCACCCATGACAAAAAAAATTATACTACTTACTTTTAGTACGTACTACTATTATTTATTCTGTACTTTTAAATATTGTAATAAAAAAATCTCTTATTATTATTATAATCAAGTATTTAAGAAATTTGTTTATTCGAATATTGTGTATTTGTACAGCGATCTTTTTGAGCCGCTGAAAACAACCGAAACAATGTCCACTCACGACGGCGACTGAAGCCGAACCACAAACTATATAGAAACGCTACGCGTTTCTATACCGAACTAAAGCTAAACTTAATACAAAGGTACTCTGTGAACTAAACTACTCTGTGGCTGTAGATCCCCATTTACAGAAACAATTTATATACGAGGCAAGCAAATCAACGAAAATTTCGCCATTTTGGAGCCGAAAAAAATTAATTATAGCTAAACAAAACAAAATTACACTGCCATTTACATTCAGTGGCTTCCCACATGATAGATGAAGAGATTAAAAAATAGATTGAGTTAAACAATTGATATTTTCAAAAGTTATAGTGTTTACAAGCCACAGGGACATGATAAATCCACACCATAAGCCACTAAAACCCTTTTTTTTATTTAAAAATAGCAATTAATCGATTTAAAAAAATTATTAATAAGTTCAACAATCATTTATCTTTCTAACAATGTGCTTTTTATATCATTTATATGTATAATACGATTGCTAGATACGATTTTATTCGATAAAATGTTGGAATTTTAATTTTTAGGCGATAGTAGAACATTACCTTGCGCTTTCGCTTAAGGTATGCAATACCTTGCGCTTTCGCTTAAGGTATGCAATAAAATAAATATAAATCTGGAAGAACTTTGGAAAAAATAATTCGAAGATATCTCGGCCTTAGATTATAATCTATACTTCTTGGCTGGCATTGAACTTAGGAACTCTCGACAGAGAGTAGTGTATTCATGGTACTGGCTCAAGAGTATGAGAATATAAAAACTACGGATTGGCTATAGGTGGCAACCCCGGTGACAAGTTGTAAAATACTTGCTCCCAACTATTTTTAATAATTAAATATTGTAAATTGATAATATCCACCTTAATTATAAGTTACAGTTGTAAAATACGACATATTTGTATCTGTAAAATAAGTAAAAGTATTTTAATTAAATTGTGTTTAGTGTTCCAACCAAAGAGATTTAAATATATAGGTATACTAATTACTACTTAAATGTCTTTGGTTCCAACCAAAAGTGACAGCTGTAACAAACATCGTTTAAACTTACTGTAAGATCATGAGTCAAAAAACTGTAAGTGTAATTCTTGTTATGCCTTTAATATTTTAAGGTTTACCTTTTAAACAAGTGTTGTTCTGGATTTCATTTTGAATTATTTACATGATAATTTAATTTGAGATCTGTAAATAAACCCATAGATCTAGACATTTGCTTTCTCTGCTTCTTCAGTTTTCTTTCTGTTTTCTTTTGTTATTTACACTTAATAGTAAAATGACTACACGCAACGCCAAAACACGCCATGGCGCTTCAAGAACTTAAGGCGTCAAAGGAGCACTGTGAGTTGTTGTGTAAAGAAAGGGATGAAAATGAAAAGGCCTTGATTTGGTTGAAACCAATCTTGTCAGTCTAGAGCACAGGCACAGAGTATCTAGTCTCTTGGTATTCTATAGGATGCATTTCGGTGAGTGTGCGCAGGAATTACACGCTTTAATTCCTCCCTCTCCTTTCCACCATCGGACAGGCGGTCGGTAGGTCCTTCATCCTTTTGTTGTCGATATTCCACGCATTAGAACCAAACGGTTTGCTCCGTCTTTTGTAATGCGTACAGCAAAGGAGTGGAATAATTTGCCTGCGTCTATATCTTTCCGTCCGAATACAATCTGGGCGTCTTTAAGGCAAGACTGAATAGGTTTTTGTTATTGTTACCACTTACCACCGGGTGGGATTGTAATCAAGCACTGGCTTATAATAAGTAAAAAAAAGGAAATAATAAATATAATTTATTTCATCATCATCACAGCCCTTCACAAGTCCACTGCTGAACATAGGCCTCCCCCAAGGCATGCCACAAAGCACGGTCCTGAGCCACCTTGAGCTTCCTCATCCGGCCAGCAGTGAAGGACCACGTCTCAGTTCCATATGTCATCACTGGTAACACGCACTGGTTGTACAGTCCTCGTTTTCAAGTTTTGAGGTATACCTGACAAGAAGATGGGCCGTAATTTTCCGAACGCTGCCCAACCGAATTGAATCCGTCGATTGACCTCTCGGTCGAAGTTGGACTTACCTAATCGGACTGTTTGTCCCAGGTAAACATACTCGTCAACAACTTCGAGCTTAGTGCTCCCAACAACTACCGGCATAGGTGTGACATGGACGTTAAACATGATCTTTGTTTTGTCCATGTTCATCTTAAGACCTATCCGTTGAGAAACACTATTGAGGTCATTGAGCATAGTGCTTAGGTCCTCCAGCGATTCTGTCATAAGGACTATATCGTCGGCAAATCGAAGGTGAGTGATGTACTCGCCATTGATGTTGATACCGTATCCTTTCCAGTCCAGAAGCTTGAAAACGTCTTCCAATGCAGCGGTGAAGAGCTTCGGGGATATGACGTCACCCTGTCTTACACCTCTCTGCAGTTGGATAGGTTTCGTACTCTGGTTCTGTACTCGGATAGCCATCGTAGCCTTACTGTACAAGCACTTAAACACTTCGATATACCGACAGTCAACTTGGCACCGCTAAAGGGACTGCAGCACTGCCCAAATTTCGACGTAATCAAAGGCTTTCTCATAGTCCACATACGCCAGATATAGTGCCAAATTGTACTCCTCGGACTTCTGTACAATTTGCCGAAGGGTATGTATGGGGTCTATGGTGCTAAAGCCTTTTCGGAAACCGGTTTGTTCGGGAGGCTGGAAGTCGTCAAGTCTGTGCGCGAGACGATTCGTAATGACTCTGGAAAACAGCACGTAGACGCGGCTCAGAAGGGAAATCGGTCTGTAGTTCTTCAAGAGAGCGATGTCGCCTTTCTTGAAGAACAAGACCACCGCACTTCTGCTCCACGCCTCCGGCTTAATGCGACCATGGAGGACGGAATCAAAGAGCTTCTGAAGGACTTTAAGTGCCGGTTTTCCACCCGCTTTCAGAAGCTCCGCTGTAATTCCATCCTCGCCCGGGGACTTGCCGTTTTTAAGGTACTGGAGAGCCATTCTAATCTCGCTCAGACTGGCGTCCGGGACATCATCAGGATAATGGCGGATAAGATTCGCTTTTGGATCGTTACTCACACTTGCGTGTGGCTCCAACGATGATGTGTACAGCTGCCCATAGAACCTCTTAATCTCACCCAAAATCTCAGGCATCTCGGAAATGACGCTGCCACACTCGGTCTTCAGCTTCGACAGTTGGCTCTTTCTGGCAGACAAATCTCTAGCAAAGACTTTGGAGCCCTGGTTGCGCTCGATCGTTTCTTTGATACGAACAGTATTAAAGTTGTGCAAGTCCCGCCGCATGCATTTGGAGATCCGTCTGTTCAGTTGCCTGTATGCTGTCAAATCTACTGAAGACTGCAGCTTCATATCCCGTCTAACAGCCATGAGATTAAGAGTGTGATCGGAGAGTTTTTGTGTGCTTCTGCGGCGGGTTTTGCAAAACATAGCTCTGACCGCATGGACAGTTTCCACGAGCTTGTCATTCATATCGTCCACTGCATTGCAATCTTCTTGGCACTGAAAACGGTTTCGTAGCTCGAGCTGAAAGGTTTCGGGACTTTGGATTAGAGCACGAGGGGGATGGAACGTTGAGTTCATTAGACGTAACCTCTTCAACTTAACGTTTAGTTTCAGTGTGCCTCTTACCATTTGGTGATCGTAGCCGGTTTTCACCCTCGCGATTACTGAGACTTCACTGAACAGTTGTCGTCTGGTCGTCATAATGACGTCAACCTCATTTTTCGTCGAACCGTAGGGGCTCGACCAGGTCCACTTCCAGTGGGGCCGCTTCTGGAAGAAAGAGCTCATCATAAAGAGTCCCTCTTTCTCCATGAAGTCGGCCAGCTGCTGGCCCCTTGGGTTCCGTCGCCCTATTCTGAATTTCCCTACTTTCAGCTCACCGTTCTCTCTTGTGCCTAGTTTTACGTTGAAGTCTCCCATTAACACCGTATATTTGGTTTTGGAGGAATGCATGGCTCTAGAGATATCCTCATACATTTCATCCACCTCCTCATCGGGGTGTGCCGAGATTGGTGCGTAAGCCTGTATGACCTTCAGCGAATACCGTTTGGTAATTCTGAGTATAAGGTACGCAACCCTCGTCGACACACTCCCAGTCTTTACAACGTTGTTATCGAGAAACTTGTGGATGATAAATCCGACACCTCCTTGGTACAGATGATCGCCCTCCCGGTGATAGAACAAGTTGCCGGATTCGAGGATTACCGTGTCATCCCCTCTCTTCAGACCTCGGATAATCCTATGATATTCCAGCGCAACTTGTCCATCTCTTCTTCCAGCTCCAGGATCTCCGCGTCAGTCCTCAGGGTGCGTGCGTTATAAGTTGCCAGGTCGAGTCGTCGTAGGTGGCAACCGAACCTCATCCGGAGATTCTTAGCACCTCCTGCCCCACCGTTACCGTGGTCGCCACCGTAGCCAGGAATAGCGGGGCCGCCGGGGACTGGGGGCCGTCTCTTCGTTACTCTCATGGCGCGTGGCAACTATGGCAATATACCCCATATTGCCACAGTTGCCACGCTTGGCGAGCGGGTTGGCAACCGCAGTTTTTTTATTGCTGTTTTGCTATTATTAGAAAGATGCTGCTGCCCATCCTCTGCCTCAGTTTTTCTCTGTCGCCTCTTACGACATCCACGGGAAGACATGGGGTAGTGAGTATTTTTTCCCGCCACTACACGGTGGCGGGAAAGAATACTCACTACTCCATAATTATTTGATGTTTTTCATAATTTATTTATTTAAACTTTATTGAACCTTACATATTAAGTACAGGAACAAAAGGCGGACGGCTAAAAGCATTCTCTGCCAGTCAACCTTAGGGCAGTGATAGAACTACGAAGGTGGTTACAAAAAAATATGCATACACACATACATATACATATTATACATACATATACATATATACATTACATATACACACATACATACATATATACATACATCAATATACACAAATATTGTACAAATACGATATATACTGATGAAACTAATATACAGAGATTACAACTATAATGATGACAAAACTTAGAAGTTGTAAAGCAATTTTAGAAAATGATCCCAAACATTCTTCTTAAATGTTTGTTTGCAGGTAGATTATCTTAATTTTTCAGGCAGGTTATTACATAGACGTATGGTTTGGACAGCAAACGATGAAGATATGAAACTCGAGCAGTGAAGGGGTATAAAAAGAGCAAGAGTCTCCAATGAACGAAGCTGTCTGTCATGAGTGTCCCGCAGAAACTGAAACTTCTGTTTCATATAATTTGGATAGTGGTTATCGAATAAAATAGAAAAAAAATTTTGAGTATCCTAATGCGTCTTCGCTGACGAATTGGAAGTCATTTAAGCTGAGTGCGGGATGAGGATACATGATCAAACTTGTGAAGACGAAAAATAAAACGGATACAGTTATTGACGAGACGATCCAGCTTATCTAGGAAAACCTCATTGAGATCAGGAAAACATACATCAGCCTAGTCAATAATAGGCAAAATAAGAGGTTGCGCCAGAGTTATCTTTACCTTGACCGGAAGAAACTTCCTGAGACGGTTCAAAACACTGATCTTAACAAAAACAGAACCACTGCTATTTTGAATTTGGGAGGACCAACTTAAGGTTGTGTCAAAGTAGACACCCAGATTTTAAGCGCTGTCAGAATAGGGTATGATAGAATTATCAAACGTGACAGGTGGAACGCAATGGACGTCAAGCTTACACAATTGTTGAGCACTACCAACTATTATAGCTTGGCATTTATTGGGATTCACATTAATACAAAACTTACGAAACCAACTGTGGAGATTCGTTAAATCCATATTGAGTCTGGCAATAGAGTCACATAAAGAGTTACGTCTACTTGAACATATATTTGCAGGTCATCAGCGTAAAGATAATTGCTAAAAATACTGAGCTAAAAAGTGATATGGTTAAGTTGCATAAAGAATATACATTTGTTTTAAAAGAAAGCGATCAACTTCAGAGAACGGTCGATGAGTTTGACCAATGCAGCAAGGAATACGAGGAATCCCTCAGATTGATTGCTGCATCGCAGTTACAGTTTAGTGAGTGTTCGCGCCAAGCGCTAATGTCAAGAATCGACGCCAGAGGGCGCTCGGCTCGGCGCGATACCGGTTTTGACGTTCGGTCGAGCGGGGGTGTGGCGAGAGCGCGCGAGCGCAAAGAGTCTTTTGCAAGTGGTGCTATAGACAGCACGCTGTCATTTTTGTGCGGGAACGCGGAATAGTGTAAGCGCGTCTAGTAAATATATTGTCTAGGATTCGTAACGCGCATTCCTTGTTTGAGAGCTTCTCCCGGGACTTAGTTGTGTTTAACTCTGAATCCGTATATAAGTGCATTCGATAATATTAACTACTATTCTAGAAATAATTGTTGCCACGCGAAACGGTAGTGAACTTTGACCCGGACATTCGTATTCGTGCGGTGTGTTACGTTTTTGCTTATAGTAACGGGATTTAGTATAGACCGACATTCTGTATTCGTGTTGTGTGTTACGACTTATAACAAATTAGAATTCGTGGCTTCTGGAAGTTAGTTAATTGTACGATAAAGTTAATGGACTGTCCTCGTGACGAACGAGGAAAGTGACTGTGGGCGACTCCGCGGAAGATTACCACCATTTGGAGCGGTGCTGAAGTCCGAGCTGCTGCCGACGGCAACGGTCTAATCAGGTCTACCACACCCAGTCACACACAGATACACATCATCAACCCTTACTTCCATTGCACCCTACAACCACATGCGGCCTGACCGAACCCTGAGACAGCAGTCGTCTTGGATATAGGTGAGTAAGCTCGGTATTACTATTCTCCCTGTTGAATGGTAGTAGGATAGAACGCTCCCCTTATAGTTTATTGTAATTAGAGACTTTCCACTTTGGCCTTAGGATACCCGACCTGCATCTGCTTGTAGGTTCTTCCGCTATGGGCCCCGGAAGATGCTACTCCTGGATAGGTAGCTGCAGGCCGTAACAATCTGGTAGCAGAGCGTGGTTCCGGGTTCGATTCCCCGGTCGATCCCGACCATAGTGTTTGATAAAAACTAAACAATTTTGGTGGCAGGGAGCGTTGGTTTGATTGGTTTAATTTTGTGTCTACAATCACGCTCGTCCGTAATTCGTAAAATTAAAATTCTTTCCTTTGTTATCTTGTGGCTTGCTTTTTTTTTGTTATTGGCGGGTATTTGCTAATGCCACGCCCGTAGATTGCGCAAGCGGTTTTTCTACAGAGATGCGTTGTGTAGGTAGATGGTTATTATCACGTAATCGGATAATTATCGTTGTCGGATAGTATAGTGGATTACTTATCGAAGGGTCGATTTCCGAGCGAGGCATTTTTTGTTGATCGACCGTGATGTGTATCTTTATTTGTATTGTAATTTGTATTTGAACTAATGAGTAGTAATTTGTATTTGCGCAATTTGAATTTAACTTGATTTGATCGCACTAGTATTTGTTATTTGTTAATTTGATTTGTGTCCTTTCTTTTGTGCTAACTTGTATTTAATTTAATAAGTAGTGGTTCGTATTGGTGTAGTTTCTATTCAACTCGATTTGATAGGAACTGCATTTGTTAACTGTTACTGTAACCGAAGGTAATAAGAGTCAATTCTCTTTTGGTTTACATTTTGTTGGCACTGTCTAAGATATTTAAATGAGAAATAGGGCTGTCCCCTACGTTTATTATTTTGTTTAATTTGCCAGTTGACCTATGTGCATCGGTGATTAATTTGTTTGAAGTAATTCTGTAGTTGAACATTGATGCTTTTGAAAAATTAGTTGAAATATGACCTTAGGACTACCTGTCTAAAGGGCTAGCTAGTTGTAGATTATCAGATGGAAATCAGCTGTCGCACTATTTAGTAAATGATTATATGGTGGATGCCTTGGTTATGCCTACTTGTTTGAAAATTCATACTAGGGACTATCTGTGCGTTCGTTTGGCTCTCCACAGACGACGTTCATGTGGAATTTGTGGGTGCTCTCTGCACTGAAGCTTAGGAGGCCACTCTGGGCCGCTTCGTGTCGTGTCGCTGTTTGCAGACCTGATTCGGTCGGATTGCGGAGCAAATCATGGGAGCACAGATAGGTGTTTGAGAGAGGTCGTCGGACTTCTGTCCAGTACAGGACTTGTTGAGGTGCTGCGATGTCCAGGAGGGACATCCAGTGGAGGCTCGCCCCTCCGGCTGGCCCACGTTGGGGCTGTAATTTTGAGCCGTTGGTTAGGGTTGCAAGATCTGATGGGGTGCCTAAGGTGGCCTAGTTTGGTTGTAGATTCGGTCTTGCAACTTGCCGTCGCGACCCTGTCCCGCTGGCCGGTTTGCTCGCGGACATAAGTCCTTATGTCCGGGGCGAGGGTTTGTTCGCGCCAAGCGCTAATGTCAAGAATCGACGCCAAAGGGCGCTCGGCTCGGCGCGATACCGGTTTTGATGTTTGGTCGAGCGGGGGTGTGGCGAGAGCGCGCGAGCGCAAAGAGTCTTTTGCAAGCGGTACTATAGACAGCACGCTGTCATTTTTGTGCGGGAACGCGGAATAGTGTAAGCGCGTCTAGTAAATATATTGTCTAGGATTCGTAACGCGCATTCCTTGTTTGAGAGCTTCTCCCGGGACTTAGTTGTGTTTAACTCTGAATCCGTATATAAGTGCATTCGACAATATTAACTACTATTCTAGCAATAATTGTTGCCACGCGAAACGGTAGTGAACTTTGACCCGGACATTCGTATTCGTGCGGTGTGTTACGTTTTTGCTTATAGTAACTGAATTAGTATAGACCGACATTCTGTATTCGTGTTGTGTGTTACGTCTTATAACAAATTAGAATTCGTGGCTTCTGGAAGTTAGTTAATTGTACGATAAAGTTAATGGACTGTCCTCGTGACGAACGAAGAAAGTGACTGTCGGCGGCTCCGCGGAAGATTAGCACCATTTGGAGCGGTGCTGAAGTCCGAGCTGCTGCCGACGGCAACGGTCTAATCAGGTCCACCATACCCAGTCACACACATATACACATCATCAACCCTTACTTGCCATGCACCCTACAACCACATGCGGCCTTTTTTTTACGGGGGGAAATCCTCATGAACTACCTCCACCTGGGGAAAGGCGGAGGGGCGTGCCGGACTCTTATCGGCTAAAACCACCCCGGTGTCTCCTCGCACGTGCGCGTGGGGCCGCGGGAATCCAAATTCTTCCGCAGCCCCACACTAGTGCTGGCCCGGTCTGTCCGGTCCTCGTCTCCTGCACGGGGTAGTGAGGTGTTTAACTACCCCGTGTATCGCCTCAGGGGCGCGCGCCGACACCCAAGCGCGCCTCCGCCTCGGGTCCATCGAATAGGGGTGACGGGGACTTCCCCAAGTCCCTCGTCCCTGGACCCATTCATGGGGGCCGGATAAGGGCGTTGTCCGCCCTTCTCCTGCGCCCGGTGTGCCTTCTGCGGCCGGGGAAAGGAGTCGAGATCTCCCTTTCCCGTTCCGCAGTTTCCTTCTGCGACATCACGTCCTCGCAGAAGGACACCACCGCGTCCCACGACTCTGCGCTACCGACCATCTTCCGCACTAAGGCTGGCAGCGACAGATCGCCTCCTACTTTATTTGTGAGGACACGGCGCTGCTCCTCCCAAGCTACACACTCGGCGAGCGTGTGTTGCGCCGTGTCCTCCCCGCAATGGACGCAGTGGTGGCACCGAACGTCCGGCTCCCTGTCTATGCGGCACAGGTACTTGCCGAAGCAGCCATGCCCCGACAGCACTTGCGTCACCCTAAACAACAGGGAGCCGTGCCTTCTCCCGAGCCAGTCGTCGAGTACTGGCCGGATCGCCTCGACGGTAGCGAGGTCGGCGGTAGGGCGCAGAAGCCTTTGCCGCCATTCCGCCACCAAGACCTGACGGAGCTCCTCTCGGCGCAGCGCGATCTGCCGCTGCACCGGCCTCGAGCCCCGTGCCCGCTCTTCCTCGCGCCATCTATATAATGACGCGAATACTTTCTCCTCTAGGTCCCAGGGCAGGGATCCGGCCAGGACGCAAGCCGCCTCGTAGGAAATCGTGCGATACCCGCGGACGACTCTGACGGCCATCGCCCTCTGCGGTTTGCGCAGAATGGCGAGAGTGCTGGCCATCATGTCCATCGTCCACACAGGGGCCCCATACAGGGCCATGGACCGCACGATTCCCACGTACAACCGCCTACAGGCGGCGCTTGAGCCCCCCAAGTTGGGAAGCAACGTTGAAAGCGCGCCCGCTGCACCCATCACCTTGGGCGCCAGCCGCCGTAAGTGGGGTCCGAACAACCACATGCGGCCTGACCGAACCCTGAAACAGCAGTCGTCTTGGATATAGGTAAGTAAGCTCGGTATTACTATTCTCCCTGTTGAATAGTAGTAGGATAGAACGCTCCCCCTTATAGTTTATTGTAATTAGAGGCTTTCCACTTTGGCCTTAGGAGGCCTGACCTGCATCTGCTTGTAGGTTCTTCCGCTATGGGCTCCGGAAGATGCTACTCCTGGATAGGTAGCTGCAGACCGTAACAGTGAGGCTAATGAGCAGATTGTGCAATTAAAACAATACATAGGTAACTTGAAAGCGTCCCAAACTCAAAGTCTGTTTAATGAGCTCATAGAATGTGAATCTTCTAAAGCATTGCAACCCTCTACAACAATCGATTTGACTAGTGATGATTATGTCACATCAAGCAAAGTTTACCTGCAGTAAAAGAAAATTAAAGAAATACATAAAAATTAATAAATATATTAGGAAAGTTTATAAAAGTTAATTAATTTAATTAATAAAATTTAAGTTAATTAAAACGAAAATTAAAGTCAAAAATTATATAAGTGTATGTAAAGAAAAGCAAGAATTATTTAATAAACTTAAATTATATTCTATTGAGGTGGAAAATATGAATAACTGTTATGAGACTGATATAGAATGTCTAAAGTCAACAATTTTATCACTTAAAACTCCCTACAAATCATATCAAATAAATATGCATCGGCTCAGGATGAGATAAAAGAACACATATTGGCCATGAATGATCTGGTAAAGTTATGTAAGTATAATATAAATTTAAAATAAAAGAGGAGCGCTTTGACTCCTTAACAAATGATCAGAGTGAGTATCAGCACTCCATACCAGGTTCATACATAGGGGACAATATATGTAAATAATAATGATAACAGTAAGGACTCATTAGTTTCACCTACACTCTATGACAGTATGGCACTGACAAAGAATCCCATCCCAGCCATGGTTTGATCGCTCCTGTAAAATAGCATCACACTATAAGCAGGAGTGCTACCAGGCCTGGGCTGACGCATCAACGTCTCGGGATGTAAACACCAGCGCACTTAAAAAGAAGTATAATTCCGCCTCCAGGTCCTTCAAAAGCGTCATTGCCAAGGCAAGGTCTAAGCACATCGGCGGAATTGGCGAGAAGCTAGTTCGCCTTCCTTCGGGAACCCGTGCATTCTGGTCTCTCGCCAAGGCTATCCAAGGGAACTTCTGTCAGCCATCTCTTCCATCTCTGCACAGAGAGGACGACTCACTGACGCATGCCGCAAAGGAGAAAGCCGATCTGTTGAGCTCTCTTTTTGCGTCCAACTCGACTCTAGATGACGGGGGGAACACACCGCCGACCATCCCGCGATTTGAGTGCTCCATGCCGGATATGCGATTTACACAGCGCTCAGTCCGCAAAGCACTCTTCTCCCTGGACGTCAGCAAGTCGAGTGGGCCTGATGGAGTCCCTCCTATTGTGCTAAAGACGTGTGCTCCGGAGTTGGCACCGGTTTTAACGCGTCTTTTCCGGTACTGCTACTCCCAAGGCGTAGTCCCGAACTCATGGAAGACAGCTTTGGTGCACCCGATCCCTAAAAAAAACGACCGCTCAGACCCGCCCAACTACAGGCCTATCGCCATCACCTCCTTGTTCTCCAAAATAATGGAAGCCGTTATAAACTGCCAACTCATGAGGTACCTTGAGGATCAATAGCTGATTTGTGACCGCCAGGACGGTTTTCGTCGGGGTCGATCAGCTGGTGATCTTCTAGTCTACTTAACTCATAAATGGGCGGAGGCAGTAGAGTCCATCGGGGAGGCATTAGCCGTTAGTTTGGACGTAGCGAAGGCCTTTGATCGGGTCTGGCACAAAGCGCTTCTTTCGAAGCTTCCTGCCTATGGGCTTCCCGAGAAATTGTGCAAATGGATCACCAGTTTCCTTGCTGATCGGAGCATTAAGGTCGTAGTAGACGGTGCATGCTCTGATCTCAAGCCTATCAACGCTGGTGTTCCACAAGGCTGCATGCTATCATCAACGCTGTTTCTCCTGCATATCTATGATATGTTGCTAACTGGTAGAATTCATTGCTATGCAGACGACAGCACTGGTGATGCCTTATATACCGGCCGTGCCAATATTTCTCGGGAAAACGTCGCCGAGTACCGGGACAAACTTGTGGCTGAAGTCGAGTCTTTGCTTAACAAAGTCTCGGATTGGGGCCGACTAAATCTAGTCCAGTTCAATCCCCAGAAGAAACAAGTTTGCGCGTTTACCGCTAAAAAGAACCCCTTTGTCGTATCTCCTCAGGCACTCTCCTTGCTGCCTCAGCCAGTATCGGAATCCTTGGCGACGACATATCGAATAGTGTGCAGTTTCGTGGTCACTTGGAAGGGAAGGCCAAATTGGCCTCTAAAAAGCTTGGCGTGCTCAGCAGAGCGAGACAGTATTTCATGCCGGCACATCGCTTGCAACTTTACAAAGCGCAAGTTCGGCCCCACATGGAATACTGTTCTCATCTCTGGGCCGGGGCACCCCAGTGCCAGCTCCTTCGACTAGACCGCATCCAGCGCAGAGCGGTTCGAATCGTCGACGACCGAGTTCTTTCTGATCGGCTCGATACACTGGCACTGCGTAGAGATGTTGCATCTCTTTGCGTATTTTATCGTATCTATCACGGGGAGTGCTCTGAGGAATTGTTCGGACTAATTCTAGCCGCTCAATTTCACCATCGCACATCGCGACAAAACTCGCGTTACCATCCATACCATCTGAATGATTGGCGGTCCACCACTCTGCGATTTAGAAGAAGTTTTCTCCCTCGCACGACTTCCTTGTGTAATCAATTTCCACCAGTGAATTTTCCGGATACGACTTAGGAACCTTCAAGAAAAGAGCTTACACCTTTCTAAAAGGTCGGCAACGCATCTGCAATTCCCCTGGTGTTGCGGTTGTTCATGGGCGGCGGTAGTCACTTACCATCAGGTGAGCCGCATGCTCGTTTGCCCCCTATTCCATAAAAAAAAGTAATTTAAATATTAAAAAAATACTTTAATATGTTTGGTATTAGGCAAAAATTTGGGCACGATGTTAAATAACTGTTTAAAAGGAGATCTGATTAGTAAGTATTGTATGCCTGGAGCACCTTTTAGTCATGTAAAAAAAATGTTTATTTCAATTACATAAACTTTAAGATACAGGGTTTGGAGATCACCTTTTAAGCAAACAGATGCTTGTGTTAGGTGACTCCGCTCTTCCACTTAACATTATACAGTGTATGTAATTTGAAACAAAATAAAAGAAAAGAAAGTACAAATACAAAAATGATAAGGAGCGCACTTGTGTGATGTAAGTGATTGTGTGTGTGTGTGTGTGTGTGTGTGTGTTTGAGTGTGTGTGTGTTTGCGAGTTTGTGTGTGTGTGTGTGCATTGTGTTTATGAGTTAATATTGTTAACTTACGTGTAGATATGAACTTCAGGTTTTAGGTTTAAGTTTAGGTTTAGGTTAGCCCTACGACAATGTCTTGGGATCGGAAGAAGCCAGGCAAAGCTTCCTCCACTAACAATTTCGTTACTGCGGTCCTGTTGGTTACTAGACAGATTATGGTATAGATGATACCATAGCCTCAATGTCATCGTAGGTTTTAGTCTTGAGCCAATTAGTCACAGCTAGTTTACAGTCACGGAGTTATAGAGGATAGATGTTTAGCTCTTTATTCAATAGGTTATATAAGTGGGAAGATTGCCTTGCATATTGCCGCTTAGCAAAAGCAGATCTAACTGGGACAGTTGGAGCAACCAAGTAGCTTCTTCTGCTACTCATAATCGGCTTTTTGGGGTCATACGGGAGGGATTTATGTTTGCTATAATGAATAAAGATTTAACTAGTAAGTTCTGCCCTAATAGCACATTAATAATAATTCTTGTATGGATAAGACGTAATGTAAACAAAACTCAATTATTAAAATATATTGATTATCTAAATAATTTCAATGTACATTAAATTATCTTGTTTATTAATTGTTTCATATTTAAGTAACAGAACGCAAAAAGTTGTCATTAATAATATGAGCTCTTCCGGGTCGATAGTACAAATGGGCATGCCTCAAGGATCAATTCTAGGCCCCTTTCTGTTTCTTGAATATATTAATGACCCATAGGGGATAACCATAATATAGTATTATTTGCTGATGACACTTCATTAATTCTCAAATTAAAACGACAGTAATTAAAATATGACGAAGTAAATAATGCTATATTTAAATTAGTAAATTGGTTTAATGCTAATAACTTGCATGAAATTCGTTACTCCAAATGTCAAATAATTAAATACTAATGTAATTTTAAATGAGGAGGAATTGAGTCTTGCTCATTCCATCATTTTTCTTGGAATAACTCTAGACGCGAAGCTTCAATGGAGCCCCCATATTTATATCAAAATTAGCAAGCAGACTTAGTTCTGCAGCGTATGCTGTAAAAAAGTTTAGAAATCTTACCAGTGTGGAAACAGGTAGACTTATTTACTTTAGGTATTTCCTTAGCATAATGTCTTATGGTATTTTTCTATGGGGATACGCGACTGGCACTGAAATTATATTTGTTTTACAAAAGAGGGCCATAAGAGCAATCTATGATTTAAAACCTAAAGAGTCGCTCGGACAAAAATTTAAGGAAATTAATATATTAACTTAGGCCTCTCAATAAATTTATGAAAATATAATGTATGTACACAAAATCAAAGGTAGTTATACAAAAATAAGTGATATTTACTTTGTAAATACTAGGAACAGACACAAGATAGCAGTATCAGTTACTCGACTCCATCGAGTCAGTAATTCATTCTTGGGGTGATGTATACGCTTTTACAACAAAATTCCAGAAAATATACTAAATTTGACCTACTCAAAGTTCAAAAACTTTATTAAACTAAGTTTGTATAAAAAGGGTTATTATAATATTAAGAAATTTATGAATGATAATAACCCCTGGGAATGAGGTAATCGCTACCAAGCTATTTCTAATTTGTTTTGTGTGGTTAATTGTGTAACATACATGATTGTAAGCTGTTATTTAAAAAAAGACCCGCTGGATTTCTTGCTGGTTCTTCCCAGGACAGAGCTTTTTTTTCGAACCAGTGGTAATTATACAAAAGAGTGACTTTCAGTAAGTATTATTTATAATGTATATTGAATAAAAAAGTTTCTGTTTCTGTGTATATTGCATGCCTTAAGCCGAAGTGCGCAGGTATGTTCTGCTAGGGCCTAAAAATTAATATTCCAACGCTTTGTCGCATTAAATCGTATCTAGCAATCATATTATACATATAAATGATATAAAAGGCACATTGTCAGTAAGATAATTTCTTGTGGAATTTATTAATTTTTTTTTTAATCATTTAATTACTATTTTTACATAAAAAGTGGGTTTAATAGCTTATGGTGTGAATTTATCAAGTTCGCATGGCGGTGTAAACACAATAACTTTTGAAAATATCAATCGTTCAGCTCTATCTATTTTTAAAACTCTTCATCTATCATCTGGGAAATCATGGAATGTAAATGGCAGTTTAAATTTGTTTTGTTTAGTTTTTTTTTGGGCTTTTTCGGTGTTTTGAGAGCCTTGTATTAATTTATTTTACTAAATAGGCCGCAGCCGCACTCCGAGCCACAGCCACGTGGCATTCCTTGGGAGAGGCCTATGTTCAGCAGTAGACTTGTGAAGGGCTGTAATGATGATGATGATAATGATGATACTTATACGTCTTGGACTTTATAGACCTGAAGGTGTGTCGGTATCTCCTAATGGAACTCCTCAACGAGGAGAACTAGATGTGTCGAGTTTGGGTTCGATTTGTTAGTTATCATGAGACCTAACTCGAGACTTGTTAGAGTGACTTGAAAGTGTACTTTGATGACTGCTAATGAAACTCCTCGACGAGAAAAATTAGATGTGCTAAATGTGGGCTCGTTTTGTTAGTTATGATGAGACCTAACCACCAAATTTGATAGAGTGACTTGAAAGTGTACTTTGATGACTGCTACTGGAACTTCTCGACGAGGAGAACTAGAAGTGCCGCGTTTGGGCTCGTTTTGTTAGTTATGATGAGACCTTACCTCCGGACTTGATAGAGTAACATGAAAGTGTACTTTGATGTTGCGGAGTTTAAATTTACTATGTCGCCTTACATAGTAAACATTTACAAAAATCGATCAATCGATATACATTTAATTTTTGTTACGTATCTCTAATCAATACTGAACGCTTTACATACATCATGTTCATTCTTAATAGGGGCTTCCTATATTTAAATAAAGGGAATACACACCCACTAATCGAGTGAATTACTTCTTTTCGACGACGGTCGACACAGGGAAATTCCCAACGGGAATTTAACCGCGGCAAATTACCTATGAATTGTATAAATACGAGAGCCCTTTTTTCTAATATTTCATTTAATTACTTATTTTGTGACTGATAAATCAATAAAATAAGAGACCAGTGCCCCCAGAAACAAGTAATTTTCTAAAGGGCAAAATGTGGGGCCTTCAGTGTGATTGAATGCCAAGATACCTGCTAAATTGAATAGACGTCCAACACGTCCAACAGGTACCAAAGAGAAAGGTAACAAAAAATAGGGTTAACCTAATCAATCCTTATGGTTGATTTTTATATATGTTCCATAAAATATTATTACAAAATAAAATTGAACATTACCAGACTACTACACTTTCCGTCGGCCATAACTTCCGCTAGACGCTATAAAGCTCCCAAAAAATATTGTAATTTACTCATATTTTAATAACTGGTTTTTATAATATATGTTATTTAAGGGACTCTTTTAAACATATAATTGTTCAGCCAGACCAATCGTAAGGGCCAAACATCTCCCCGACACCAAAAACAGTCACCCGTGAGTATTTTTTTTATAGGATGAGGGTGACAAACGAGCACACAGTCCACCTGATGGTAAGTGGTTGCTGCGGCCCATAGACATCTACATCTATCCTCGTTTGCGAATCAAAATGCAGATGCGTTGTCACCCGTGAGGACTAAGATGGAATGCCTCATTTCCAGTAAAAAAGGGCCAGTAAAAAAGAGTATGACCGCGACGGTACTTAACATTACTTAGAGAGGGAGAATCAACAACACTTAAGGCTACACACTGTCCTTCGGAATTAGGCTCAGGTAAAAGACTGGTTTTAGTATTACAATGGGCTCAGTTTGGTATTATAATGGACTGGTTGCTAGACTTAAGGTAGAGGCTGGAGATGAATCCTCAACTGTAGAAATATTTGCTTGACTTGAGGTAGATGCTGTAGATGAATCATCGACTATAGAAATAGTTGGTGAACTGGGTGTATATGCTGCCGACATATTCTCTGCTTTAGCGTCAGTAGTCTAATAACAGGGCGCGGACTGAAAACTCGAAAGGTAGTGAGTTCGAATCCACCATTCAACGACTGTCGTGAACCACTTCTAACACAAGCATTTTAAGCTTACCAGAAGTGGTTAAAGGGAATATTAGAAATGTTTAATAGCATTACTAGTATTTATTTTCTTTTCGGGTAGTTCTTTGTGAAGCTTCCAATTTTTTCGAGTAATATTTTTTCATTACGAACGATTTGTAACACTGTCTGTGATAACCACCTTCATATAATTCAACTGCACGGCTAGCATAGGCTGGGGACAAAAATTTTATCCCCCGATTATATCCACTGACAAGAGATAAAATTATCTTGTCCCTATGCCGAAGTACGGCAACGGGGAGAAGTATATCCCCGTTCGACGTAACGAGTAGACATATATCTGCCGTCCGTAGCATGGAGCCAAATGAAAGATAAAACATTATGCTTTTTTGACATTTGAAAGGGACAATTTAATCCTAGTCCATTGAACGTGGGTTTAAGTTTATATTCATACAATAAATCTATCTAAGTCTAAGTTTATCTCCCGTTTTATCTACTTTGGATATTATATCCACCGGTGTGCCCATGCTCGAAGGGTGGATAAAACTCAGCGAGGGGATAAACATTTTCTCCTTTCCCCGGGGATAAAATTGTCTCCTGCCCATGCTAGCCCTGCAGGCAGTTCGAAACAGAGAAAGATGTATAACTTAAGTTATGTATCTTTCTCTGTTTTAAAATTACTTGACACTTTTTCAAAGTCTCATCCGTAAATAATGATAAGTTTTCATGACATTCTTTACAAAATACACAATTTAATAACTGTGTAATGATATTTTTATGAATTTTCTACGTGGTAGAGCCAAGCTGCAGCTATATTACTGGTATGGATGTAGCACGAATATGTTGGCTCGACCGGGGAAGGACCACGCTCTCACAGAATAACAGCGTAAAATAGTAACTTAACGCTGCTGTTTTGTATGGTGAGTGTACAGAACCGGAGACCCTTTTTACTTGAAACGAGGCATTCCATGTTAGTCCTCACGGGTGGGAAAGCATCTGCATTTTGATTCGTAATCGAGGATAGATGTAGATGTCTATGGGCCGCAGCAACCACTTATCACCAGATGGACTGTGCTCGTTTGTCGCCCTTATCATATTAAAAAAAAACATATTTTATTTTTTGTAACAAGTGAAAACTTTCTAATCGGTTGAGAGAAATGCCTAAAAGCAGAGATTGTTTGATTTTTTTTTTACTAAATTTAAGTGATAAACGACCTTACAGTCCACCTGATGCAAAATGGCTACTGCAGACCACGGTCACCTGCAGCCAATTTCAAACAAAAAAAACTCTGACGATTAAGATGGAATCCCTCATAAGCGGTAATTATACTAGTTCTCTCCACTCTTCCAATCGGAACAATTGTATCTGTATATTTTTTATTTGCAACTCTGGACGATAGTTTGGGATTATGCCGCTAATGTGAACGCCGGTATCCCTTAGTGATCTTTTACATAATATGTATTTTTAACAAATATGTCTGAAAAACGTCAAAAGACCACCGCTAAAGCTGCTTGGAGTGAGTAAGACCTACAACGCACTAAAACTGCAATTGTAAGGGAATATCTAGAACATATGCATCGAAAAGAAATAACATTTCATTCACTAAATCAAAGGATAGACGAAAAATCAGCTAATTAGCAGTGCACAACTAGGTCATAAGAAGGTCGAAAAGAAAACGAAAGGAAAATATTACAAAGTCATCTCAAAGACTGAAGATGAAGAAAATAAAAATCTTTGCAACGTAATGACTTCCAACGATGATGAAACTATAACATATGCAATCTTTGTGAACATTTTCGGCGAAATAATGAGATGTGGGTTATCGCAGTACCACATGCGTTCTGTGGTTCTATGTTGTGTGCTCTGAATGGGATTCTTCAGTAGGATATATCTGTGATTTATGTTCAATATTAAAGTCTGAGGATTAGACATAGTTGTTACTTCTAATAGGGAATCATTACAATTAATTGCGATTGGTAGCATTTATTTTAGTTGTTTATAGTTAATCAAATACATGACAGATCATATATTTGATTATTGAAAATGTATCTTTTTTATAGGGTGACAAACGAGCACACAGTCCACCTGATGGTAAGTGGTTAATGTGGTCCATAGACATCCACATCTGTCCTCGATTACGAATCAAAATGCAGATGCGTTGTCACTCGTGACGGCTAAGATGGAATGCCTCTTTTCCAGTAAAAAGGGTCTCTGGTTCTCTACACTCACCATACGAAACACAGCAGTGTTAGGCTGCTATTTTACGCTGATATTCTGTGAGAGCGTTCTCCTTCCCCTGTCAAGCCGACCCATTCGTACTATACTACTACTATAGCTGCAGCATGGCTCTACCATGTGAGAAAGTATCTCATTCAAAGAATACCATATAGTATTCTATGATCTCACTTGTCATATTCAAACAAATATGTATGATGAGCGCCATTACCCCTAAGCCTGAGCGATATTAGTCACAGTCAGGGGTAATGTGCTCACATCTGAATTTTTTAAGACTTTCTATTGATTATTATTGAAAGATAAGGTAAGTTAGAACGTCTAGTGTCCAGCTCTGTGTTAACAAGAATACTTGTGGCCAAAGAGATTTAAATATATAAGTATAATACTACTACTTAAATGTCTTCGCTTGTGGCACTACATTATCTTTCTAGTTAAGTTGATAACCTTCATTAATATTCGGAAACTGAAACCGGGATCGAAATTGGTTCAGAAAACATTAATAATATACGAGTTTCAATAATACGAAATGCATTACAAATTTTAGTTCATTTTGACTTCATTAAAACCAGAATTTATTAACCAACTTTTAATACTTTACCGAGTCTGTAATATTTAACTGATCGTTGAAAAGCTTGACTGACAATTTTAAGCTACAATTCAATTTCTAAAAACTCTTTAACTTATAATATTTTAGATATTTGTATGATATTTTCTACTTTAAAAGTAGTGATAAATCACGCACTCAGAGGGATTTTCATGAGTGGTCGGAGTGAATAGGAATTGATTCAATTCTCCTTGTCCCAAGAGGGAAGATTGAGGGCGGCGTCCCCACTTTTCCCACACCCTTTCCAATTGTGCGGTACTTCAGCAGACTTCTATCTAATATACGAGTATACACATTTATGACAGATTTTCTGTACAATTTTTCTTCAGTTTATAAAATATTTGGAAAAATGAGGGCAAATTGTAGGCATACAACATACATGCATAAATATTTCGGCTAATTAGTGTAAAGCGGAAGCCATTGGCCTTGAAAATTGTAATGATAATTTACTAGAAGCATTTAATTTACCATTGTACTTAAATTTCCATTTAAAGTTATATTTTATAAGCCTCCTTTTAAAGTATTGAAATAAATTTTATTGACTAAATTTTTAGTATTCCTCCCGACTTTTTATAAAGTAGTACCTACTTTTTAGTAAGAAAAGTTTACAATATAATGTATTAGCGTGTACTTCTTAAAGAATTGGTTGGAAAACTTATCAATATCAGTAATAAATAGATTTTATAAAATACTATGTTATTGAGTACAAGTCAACTATAAACTAAAACTATAAATCACGCTTGAACGTGAAAAAAAACGTTGTAGCTGGAGCAAGATTCGAATAGATGATATTATATTTTTTATAAATAATGTACTATAACAACTAATAAAAAGTACAAAATGTATTCGACATTGTTAATTTACTCGGAAATAACTGGTACTTACCGACCTTCCTTAAATACGGAAGTCCCATTGAATAGCTACTTCTATACATAATATATAGTAGGTACATTATATTGTGTTAACTAGGTTAATAAATTTACCTCTTGGGTGGGAGCTGAGCTCAACGGCTCATGCGCCGCGGTCAATCTTCTAAATGGAGTTTGGCTACATACTGTATAGTCAGGTTGGTCCTTCAGATTCAGATTATATCGTACAGTACTGGTATATAAAGCCGTGAGCTGTGGCGCGGCGGGCGTAGTGTGATTTAGTCCGAGCAGACAACGCCGTCGTGATTTCACGCGGCAAATATTGTTCTTTAAAATAAATTATATTTATACTCACTAAAAAAACATATAATTTTGATATTTTATTATATCGCGTAAGGTTCATCGATACGGTTGGAAATTTTTGTAGAAGTAACAAAATATTTTGGTAAGTAATATGATATTTCTTCATATTAATTAAAACATTCGCTTTAATTTAAAAGTTTTGTATAAAATTCTTATTTAAGTTAATGATAATTAAGACTGTAGTAGCAATTGTAACAAATCTGAAAATATAGTATAATCTAGCTTTATATATTTTCATACCGTTTTGGTTAATAAGTATAATCAAGGCATATCTTAAATAACATTATAAGTAATCAATCCACTTCTTTGTTAATCAGCCTTGAACAATACTTGTCCCGAGTTGTCAACTTTGCTGACCGTGCGAATTTAAAGTAGAAATTCACTTTCAAACTCAATCAACAAGCCTTGACCGTACTTGTCAAGATACGATATCCTGATCAAAGATTAGAAAGTGTTACGTTTGACTCTTGACGAAATTCAACTGATGTGTAATAAATTAACCGCTAGCACAGAATAAATAATAGTACATACGTTTATTTAGAGCTCTAAGATTACACCACAACTTTTAATTATTCTTAAATGCCTTTATTTTGTGCATGTTAGTATATTATTGCGTAAATGCACTCTTCATTTTTTAGTAACAAGTACTCAAAATCAGTTTTTTTTGCGTATAAGAGGTTGTTTTGAAAAATTATAATGAGGGATCAAGCATTGAGTTATACAAGACAATGTTTTATACAAGACGTGTAACATATAATTTTAATTATTTTTTATTTTTTATTATTTAATGAAATTGCTTTGCTATACTCATCATTGCACCTTTAATTTCTATGAGATTTCAGTAAAACATATTATGCAAACAAGTATTATCTTGAAAATTGTCATTCAGAAAATGCAATCAAAAATGTGAACATAAAATTGTTTGATGTTTATTATTTTTTATTTTGATTACAAACTAAGTCATATTCATGATATTCATTCATTCAGACCTTGTTGATGGCTTAATTACTTCGCCGAAGCGTATAACTTTTTACAGTAAGATAGCTTATTGTATTGGATTGATTAGATGCAATATAATAAATAATAATTTCACCAATAACTTTTAACAAACAAATGCAAAGTTAACTTAAAAGAAAATAAATGTTAAATTAAAATTTAAGAAAACTTAAAAATCACACATTTAACACACGCAAGTGGTGAAATTTATATGAAAAGATTCCGTTACATAGATAGATAGATACACACGAAGTTAATAAACTGCGATTTTATTTCCCTAGTACGCTATTAGAATTCTTAATAAATACTTTAAAAAAAATATTTTTAACATGGTAGAGCCATGCTGCAGCTATGTTACTGGTATAGTTGTAGCACGAATGGGACGGCTCGATCGGGGAAGTACTAAACTCTCACAGAATACCAGCGTAAAATAACTAATAATGGTGAATGTAGAGAACCGGAGACCTTTTTACTGGAAAGGAGGTATTCCATGTTAGTCCTCACGGGTGACAACGCATCTGCATTTTGATTCTCAAACGTGGATAGATGTAGATGTCTATGGGCCACAGCAACCACTTACCATCAGGTGGACTGTATGCTCGTTTATCACCCTTATCCTATCATAATAAAAAATTTAAAAAGGAATGTTTAAATTGTCATTTTGTGTAAACTTATTGCAGTCCCTATAACATAAAATACACTAATGAGACATGAGTGTTGTAAATCGAGTAAAGTCACACCGATTATTTCTGACGTGTTATGCGGAATGCGGGAATACCCTAACGCAAAAGATCGTTAATTACGTTTTACGTGTGGTTTTCCATCGTGCAATTTTGAAAGTTTTCTCGAAGTCACAAAATATACTAATTTGAGATGAGTGTTATGAATCGAGTAAAGTCACACCGGTTATTTCTGACGTGTTGTGCGGAATGCGGGATTACCCTAACGCGAAAGGTTGTTTATTACGCTTTACGTGTGGTTTTCCATCGTGCAATTTAGAAATATTCAGTCACAAAAGCAGAATTTATACTTTAATACATTTTAATCTTAACACTTACGAGAATAATATAGCTTTTATTGTTTATTATTAATGACACTTTTACTTACATATTAATTGTAAACAGTAGGCAGTAAACTTATTTTTTATTTCAATATGATATCCCACTAACTACAATCTATAAATAGTAAATACAAGCACTTTGGAACTCCATTCCAAAAACTGATAATACTATGTTGTATTCATTTGTATATAAATTTTTAGAATGAAGTTTCTAAAGTGCTTGTGTGTCAAAATTTTGATAAATACTAACACTAGCGGCCTACCACGGCTTTGTCCGGGTTGATCAATCAGTTATCTATCTTAAATATTGGGTAGATTTAATTTATTTTTAAACTTCATGGTGATATGTACAAATGTTTGGTTTTAAATAGATTATCGCATTGACCTAGAGATCAACATGCCTCCCCCGCGCCGACCGTCACTATAATTATTTTGTCGCGCGAGTTTTTATATAAAGATGGTCACCTACCGTGACTTATTCATAAATATGCCATCGATAACTTTTTTAAACTTTTAAATAGGAACAATTCAACTATAAGTACATTATTTTCGTGGAAATTTAACTATTGATGGAGCGCACGCCGTGGATGTTCTTAAGAGGCCCGACTTTTTCTGACTTAGTTGAAAAATATCATTAAAACTTTTAGGCATAATATATAAACATACATAATATATAGCTTTTGTCCATCTGGAATAATGTGCCTTTCAAATATTGAAAGAGTTTTGCAAATAGGTGCGGTGGATTCGGGGATATTACCCTTTACATATACACAAACTTACAAAAAAGTAAAGATTTTCCGGAAAAATGTTTCAAATTTGCTCTAGAAATCTCTGATATACAATATAATCACTCCCACACTGTTTCTTAAGGGCTTTGTTCCCAGCTCAATTTCAGGACGTTTATGAGTCTTTTTGCTTTCCTTAAGCGCGTACGAACATACCTACGTTCTACTAGCGCCTAAAAATTAAGGTTCCAACGTTTTGTCATATGAAATCGTATCTAACAATCATATTGTACACATAAATGAAATAAAAAAGCAAATGTGCTTTGACAATGGTCAGAAAGATAAATGATTGTTGAACTTATAATTTTTTTTTCTAATCAATTAATTACTATTTTTAATTTAAAAAAACGTGGTTTTAGTGGCTTACGGTGTGAATTTATCAAGTCCGCATGGAGGCGTAAACACATCTTTTGAAAATATCAAATTTTCAACTCAATCTATTTTCTAATCTCTTCATCTATCATATGGAATCTAAATGGCAGTTTAATTTTGTTTTGTTTAATTATAATTATTTTTTTCTGCTGAGAAATCACGAAATTTTCGGTGTTTTAAGCAGCCTTGTAATAATTTATTTTACTAAATACACTTTGCCTCACTCCGTCACTCCGGGCTCAACCGCCGTCGTGAGTGGATACTGTATCGCTTGTTTGCAGCAAAAGATCGCTGAAGAAATACAAAATATTCGAAAAACCAAATCACATACATACTTGACAAGGTAAGATATTATTATTTTAGAATCACAGATTTTTATTACAATATTTTGTTTCGCTAAAAGTAGGATTTATAAATAAATATACTTAAATACGTCTTGGACTTTATCGAGTGACTACTGGAACTCCTCGACGAGTAGAATTAGGTGGGCCGAGTTCGGACTCGTTTTGTTAGTTATGATGAGAACTTACCTTCGGACTTGATGGAATGACCTGAAAGTGCACTTTGGTAACTGCTATTCAAACTCTTTGAAGAGAAATAGGTATGCGGAGTTTGGACTCTTTTTGATAGTTATGTTTTAACGAAGGAAGGGTCTTCGGACTTGAGAAGTGACCGAAGGTGTAGTTCGGTGAATGCTACTGAAACTCCTTGACGAGTAGAACTAGGTGTGCCCAGTTTGGGCTGGTTTTGTTAGTTATCTTGACACCTTTACTCCGGACTTGAGAAGTGACGGAATATTTACTTCGGTGAATGCTACTGGAACTTCTCGACGAGTAGAACTAGGTGTGCCGGGATTTGGCTGGTTTTATTAGTTATGATGAGAACTTACCTTCGGACTTGATGGAATGACCTGAAAGTGTACTTCGATGAATGCTGCTGGAACTGCTCAACCAGCAAAACTAGGTGGGTCGAGTTTGGGCTCGGTTTGTTAGTTATGATAAGACCTTACCTACGGACTTGATGGAGTGACTTGAAGGTGTACTTCGGTGACTGCTACTGGAACTCTTTGACGAATAGAACTACAATTTACAATTTCTTTTAAATATTTTTTTCACGTCCATATGAGCATTATGAGTTATTATTATGAGCACTTTTAGATTTTGCAAACTTTTTTATTGACGTTTGTCATAATATTGTTGGAAAATTGGAAGTATAGTATAATAAGGTTATTAGTGAAAACATATGTGTATTTAAACTCCTTTAAAAAAATGAGGTATAACATGAGTGCTTAAAGCATTTTCATTTGGATTTACCAAAAATTATTTGTAAACTAGGCATATACTCTTGAATTAAAATAATAAATATTCGTTTTAATATTTTCTAAAATTACCCTCAATGTTTTAAAATTAGGGTGCTAACTTTGTATGAAAATATTATATTAAGACGCACAACCCATACCATTTGAAGTAGAAGCTTGAAATTGGGACAATAGGTTCCTTTTATTATGTACTTAGTTCTTTTTTGTTCAATGTAGTATTCGATACCATTACAGCAGAGTACCATTACAGAGTCACCTCCTAATCGCACTCGTTGATGAAGACAGAATTAGAGCAAAGAGAGAATAATTTATGAAAAGGCATGCTTGAGAACAGCTGACTGAAACTATATATGGCCAAGAGGGCTTGCGGTTGTGCACATCCCGATTCCATCAAAGTAGGCTCTGAATAAGATCTGAAAACGGCGAAATTCAGATACCTTGGATTTGTACTATATAAGTCGGGTTCATAAATTACGACGCTATAGCCCGTATTTAAGGAACTTTGAGTAAGTGCGGAGTCAAGCATAAGGGTCAAGTGTACAAGAACATTTTTTGACTAGTACTCTTATACGATAAGGAGGTCAAACCAATCTTGAGCTCCGTGTTACGTAATGAAAACGCAGCGCTGGATGGTCGACAGTACAAAACGGGACTGCTTACGTAACGAGTACATCCGAGATAGGCATAGAGTACAAGACGTAGTGGATACGCTTCAGGAGAGGCAGTTAAGTTGGCACGGACACGTCCTACTTAAGCAGTTAGTAGGGTAAGTTGAAAAAAGGTGCCTTGATAACTTTGCGGCAGGAGCAGACCACGCGGCAGACCCAAAAAGAGCTGGTTTGACATCGTTAGGTCGGATATTAGAGTCAATGGAATCAATTGACAAAGTGGAGAAATGAGCTCGTAAGGGGACCTTGGCAGTTACTAGAATAACGCATAGGGGGGAAAAAGTAAAAGAAGATTGATAATATTCAAATATAATATTTCATTAAACTTGAAATAAACAACTGAAACACTGCATCAAATATTTTGACTTTTAAAGACATTATTAAAAGAGAAACAATTATATCTGATTGAAGATACGAGTATAAATTTGAAAAGACGAAGAGACTAGAATTTACGATTATTTGATTCGAATATCATAAATATCGTCCTAACAATTATATTATTAATTTTTTAAATGGCAATGAAATGAATAATTGAATTTTAATGTAATTTAAACACAAAATTCTTAAGGTCGTTATTGTTAACGCAATGTCGCGTGCATTTATACCTTCGTTACCTTGACCGTAAGGATTAAATTTATCGAAGATCTATTTATTACAGAAATACAGTCGTAATTGATACAATTATACAATATTCAGTTTAAAATAATCTTACTTACTGAATTTTGACCCAGTTCAGCCTTGGAGAATTTCTGATGTTAAATAAAAGTTAATCTTATGTATATATGTTCAGCAGTGGATTTTGATAGACTGTAATGACGATAAAATATGTGCATTACATACAATAATAGTCAGTAAAGACTCGGTTGAATGAACAGGAAAAACGTCTTATACGCAGTAAGCTTTGCGAAAAAAAATTAAATTAGACCTTGGCCTGGTGTTTATTTTGAATATTTATATTATGCAAAAATGCAAATGTTTTAATTTTAATTTTCCTATTATATTTTAACAAGCTAAATATATAAAATATGTGCTTAGCCAAAATAACCCTCCTTGTTCCTTTCCCTAAAACCATATCAGAAATGAGAAGAGGCCTGTGCCCAGCAGTGGGACTATATAGGATGTAACTTTGTGCTTAAGCCATTAGAATAGAATAGAATAATTTTTATTCAATATTGATTATTACATAATACTTATTGAAAGTCATTTTTTATTTACCACTGGTTCGGAAAATACCTCTGTCCTGGGAAGTACCAGCAAGGAACCCAGCGGGACATTTTTTTAACATAATTTCACTTAACAATAATTTTGGTTATATAATTTTAAATGAATTTTCATAGAACTAGCATGGTAGCGATCACCTTACTCCCAGGGGTTATTTTCATTCATGTATTCCTTGATATTATAATAACCCTTTTTGTCCATACAGTTTTTCTGTAATAAAACTTTTAAACTTGTTTATTGACAAACTTTGAACATGTTCTGGGATTTTGTTGTAAAAGCGTATACATTGCCCCATAAATGAATTACTAATGCTATGGAGTCTAGTAACTGGCATTACAAACTTATGTTTGTTCCTAGTGTTTAAGGTATGAACATCCTTATTCTTATTAAAGCTGTTTATGTTATGTACGTATATTACATTTTCATAAATATATTGCGATTCCAAAGTTAATATGTTTATTTCTTAAAAATTTTCTCTGAGGGACTCTTTACAATTTAGATTATAAATCTTTTGCAAAACAAATACTTAAAGCTTCAATATCAGTCGCATTACCCCATAGCAAAATTACATAACATATTACGCTATGAGAGTAACTAAAATACACTGACCTAGCTGTCTCAACATCTGTGAAACTTCTAATCTTTCTTACAGCATGTGCTACAGAACCAAGTCTGCTTGCTAATTTAGATATAGGGGGCCCCCATTGAAGTTTCGCGTCAATAGTAATACCAAAAAAAACAGTGGTATCCACAAGACTCAACTCCTCCCCATTTAAGAGCACATTGGTATTCGAATGTTTTACATTAGGTATTGTAAATTTAATTCATTTTGTCTTATAGCCGTTTAAGAGCAAATTGTTGGCGTTAAACCAATGTACTAATTTCGATAGAGCATTATTTACATCATTATAATTAATTGACTGCCGTTTAGAGTTTGAAAATTAAAGATTAATGATTGATCATTGAAATATTATGCACCTGCTGCATAGTTCAATAAAATGGTTTAAGCGTCGAAATACAGTGCATATTCACCACATATTACTTAAATGGATTTAAGTGTAATTCATTGAAAAATAAATCTAAGTTGGAATTTTTTTTCTGATTATTTATTACGAATTAAAATGTCGTCTTAAATCGCTAAAACTGAACGAACCGTTTGACAAACGATCAATATACTTACTTAAAATGATATTTATGAATAAAGACAACCGTGTACAAATTTCAGCACGGTTGACTAACTTTGAGCGAAGAAATTGGTCGCTGTTTGAGGAGCTGTATCTCGCCAGCAACTCAGTCAGGAATTTGCATTTAAAACACCCAAAATTAGGGGTTTTAGGTGCTAATTAGGTGCCAAGTTTAAAAATTAGGTGCTCTAAAATTTTCAGCGCAACGAACTGTTAAAAATTGTGTTGCTAGCGTTAGGTTTTGCTAGCAACGCAAATTTTAACAATAACATACAATTAAGTTTTTAGATATACGGTAAATATGAATAGCAAGCAAGCACCCAATTAGCACTTAATTCCTTGCTATCAATATTTATCGTATATCTGATAACTTCAATCTTCAGCAATACGTATCACTAGCAACGCAAATTTCAACAGTTCGTTGGGGTGAACATTTTTGAGCACCTAATTTTTAAACTTTACACCTAATTAGCACCTACAAAACCCCTAATTTTGGGTTTTTCTATATGTAAATTACTGACTTTGCGTTTCTGGCGAGATATAGCTCTTCGATTCAGCCCCACAACCAGATTTAGTCTAGTGAGCAGTGCGGCTGCAACTATAGTAAAACCCACTTAAGATGATTTTGAAGGGACTCAGCCAAAATCGCGACTTTGCGGGAAAGCGTATTATGCGGTATAGGGAAAATAATACATAATTTAAAAATATTATATATATATTTATAATTATACAAATACAAATTATTTATTTGCAAGAAACACAGTTGACAGGGTCTTAAGTTAAATCTAGTGTACATGTGTTTAGTCTGCTCGCAGACGTGCAAATATTTAGGTACATAATACAAAAAAAAAACTATCTGAAAGTGGATCACATAAATCATTGAACTAATTTTTCCATTCTAAATATTGTTTTAGGCTATAGAAACAATTTTATTATTAATTTATAGGTATACGAATTTATAAATTTGTTAGAAAGGTATAATGTTGTACATATGTATATGTATTTAAATACGTTACATCATAGTTAATTATTATTTATGATGACATTTCTTAAAATAACGACTTATTTTGGTTTGACAAAAAGATTTTGATGCATTATTAATAACAAGGTTTTCAATATAATTTAACTTTTGTAGTGCATCTTCACTTTTCCCGAAAGAAGATACATAGCCCCTTAAATCGTTTACTGCTGATAATGCCTCTGCGTTTGACAAAATCTGAATTGACTCTCCTTCATCTTCACCGTCATCACTTAGGGCCTCTTTTTGGGTGTTATTCACATCTTGAATAAGACCTTCGATCGAACAGGTTTCGTAGGGTGCAACATTGTCATCAATGGAATAATGTAACTTTTCCAACCCAGATGGCGTATTAGACGAGATGAAGAATCGTATTAAGCGTGTTAAAAATGTATGAAAACATGCCTCAAGTTGCAGGGACTGGCATAAAATGGCGTATTAAACGAGAAATCGTATTAAACGTAATCGTATTAAGCGAGTTCTACTGTAGTTTTATTGTACGTATAGGACGCATGGACTTATACTTTGACAGAGGGGAACACCTGCGTATGGCTACTCCCCACCGATCCGCCAGCATCCCGTGTTGCTCTATGGCTGTATATTACGGAAGGAAACTATGCTAAAAATGAAAAATTTAATTAAATAAAATAGGCGAATTACGTATTGAAGAGATTTTACAAGGACATATTCGACTGAGGTGGATAGTTTCACGTTGGATGCCGCACAACCTCTCCGATGCTCACAAGCAGGCCAGCGTGGAATGGTGGCGTGACATGATTACTAAATGTGTAGCAAGGCTCGTCTGGACGTAGTTGCGACATTATTACAGTTGTAGAATCTTGGATTTATCAATACGATCCATAACTGAAGAGCCAGTCGATATTTGGCTGTTTCAAAATGATCCAAAGTGAAGAATTTGCACGGTAGTTTTTTTTTACTCTGACGTGGTATCTGGTATCTACTTCTTTATAAAATTGAAGAAGCTGACTGGTCAGCTAGATGTTTGCCAGGAAAGCTCACTGCTGTGAGTAACAATTAACTGCACACGGGACGCCGCCGACCGCTGCTTCAGAATGATAAAGCACCCGCTCAAAACAAGACTTCTTCTGGACAGCACATCAGTTAACTTTGTATAAATGTTAGTAGAGATTTTCTGTCCATCTGTCCGAGCTAATCTTCGGAATGGCTGAAGCGATTATGATGGAACTTTACAAACAGATGAAGAGCAATGCCAGGAGTGATCTATTTTATTCTAAAACTTGAAGATTTTTTGTGGAATCAAAACATTGATAAAATAAAAATGGTTGTTGATGAATGATCTTAAATCTGAATTATTTCATAAATGACATTAATAAACACCACCCAGGCGAAGTCGCGGGCGGGTCGCTAGTATACAATGAGACTACTTACAATTATATGGGAGTCGCGATAAACATTCGCGACACGTTTAGAATTCTTTGTTGAATTTCTGCAGTACCTACTGTCATAAAGGAATTTCTTGTATTCTATTGACAATAATTTGTATTTCAAAGATGAAAACTTCCAATTTATTATATTCATAGAACATCTCCATAGTCACTTAGCCGATTGCCAGGCCAAAATAGCATCAATAATTATTTGTATGACCGTTAAAATTGTAATTGACAAAGCGGATTAGCGGATCGATCACATAAAACTCAATAGGTTTTACGTGATTTACGTATTTGCATCCTAGCTTAATTAATTGAAAAAAAAAACTAGTTAAAGGCCATTTCTTATTTTTTAACACGCTATTATTATCTATTATATTATATTAGCTTCACATGTATCTATCTATCTGTGTAACGGAATTTTTTAATGTAATTTTCACCAACTTGTATACGGACCATTGTGTTGAAAATTTGCATCGTATCAAGGATCGATGACAATACAATACAATATTTTTTTAATAACTTTATACTAGTATTATGATCAGGATCACCAGGATAAAATAAAATAATTATCAGGATCATCACATATCATGATTAATGCTTGTTGTTTTAGTTTTCTGCCGACTTCCAAAAAGGAGACGGTACTCAATTCGACTGTATGTTTTTTTTACGTGTGTTACCTCAAACTTATCTCGTAACTCGTACTTAACTCTATACTCGTAACTTTGTACTGGGCGAACCGATTTGGATAATTCTTTTTTTATATGAAAGCTGATAGTTCTCGTGTGGTCCCATATGAATTTGATCAAGGTCAGGCCAATGGTTATTGAGTTATTCTTAAATAACCTATATTGAAGTCGCTTATATTAAAGTCGGCTGTACAAAAGAGCAATGGCAGACTTTCATACATAAAATTAGTTGAGAAGAAATGGTAGCGTCTATATACCAAAAATATCTTAAAATGTCAAGCGTCAGTCCCTTAATAACTCTGTCAAAGAATTTTGTACTGAGAAGGCGTCAAAAAAAAGATATTTACATTTGAACCTTTTTAGGTTATGTCCTATGTCACTTGGAAAGAGTCATGCTTCCTGTGGTTGTTTGATGTTAGCTTAATAAATAATACACAATTGAGAGTTTTTAGATTATTATATATCTATTATATATTTGCATACTATGAATGTATATTCCTGACATGTCTCCAGGGCTTTTGTATCATAGTGACATTCTCAGAAGGGCTAGAACCCAGAGCCGTAAAGCCAGTAAAAAAACAGTGACATTTTATTTTGGCTAGTGTTGGCATAACATTAAATGGAATTGTTACATAGTACTATGACTGAGATAATGTATTATTGTAGGAAATTCTTTGTAAGAGACTTATTCTCAGCCATATCACTTTTATTGTTATTCTTGCTGATAGTACATTTATTACTAATAATAACCTAATATACAAATATTTTGTGTGTGTGGTAGTGTTACAAAGTGTATACGAAAATAGTATGAATATACTAAATGGCAACATTTGAATAGAGTAAAATGATTTATGTCATTTGATATTCCCAAAAATGTTTGTTTTTTTCTGTGGCTTTAATTAAAATACATTTTTATTTGAAAAATCATAGAAAAATAATAAAACTCATTTTATATATAACTTATTTCTAGACGCTATAATTTTATCAACTATTTTTCTGCCATTGCTCTTTTTAATTTTAAATTATTTCTTCAATGATTCTGTCATGCCATGTCATTGTCATTGAAGTGTAATGCTTGTGTTCGTAGAGATAATGGAGCAATATTTACCGCACCTATTCGACGATTTTATAAACTTGCTCCGGTACATCTTGCTAGTCTGTTTTAAATAAGCCTTTACTAATACTGAAACCTTTGTCCATACTTACTATTTCCATTCGCTTTTAGCTCGGCTAAAAGACGCCTGTATAGAGCACATTGGATATCTTAACTACACCATCTTTCATACCATCTAAGTAGATTTTAAGCATATCTAATATAAGTTAAATTTGATTAGAATCTTTGTAACTCATTATAATATCCAAATTATTATTATAATAATATATTCAAATTCATAGAGACCTCGAATGAAGGACACCAAATGAGTCGGTACTGCAACTATCTTAGGTTCTGGAAATATTTTTTTTGCAACTTGAGCTTGACACAATCCGGAACATCTTTTAAAAGTCCACGAAATAGGTGTTGGCTGGAGGACTCTATTCAGTATCAGTATCAGAATTAATGTATCTATTCCTGAGTGCCTTTAACCTAAGTCAAACTGCACTTGTAGTATTTGCTGGCCCACGAAATAAGTCTACCAGACTTTTCTTACCTCGTTAGCCTTTAGACTTATTACTCAAGTTTAATGTATAAATTACTATTCGCCATAAGAATTTTGTGTCTATTACAAAGTTAGGCAGCTATGTGGTGAATATAACCTCGCACGAGTTGCTTAGCGCAGATTGTGCAACTGCCGCGCACTAGTACACAACACCGCTCTCTCGGCATTGAACAAGGACTAACTTTAACGGATCTCTTTTTATGTTTGTTAACCATGTTAGCAGAATAATCTTAAATTAAATAATGACTGCATTGTTAATATAAAATTAATGTGTCTATATACATATTTATATTTCATGGAAAATGTTTATAGCCATTTTTAGCATATTGCACGCACGCAGAAGTGTGAGATATAGCATAGTTAAAGACTATGAAGGAGTGCAGAAAGCTAAAATTTATATATATAATGTGTTACAAATATATTAAATAAAATAAAATAAAACATACAATACATTAATCGCGTTCATATTGCCAATGTCAAACCTATTGTCGTATGTCAAACACTTAATATTCTGTGGTGAAACATTCGCACAGAATAGAGATTTTTTTTATAGAATAATGTTGACACACGAGCCCACGGTCGCACACAGTCATGGTAAGTGGATGCTGTAGCCCATAAATATCTACATTTATCCTCGATCAAGAATCTGAGGATTAAGATGGAATGTCTCTTTTCCAGTAAAACGGGTCTTCGGTTCTCTACACTTACCATACGAAACACGGCAGCATTAAGCTGCTATTTTACACTGATATTGCGTGAGAGCGTGGTCGTAGGCCGGTCGAGCCGACCTATTCATACTATAACCATAATATAGCTGCAACGTGGCTCTACCACGTGTAGATTGTCGGCAAAGAATATTGTAATATAGCCAAGAAAAGTTGTGAATTTTGTGTGATTTTTAAAATAGTCTGTGGAGTGCGTGTCAAGAGAAAATAGTGCTTAGGTATTTTATATTTTGTATATTAGATATTGTTGGCGACGTAGGTATCTATAAAGATATTTCAATTTATTAGTTAACCGATTACGAATAGCTTCTAAAATTAAATTATCAAGCAATAATTGTCTTATAAGAAAACGCTTAGTTAAATCTTAAAGAAATATCGAATTAATAATTTGAAGGTCTTGGCTTCGATTCCCAGGTCGGACAAGCTTGTCGTTTTCTTAGTAATATTTTTTTAATAAATTCGTATAGGGAATTTTTAAGATATAAATCATGTGTCGGGGTTCAGTTCCCCGGTTGAAATTACCTTTTCAATGTCATTTTCAATTTAAAGAAATATTAAAATAAAGTTAGAGACCCGGATTTGTTCCCCGGTCGAAATGATCACTTTGTGTATAAGTGGAATTAATGTAAAATAATGATGCATAGCATTCAGTCTTATATAAGTTGAGTACATTTTGTATGAAAAATAAAATGTCTATTTTCAATGTTTGACTCATGCTGGGGCCACAGTAACGAGAAACGTCAATGCCCATAAACGCAACAATTATTGCCTTAATTTTAACGCGATAAACTGAGTGGCCACACTTGGACCGGTCGACGTCAGTTCAATTTTAATGCCGTTGAACGGCGTTAAAGTAAGCTGACCTTTTTTAACTCAAAACGGGACATGGGTTTATTTATACTCCCCAGTTAGCAGGTTAACAATGAAAACAATATTATGTTATTTATTTAAAAACCGTAACTTTATACAATTAGTGTTCACTATAATTATAATCACATTAATTATAATTATTTTATTTTAACAAATTGTAAAAAATAAAAATCAATCACCAGTTCACCGGCTTCATTAAAGCAAAGTTCCTCAGACAGTAATCATAATATGCAACATATTTTTTAATTATATTTATAACTGTCAGTGGAACAAATTTGCTAATCAAGTCGGTGATGATTTTAAATAAGGGCAAGTTTTTTTTACATTGATTTTTGATATCAACATCGCCTTTAGAACTGGGACCTGTAAGTGATTTTTTTGAGAAGTCCATAATTTATTCATAATAGAAAAATACTTTTTCTACTGGAGCATTTGTACCAGATAGACATAAAATATATTCGATTAAAATGCAAAAGAATTTATGTTGAAGATTGTTGGTGAGAAATGTTTGAATACTACCACCCAACGAATTTCTGCGAAAACTTTGAAATTACCCCATTCGGTTACTTTTTGGTCGGTCCCGCTCTCGCACCGTTCGTGTCTGACGAACTTCATAGTTTTAAATTTTCTCGCGGTTTTGGACAACGGGACTATTTTGCGTCCCGGAGCTTTGTTTGGGAACAACGGGACGGGTGATCGAGAAAAGGGACAGTCCCGTTCAAAACGGGACGTATGGTCAATTTACGTTAATATTCCTTGAATTTCAAGCAAAATGAACGTTGACGCTGCTACTCTATATTTGATGAGTGTAAATTTTTATTATATGAATATATTTTATCATTGCCTAAGCATGTCTCTGTTTGCAGAATCTCAAGAAACGTAATAACTTTTTCATTATTCCACTCTATCGTAGCCATACGTGCGACTCCGTTGCGCTCACCGTGCACTATGAGACAAACGTAGTGTGGCCACTTCAACGCGTTAATTCGTGCGTTAATCTCTTTGATGTACCGACACTCGAGTTATCGTTCAACGGGAAACGGCATTGTTCTTGCCGTTGTAGAATTATCGCGTTAAGTGGTGGCCACACCTACATTCAACGCCCATCAACGCGATAATTAACGGCATTTCTCGTTAGTGTAGCCTGGGCATCATAAAATATTTTCTTTGTGTTGTCTGATAAGAACACGATAACTGATAAGAGATTTTGTTGGATACTACTTTGCCGAAAATTGATTGTTCACCTTGTGTTCGTTGGTGGCAGTATATGCTAAATTGCAACCTGATTTACCGACAATGAGAGTCGTGCAGAGAGTACTTGTTCACCTAGCTGCAGATAAAAGCAGTGCGCTAATCTGTAGAATTAAAAGTCTAAATAAGTGAAAATTTAAATGTTTGTAAATTTCAGCAATTTATGTAAAATCGACTTGTAAAATGTTTCAGGTTGACTGTATAAGCAAAATAGGCGAATTCTGTGTTATTTCCATGTGTAAATTCTCTTATCATAGTGAAATATTGATAGATTTGTCTGCCGACTTCCAAAAAGGAGACGGTACTCAATTCGTAGTCGTTTTTTTTTGTTTTTTTTTATGTGTGTTACCTCATAACTTTGTACTGGGCGAACCGATTTGGATGATTCTTTTTATATGAAAGCTGATAGTTCTCGTGTGGTCCCATATGAATTTGATCAAGGTCAGACCAATGGTTATTGAGTTATTCTTAAATAACCTATATTGAAGTCGGCTGTACAAAATTTTTAATTTTTAATTATATAAGAAATTTAAAAGTGTTTTAAATAGTAAAATGTGTAGAAACAATGTAAATTAAACTATTGTATTAATTAAGATATTTGTATTTTCAAATAAAGAACATTTTTCCAACCTTATATGTTAGATATTTAAGAATTCTAACTTAGTACATATGTTGTAAAATAGGCATATTTTGTTGAATAAATAAAAGGTTTTTTGTGATATTAAAATGTATTGTATATCATAGTATAGATATTTATTGTGCTATCTTTATAGATAAAATGTATAAATGTATGTCTTATACAAATAAATATATTGGGCAAACCGTGGGAGAGTGATAGTACAAATAAGATGTAATTGAGTTGCGAAATCGTACAGAGGGCGCGGCTCTCTTTCGAGTAAAGCATTTTTGATACCCATTAGACTGGTTTCCATATAAATCGTTAAAACAAGGAGCAGCCTCTACCTCCTAAGGCTGTGACCTCTACCCCGACACCGCAAGTAACAACAGCCGCAAAGGCGCAGGTTACCAGGAGAGAAACCAGCGATGGTAAAACGCCGGAAAGGGCTCTATCGGAACATAGAGCCCGCTCTACACATAGGGCGCACTCTATCCAGCGAAGAGAAACAAGTGTGAAATCTAATGTCCCGAGGCCAGTACCAAGAACGAGAATAACAACTCAAGCACCATCAGCCGACTTCGAGACAGCTAATGCCATCCAGAGATTGGTAGGCATAGCTATCGAAGTCGGCTCTCAAGTCCTGGCCGACATAAGGACCGGGACTGACCCCATTACCGCCGTAATGAAGGCGCTCGCAACTCTACTGGCCCGGCATTACGGAGGAGAGTAACAGTAACCTGCGCCTCCTCTACTGGAACCCGGACGGGATACAGCAGAGGATCCATGAACTCCGCACAGTCGCTCAACAACAGGACATTCAAGTGATCTTGCTGGAGGAGACGAAACTCAGACCATCAACGCATCTGAAGCTGCCGAATTACCACATCTACAGGCGGGACGAGGTCAATCCTCAAGGGACCGCCTATAGAGGCACGGCGGTTCTAGTGAGGAGAGACATCGTCCACCAAGAGCTAGACCTGCCAGACTACCGATCGATGCGCTCCATCGGCATAAAAATGGCAGGCGAAGAACTAAGGATCTACGCAGCATACCGCCCGCCAGGAACTCCATTTCACTCCTCAGACGTCCGGACGGTAATAAAAGGCACAACGCCCACCATCATCGCCGCGGACCTAAACGCCAAACACCCGGCGTGGGGGTCATGATTGATCAACCCGCCGGGTCGTGCACTATACGAAGATGCGGAGGAAAACAATTACAACGTTTTAGGTCCCGAGGAACCATCACACGTCCCTACAGACACACGAAGAAGTCCGGACGTACTGGACATCGTGCTCTCTAGGAACGTCAACTACCCGATAGTGGTAGAGGTGCTGTACGACATGGACACGCAGCACCTCCCGATACTGATTACCCTTGGCCTCAGGGCAGTGACCACGCCGCTCAGAGCATTCAAGACTAGAATAGACTGGGGACTCTACCATCAACATCTGCAGGAGAGACCTCCAGTCTTTACACCGATCAGCACAGCGGACGGCGTAGAGGCCGCTGCAACTAGAATGACCAACACTATCAAAGAAGCCCTCGATGCGGCCTTTTCGGTCGTCCCGCAAACAGCTAAAAGGGACGTACTGCCGCGCAACCTACACGAGCAGATCAAACGCAAGAGGGCGTTAAGGAAGCTCTGGGCGAGCACTCGCTGCCCAAGACTGAAGACCCAGCTGAATAGGATTTCAGATGTTCATCTGAAATCCTATTCAGCTGGGTCTTCAGTCTTGTCAGACAGTTCTATTGGTTGCAATCCAGGCCCACAGAGGAGAGGCCTGGGAGCGGCGCATCGTGAAGGCGAATAAGCAAGATGCGTCGCTCTACAAATTGAACCAGCAGTTGACCAAAAAGCGACCTGCCGTATGCATGCTGAACAACAGCGCGGGCGAACGTCGATATGATGCCAAGGGTAGAGCGGATATCCTAGTAGAGCACTTCGAGGAGCAATTTATGCCGAACCCAGCAAGTGCGGAGTTCATGGATCTTCATGCCCGGGAGGAGAACGCGTACAGGAGTTCCTGTCATCGCCCGCGCCACCGCTTGCAGGAGAGTGGTACAACTCCCCCGCTGAACTGCGGAGCACAGTAGCCCACCTGCAACCCAGGAAGGCGCCGAGGCACGACGGGATCACCAACGCTGCGCTTCGACAGCTGCCCAATATATCATACATAAGTGGACATAAGTAGAGATCGGACGACTCTACAATGGAATATTGCGGACATACCACTTCCCGGAGGATTGGAAGATAGGGAAGGTAATTGTGTTACCGAAGCCCGGGAAGGACAGGCGTAGTGCTGCCAGCTACAGGCCGATTACGCTACTACCGCACATAGCTAAACTGCTTGAAAGACTGATGCTAAGACGCCTCCACCCGTGCATTCAACTTCAGGCGGAGCAGCACGGATTCAGGAGGGATCACTCAACAGCGACCCAGCTGACCAGGGTGCTGCACTACCTTGCGGCCGAGCACAACTTCGGCCGCACATCGTTGGGCGTCCTTCTCGATATAGAGAAGGCGTTCGACAGAGTGTGGAACTCTGGATTACTCTACAAATAATAAGATCAAACTAGTATCCCTCCTGCTATGTTGCGGCTAGTGGCGTCATTCCTGGCTAACAGGAAGTTCTACGTCTGTGTAGAGGACGCCATGTCCGCAATGTAACCCGTCATAGCCGGCGTACCACAGGGCAGCTGTCTGTCACCAGTCCTATACGCTGCTTAGACCAACGATATCCCAATACTGGAAGGACACCTGCGCGAGTGGGAGGACGACGTCGAACTGGCACTATACGCGGACGATAGCGCCTACTTCACCTCGTCCAGAAGAACCCACATCGCTGCTGCCAGGATGCAAAGGCTGTTGGACTTGCTGCCAGCATGGCTGGATGAGTGGAGGATGGCCGTCAATGTTGGTAAGACGACCGCTCTGCTCACTCGCCGCTTCAGAAAACCACCACCGCCACTGACGCTCAGAGTCCAGGACATCGCATACCAGAAGGCCGTGACGTATCTTGGATGCCGGATCGACAGAATGCTGCGCATGACCGCGCACGTCGATCTCGTCGTCCGCAACGCGAGAGGTGCGCGGGCGGCGCTGCGTTCCGTACTGGCATCCAAGCTACCAATCAAGACGAAGCTGAAACTCTATAAAATGTACATAAGACCCATACTAACCTACGCTGCTCCGGCCTGGTATGCGCTCCTGAGCGACCGGCAGAAGCGGCGACTGCCAGCCCAACAGAATTTGACACTAAGGACCATTGTCGGTGCTGGTCGCTACGTCCGGAACGACGTGATAGCGGCCGATCTGAAGATAGAAACCATTCAAGAATTTGTGGTCCGGATGTCGCGCCGCTGCACGCCCGCCCCCCGGACGGGTGACCATTACCAAGAGAACTCCTCCCTATATAGATTAGGGAGTCGAGTAAACCCCACAATGCCACAGAAAGGCCAACATAGACACCCGGCCATATTAGCCGCAGGAACACCACAGACCGAACTAGGCGCCTTTTTCAGGCATTGGCCGAATTAGGCGCCTTTTTCAGGAAATCGGCCAAATAATACCCCTTTTTCAGGCGTTGGCCATATTACCCGCCTTTTTCAGTCGGTTTCAGGACATGACTTATTAAATGGAAAATTAACATACAGCGACCGGAATTGAACCCGTGACGCCGTTTTTAAAGATAAATGCCAAGAAGGCACCAATGACCGGCCCATAGTTATGGCCCGAGAGTAATACTCAGGCAATGGGGAGATGCCCCGAGGCCTGTACCTGCAGCGCTGATGCGCTCAGAAGAAGACAGAGGATACAAATCGTTCGGGACCAGCTACCAGTATAATATATACAATCAAGAAAGAAAAACATTTAGGGAAGTGATAGGGAAAGTAATTACTCCCTCGCGGAGCGGTTTGAAGATAATTGCTATTTTATTCCCAAGGGATTCTTCACCTTCAAACATTACTACAGTCCACCTTGTGCCGCTAACGTGGCACATATTGAAGAATTAAGGCGCTGGGACCGAGACAACCTCGGAAGACCCGTAATCCCCGCCTGAACCTATTTTAAGAAAAGGAAGCGGCAGACACTCTCGTGTGATACTCCTTCACAGGGTTCACATACGCCTCGTTGCCTCCCGAACCCAACGTAGGTGTCATAGGAAATTCAGGATCAAGGAATCCGCTGTTGAACGCGCCGTGTTCCTTTTCAGATATCTGTGTTTTATTATATTAATGTGTAGTTAAATGTGAAATACATCTTGCTTATTAAACAAATTGAAAAATTTTATGAATTATTTTAAAATGAATGGATTTCGACCACTAGATACATAATTTAATGTGCATATAATAACGCCAGACGAGTGACGGGAAGGAGCGTCAAAAGATGTGAAGCGCCTGGTGCTGCGATCGCCGCTCCACCTGCCAAGCGTGTCTCCCTTCAATAAGAATTGTCGTGCCCATGTCAAATACTTAGAATGCTTCATAACCTGGTGGCGCGGTGCCCCATACTATTCAAACCAGCACACAACAATATAATATAGTAATATTAGTACCTTACTGGCAGATATAAGTAAGCGATGGATAGTAGAAAAGGATCTCATTCTTCATAGCCCATTCTCTACTTATGTAGGATAAGTATTAAGCAAAATTTTAGATTCCTTTTCAAAGTTCGTCACTATAGATTTCGGATTATACGTAATAGAATCCGTAAAGTTATCCGTCGTCAAATTACATACATACATAGACGAAAATAGAAGGATAGAAAAATTTAGTCACGTCAAAACGTTGAAATGAGTTGAAAAGTTTTTAAAGTTGCATATTTCATTTCTTTTAGGTGTAAGCCATGACGGAGCAAGATGTGAAACTGAATTTCGGTTTGTTACAAAAAGATAATAGAAATCTTTCATATTCTTTTTGTGTTCGTTTTAGTGCCTTGTTGTGCCTATGTCGAATTTTGGTTTTACAAAAATGCGTTAGTCTGTTAAATATTGTTATAAGTTTTGAATAACGTAATTCGTTTTAATTCTCTTATGTTGCAAATTCATGTATATTTTTCGTAATAAATGTCTTATTACTAAATAAGTCTTGCAACGAAATTGAATATAATTAAAAATTAAAAAGATACCTTGTTTTTTACAGAAACTATGGAAGCGGGAGATTTTAAGGACTTCGCTAAAGCGATGACAGATTACATTGCAGAATATTTGGAAAATATAAGAGATAGGTAAGTAATCGTTAATTATACTTTTTACTTTGCTAATATTTTTAAGATAACATAAATGACAAAGAGGTTTATACAAATCACTTTATGTGCTCATATTTCGCCTTACAATAATTACCAACTTCTAATACCTACATAGGTACTGTAGAATATGCAAATGTCTTTCTATATTCAATAGCTATTTATATTAATTTATTTTATGTTGTGACCGATTTTGTTATATTTCCATTAAATACCTAGTCCATCAATAAATTTATCGACGGGGAAGTGCTAACAACTCCTAACTTACATTTTTTACGAAAACGACTTATGAATGCAGTTCGATATAATAATTAATTGCGCGTCTGCTGCTATATGAATTAAGTTGAAATTCGCAAAATTGACGTAGCTAGGCACCGAAGAAATATCTACTATATTAAGGTCCATCACAACTTGATTAATTTTGGCAGGAAATATATTCTAACTTACTATTGGAAACATCTCGTAACTTCATTTTAAATAAAACTTTGAGCTAATATCTCCCATCTTCATACGCAAATATAGAGTTCCCGCTCTAGGCAATATTTTAGTCAATTATTCAATTAAAATGTTTGCTATCATTTTAAATTTTGGTTTAACGACCATAAATTGTACATAAATAGTTTTACGGATAAGTAATACAATTAAAATCGGTGTCTTAAATAAAATAATTAAGTCGATGCAGTTTCACCAAGTAAAGTTTGTAAAAAAGAACTTGTTTCGTATCTGAATAACGTTTTCGACCAACTTATTTTATCTTAACACACAAGTGTGCGTAGTTAGTTTGAATTTGTAAATTGATACAGATAATAAATTACAAATGATATTGTTGTTCTTATTATGCCAGAAAAGAAACGACCAAATTGTACCTTGAACCGAATTTTCAGTCAATAAAAAAGCTATACAGATCCTATAATACATATTGCACAGAAAAAGATTGACCGTTAGTGTGCAGGTATACGTTCGAAGACAAATTTCATGACAAAAATTTATCTTTACACACATTAAAAAAAACAAGTGCGATACTTGCTGTGCGTGTGAAGCTGAGATCTTAAACGAAGAGGATTACCAAGTACATGTTATAAAAAAGAACCGAGCAAGAAAAGAAAAAACTGATGACAAAGGCAAAACCGACAAAAAGAAAGCTTAGTTTTGACAATGAATTTAAAGGCTTTCAAATCATCTCCATTTCTGATTGCAAGTGTATTGTATTTTAAAACGAAATTAGTATCATAATTTTACGGTTAACAACTTAGGAAACCGTCATTGCACTTGTTATTGGTTTTACGAAACAGCAACGGATTTGATAGCCAGGCTTCATCCTTAGTCGATTACCTAGAGAGACCTTGTTACCTAGAGAGTACTTGACATTAGTAAGAAACACGGAGTGGTTATTACCCAGAAGTATCTGGAGCCGGGCCATACGCAGATGCAGTGCAATTCCGTCCACAGTAATATTGAACAAAAACTCAAGAATCGTGAAATTCATTTGCCTAGCGATTATGCAACACTGGCCAAGGAAATACGGAAAGATCAGTCGTATGAAGTTGTTCAACTTGATAATAATTTCGTCAAGGATTTTGCTAATCTTAAAACTTGGTGTTTTAAAAGCATCAGATCTGACCGAAAAGCAGGTGAACCATAAGTAGTGGACATCCGTGCCATTCGATACAATCCTAATTCTACCATCCAAGTTAAGCTAGATTTTAACTCTGAAAAAGGTTTGATAGTCCTCAAACCGTTCACGCCAATCTTCATGCGGCACCAATATCTATAAATTTATCGAAATATATCCATCTTCAGCAGTTGAAATCAGTCCTGCCACGCGATTGTCATTCCTTTTATGACAACCTGCCTCATAAAGAATTAGATAATAAAGACTATAATAAAAATGAACATTATACTTTTTAACAATAAAATTGTTCCTTTGTCTTAGTCATGTTTTCGATATTCTTAACAGAAAGTTTATTAAGTAGTGAGCTAAAATAGTATTAAACTGTTACATTTCTATAGTTAATTTACGTTTGTAAACGGAGGGACTGAAAAAGATTCTGCATATGTTTATAGCTAGTCTTAAAAGTCATTAGTTATCATTAGAGTCATTATAAAGTTACCAGAGTAGAATACATTTCATACGGGTACAGACTTGCCTAATGTTAGATCATAAATAATGTGAAACTAAAATATTGGAGTGTAGCTCTCCAAAAGTATAATGAGGAGCTTCAATTTGCAAGTAGATTGCGACTGGATTAGTCAGTAATAAAAACAAAGTTATTATTTTGTTCTTTTTAAAGAAATTAGTAAATGATCCTAATAGTATTTAACTGTATTGAATACTTACCTGTTCTATTTTTATAGTTGACTTATGTTTGTAAGCATTAGAACTGATAAACTTTATGCATATTCTCATAGTTCATAGGCGATAAGATCATGGGAATTCCTAAATGCATAATATAGTGTGAGCTATACTGTATTTTCTTTAATTTTTTTTTATTTATGCCGCTTTTTTCAATTTAGAATTCTGACTAAAGCATTCAATTTCGTTCTCGTTGATTTAGTTTTAGAAGTGGGACTGATCTAATTTAAGCGTTATCTTTTTTGTAGGTTACTTTTATTGATAAATAATGTTACAGTTATTAAAGGATTATAATTTGAAACCCTATACATAGAAATTGCAATGAATAAAAATTAATTTCTCAGAATTATATCAGTATTTCATTTTGAAAATACTTCCTATCTTAACCGATATGGTGCTGATGATGGTGATATAGAAAGGCAATAACTCCTATCTTCAAAAAAATCGCCTATTTTGAATATTTGATCCATTTTTAGTGATTTTTAGATTCCTTTATTATATTATCGCTGAATATGATTGAAAACTTCAACGAAAAATAATAATTTTCAATGATTTCTGTTACTTTTTTGAAGTATGGAAATTACTCCTATCTTTAAATTTTCAGCCACACCTGCTTGGTGATACCTCCTATCTTACATTATCTCGCTAAATACTTATTCCAAACAAATTTTGATTACTTCCTTACAAGCGGGTCCATTTAAGTATAAAATTGCCATTTACACATTTTTTTCTTAAACTTCTGGGAAAAATAATAAACGTTTTTTTTTCGCCTCCTGTAAAATTTGGTTTTTGTAAGTTAGGAGTTGTTAGCACTTCCCCGTCGTTATAGTCTTTCGAATTCGGCCTGTCATGGTAACATCGAAATTAACGTTTACCAGAGCCCGACTTGATCCAATATTCGTATAAAACGAATCATCTAAATAAGTTCCGTTATAAGCGTAATGACGCATTATACTGAGCAGAGGTCAGGTCATAGAAATATGTTATTTTAGTAGAGAATGCCTATTCTACCTATTCTGTCAATGGCGTAGCACACCATAACTTATTATGTTACGCCCGGTGCTAAAAATTGCCTACCCTCTCCATCTCCATCCTCATTTTGCAAAGTAGGTTTCGTAAGATATAAAATCGGTAAAAGTCTTAAATATGTTGTTTGAAAATAAATGATTCTATTTATTTTTATGCTTATGCCTACCCTTAGCCAGGTGTGTAAAGATTATCTCTGTTTTCTGAACTAATCTAAGTGTCCATTAATCATGTTTACAGATACCTAACCTACATTATGAATTAAGAAAGAAATATTTTTTAAATTAAAATTTATGACATTTTTAGTTGCATCATTTAAAATGTTAAGGCTTTCACAAAATGCTGCCCTCTAAAACCTGTCGACCTGAGCCAAGGCCATCAATTCGTTGAAGTGATTAAAAGTGTAATTTTTATCGTGTTTAGAAAAATCCGGGCAATTGTACCTACTTAATTGATGTTTACAATTACGACTTAAGTCAATTAAACGTGAGTTTTTATATCGTATGACGTGTTTTCGAATCGAGTTTTTATTAAGTCGTAATTTATTAATTTATTTATTTACACTTTATTGTATACCTTAATAAAAGGATTACAAAGGGTCGACGTAATGCCTTTTGGCATTTTCTCCCAATCAACCCGGGACGTGTGGAAAATAATGTGATAGGTGCCAAATATAAAACTAACATACTTATAAATTAAAAATAGACTAATATATTAACATAAATACAATAAACTAACAGTGTGAATATAGCCTGTATTCATTTTAATAACATTTAAATGACATCAAGATGAAAAACACATTTAAGTGACAAACACTTGCAGCCAATTTCAGACAAAGAAGGCTACAGATACAGATTGTCATCTCTGAGGTCTACTCGTAAGATAAAATACCTCACAGCCAATTCTAATTAATTAACTCAACCAAAACCTAAAAATGTTTGAAATTACGTTTTAAAGACTTAGAGTTAAGAGTTTAACAACTATACAATAATAGCTTAACGTAGCAATAATCAGCCATTGTAATTACTTTCGCAATATTTTGACGCAACTTAGTAGTAAAAATACGATTTTGAGCTGTATTTGTACTTAGTAGATCGATTTATGCGCCTTTTTTTCTGCCGACTTCAAGAAGGAGACGGTACTCAATTCGACTGTATGTTTTTTTATGTGTGTTACTTACCTCATAACTTTTTACTGGGTGAATCGACTTTGATGCTTCTTTTTTTATTTGAAAGCTAGTACTTCACATGTGGTCCTCTATAAATTTGATCAAGGTCAGGCCAATAGTTTTTGAGTTATTCTTAATAATTTATATTGAAGTCACTGTACAATTTTTTTATTTTAAGTTATATAAAAATGAATCAATGGCTCTTCAATTAAGACCGAAGTTACCATAGTCGAAATGTGTTGAACGCTATCATGTGGCGCAAGGGCATGAAAGGTCTATCTCAACTCTATTAGCTCGTCTCTTATACAGAATGTGGAATACCTAACCAGTATTTTAAATATAATATTAATATATTTTCAGACAAGTCGTACCATCTGTTAAGCCTGGTTACTTACGACCACTAGTTCCCGAGCAGGCTCCCCAACAGCCTGAACCCTGGACCGCGGTCATGGCAGACATAGAACGTGTTGTTATGTCCGGCGTAACACACTGGCACTCACCACGGTTCCACGCATACTTCCCTACTGCTAATTCGTATCCAGCTATCGTAGCTGATATGCTGAGCGGTGCAATCGCTTGTATTGGCTTCACATGGGTAAGATATTGTTTCAAAACTGTTTTCTTAAAGTTCACGGCTGGCCATAAGCCTCTACTATAGATAAGAGATTTTCCATGAACTATAACACGTGACGGATTGGTACTTCGTTCTACCAAATACCTATAAATTTACATATGTACATATTTTAAGTTTTTTAATTTTTTATTATTTCAACATTCTATAGATAGAGCATTATGTAGGACAATAAAATAATGTACATTTATTTGATATAGTTCTAAATTCTATCTAATAAGGAAGTTAAAAACGATAAAAAATATTTATATAAAAACCAAATCCAATGTCAGTGTTATTATGAATTTTTAATGGGAAGCAGACAAGTAAAACCGGTCACCCATTTTTGTGATCAGTATACTTATAAGTTGTATCGTTTTAATTTCTGAACAGAAAAGTTAATTTGTTGAAAATAGATATACCAAAATAAATTTTATTTTGCGAACTATAGGTATACCTATGTATATTACAATACTAATATCTATTCTTGTAGTATCTGAATCTGACTTATGCGGGATGATATCGAATATTAATTCTTCTTGTATCTGAATCTGACTCATGCGGGATAGTATCGAATATTAATTCTTGTTTGTTGTATTTGAATCTGACGCATGCGGGATAATATCGAAAATTAAATTCTTGTAGTATCTGAATCTGGTTCATGCGGAATAATATCGAATAGTAATTCTTGTTGTATCTGAATCTGACGCATGCGGGATAATATCGAATATTAAATTCTTGTAGTATCTGAATCTGGCTCATGCGGAATAATATCGAATAGTAATTCTTGTTGTATCTGAATCTGACTCATGCGGGATAGTATCGAATATTAATTCTTGATTTTTGTATTTGAATCTGACGCATGCGGGATAATATCGAAAATTAAATCCTTGTAGTATCTGAATCTGGTTCATGCGGAATAATATCGAATAGTAATTCTCGTTTTATCTGAATCTGACTCATGCGTGATGTATCGAATATTAAGTGTTGTGGTATTTGAATCTGGCACATGCGGGATAATATCGCATAATAATTCTTGTTGTATCTGAATCTGACTCATGTAGGATAATATCGAATATTAATTCGTGTTGTAACGGAATTTGACTCGTGCGTGATAATATCGAATAGTACTTTTTATTGTATTTGAGTCTGACTCATGCGAGATAATATCAAATATTAATTTTTGGGGTGTCTGAATCTGACTAACTGATCTGACTGACGTCATGCGGGATATTCATCCCAATCATTTTTGTAGGGCCTGTAATATCTATAGATTAGGTCTAGATCTCTAGATACTTTGGACCCTTATAAAGGAATGCTTTTGTGATAGCCAATTCCCTTCACGATAAGAATTTATGCACTTAGGTATCAAGAGTTGCGATTGATAGAATTGATTCAATTAAATAACATTTTTCAATAGGAATGCATATGCTAATATGATCGGTATTCGGATATCAATGTAAACATTTAAACTTAAGGCTTAGTATTTATAAAAATCTAATTAGTGTGTATATACTTTCTTCCTGGCCAATACTTTATTCATGATTTTTATTTGATATTTTTATTAAACAAAAGTACAGATCTATAAAGCATTGAAGTGAAACGCCGTTCATATTAAACGATATTTCAATGTTTTGGTATAATTATGACGTTTAGGTAGTTAAAAATATCGATGGTTATGAACAACAAATTCTTATTTTGAATATATCGAGGTATTATTTGCAAGCATATTTTCAAATGAGTATATGTGTTTATACTACCACAATCTAATAAAAACTACTAACGTCCATCCACCATATCAAAATCGGGGGTATCAGTGTATTTATAGGAATAAAGGTGTTCTGCTAAATGATTTTGTTATAACAGTGAAGTAAGTATACACACAAATACAGAGTCAATTTACTTGTCCTCACATGGGATTGTAAGTTTACGCATTGTAAATTTTTAAACTTGCAATCCACAAACACAACATACCTACCCGAATTCGAAAATATTATACCTACTAAATGTTGGTTGGTTTCTGTTATGATTCGAACCCTAAACTCTAGAAATAAACTGTCATCGCTTATATAAATGTACTTAGCACTAACAAATAAAATTAGTATAAGAATTCCTTCACGTAATGCAAAAATGCATATTAAGTCAATTTAATAAATTTATATTCTAGATTGCGAGCCCCGCATGCACAGAACTCGAGGTAGTAATGCTGGATTGGTTGGGTCAGATGCTCGGTCTACCTGAACAATTTTTAGCACGGTCTGGAGGCGAGGCCGGTGGTGTCATTCAAGGCACCGCAAGTGAGGCTACGTTAGTTGCCCTACTTGGGGCGAAGGCGCGAATAATGCAACGAGTGAAAGAACAACACCCTGAATGGACTGATACTGAAATTCTTTCCAAACTCGTAGCTTATTGTAACAGTAAGCATGCTTTATTTTGATAATTTTTAGTCATATGTATTATCAATAAGATTTTTTTTATAAAATAAGGGTGACAAACGAGCACATAGTCGACATGATGGTGTTTGATGGATGCTGTAGCCCGTAGACATTTACCATCTACCATTCGATTAAGAATCAAGATGCAGATGAGTTTTCACCAAGATCGAGTGCCTCGTTATCAGTAAAAAGGGTTTCTGGTTCTCTACGCTCACTATTTTGCTGTTTCACGCTGGTATTCTGTGAAAGCGTGGACCTACCTCGGTCGAGCCGACCCATTTATCCTGCAGCTATGTATAAGTATATCATAGCTGCAGCGCGGCTCTACCACGTAAAAAGTGTTTGACATCCCGATGTCATAGTTAGCCCGGCTACCTTTAGTTTTTTAATATAAATTTTTAATCCGATCTACGCAGAATGAGCTTACAGTATCTTGAAGTCTTGCAGTGGTACCCATCCATCTTCTCTATTAACCCTTTCGCTGTCCCGTGCACTACATATAGGTCATTGCTATTGTCTTACTATTGTGTTTTAAAACCGGACAGTGAACGTGTTAAAATTAGGATGTTTTTTAATTTCAATTTCATAAGCTTGTGAGCATGTTCTACATCGTCCCCGCCATTACATTAGATTTGATAAGACCACAAATTCTCGCAAAAGAACACCGATTCCTACCAAGGATGATCCGCGAGGCTATTGAAATTAAAAAACATCATAATTTTAATAGAGAAGATGGATGGGTGCTGCCATGTGCTTGGGATCCTATAATTAATCAAATTAAATCCAAATCCAAGCATACTACTGCAAGACTTCAAGATACTGTAAGCTCATTCTGCGTAGCTCGGACCAAAAATTTATATAAAAAAACTAAAGGTAGCCGGGCTAACTATGACATCGGGCCATCAAACACCACAGTCCCCCGCGTGACCGTGGGTGCTGTAAAGCACCCGAAACGTCGGAAATTAAATAGTTAAATTAAACGCGATAAAATCCGTAAAAATTAGTTTCATTTAACAGAATAGCCAGATTATAATTTAGTTGATGCAAAACTTTTATCCATAGAGCAATACGAGCCATCGGCGGACTGCACGGGAGTAGCCATAGCGATTTTCGACGATACAGACTGTCTGTAATTTTTAAGGGGGGGGAGGACTATTTACTAATCGCAAACATATATACATAGATCTAGATCAGAGACACTTACGAACATTGCTCCAGGCCCTAACTGTCAATTAGGAAGTGTGATGCGAATGGTAGAGACTTATAGATTATTTGATATATTTTAATAGTTTTCTATAAGCGTTAACGATTGTAGAAAGTCAACTTGACTAACCTAGCTTCTTAGTACTACTAATGCGAAGCCGGGGCAAGGTGTTGGTAAAACTCAAAGAAAAACATACAGACATAGCCAAAAATCCTGCTTATATCGTTCTTGAAAAAAAATTAAATCAACCTAGTTTTGAAGGAGGAAACGCGGGAATACGAGATAATGATTTCGTGGGTTTTTCTCGTCGGTCGTTTAGACACAGCGCGACAGCAATATTTTTGTTAAGGCTTCACATCGAAAATCGTTGAAGCGGGCTATCGCCGGACTGACCCGCGTCAAACATAATTTGTAGAAAAACTTCAAAAACGCCGTCATAAGGTCTAAAATTGCGTAGCGCCCGCGACGATTAAGACCGCTTAGTAATCGCTTAGAATCTTAAAATATTTTTAAAAAATTATTGACTTTAGTAATCAAAATAATGAGCAAGTAAATTACGAATATTGATGTTATGAATGTATTTGAGTGGTTCCCAAGCATATAGATTAAGTAATTTCGTTGTAATTTCAACTATAGTGATTTTTAGAGGTGTATTCGCAAATAATTATGATCGAGTCTAAATTTTACAATCTTGTTTTTGAACAAGCAAATTCAAGATAAAGACATGAATTTACCTATATCAAAATTCCAGTTTCGTTAGTCGTTTCATACTGCTATACTATTCGATGAAAGGAGGTGCATTTTTTCGCGGTGTCGCCTTAAAAACCTATTCTTTAAATGTTTTTCCGCCCGATATATTTTTAACAGTTTCACGACACGAACCCAACTTTCGCGTAGGTATCTACTATGAAACTTAAGACGAATGCCTTGAACTTAGATATCAGTTTCACAGTTTATTTAATAATTTTGATTCAGAGATGTTTTCCAAAGCTAATTCAATAAAATAATATAAGTAAAAAAAAAGAAAACTATTCTTACAATATTATGTTGAAAACCCTATTAGTTAGGAGTTGGAAGGGACGCCAATGTTTTACATGTTACATTTTTCTATTATAAATTTTACCTTTTCTTTAAGAGCAAGCACATTCATCGGTTGAACGGGCTGGTCTTTTGGGGGGAGTGAAGATGCGCTCTTTAAAGCCTGATAATAAGAGACGACTACGTGGCGACATCTTGCAGGAAGCTATGGATGAAGACATTAATAAAGGGCTTATACCTTTTTATGTGAGTTTCTTTCTGCCGTCATTATCATTTAAAAAATACTCAGACTTCAATAATAGTTTTGCTAACAACTTGAAAATTTTAAAATGTATCTAAAAGTCAACAGATCCCATTTTTGTGCAACTTAATTCTCTAAATTATATGACTTGACGTTAATATCCTTACTAAAGCAATAAATAGAACACGCGATAGCTTCTAGTTATGAAAATTAAAAGAAAAAAATAGCTTTTTAGTTATTTATCTGAAAAGTTTAATTTAATTTCTTATTTAATTTTAGGTTGTAGCCACACTTGGAACCACATCATCTTGTACGTTTGATGCTCTTGACGAAATAGGCGACGTTTGCATGTCTCGAAATGTTTGGCTACATGTGGATGCTGCCTACGCTGGTTCAGCTTTCGTTTGTCCCGAATACCGTTATCTTATGAAAGGTGTTGAAAAAGCGGATTCTTTCAATTTCAATCCGCATAAATGGATGCTTGTTAACTTCGATTGTTCGGCGATGTGGCTTAAACAACCACGTTGGATTGTCGACGCGTTTAATGTTGACCCATTGTATTTAAAACATGACCAACAAGGCTCAGCACCGGATTATCGCCATTGGCAAATTCCATTGGGGCGTCGTTTCAGAGCATTAAAATTATGGTTTGTACTGAGATTATACGGCGTTGAAAACCTTCAGAAGCACATTAGGAAGCACATTGCGCTTGCCCACCTTTTTGAGAAGTTATGCTCATCTGATGACAGATTTGAAATAGTTGAAGAAGTGACTATGGGACTTGTATGCTTTAGACTTAAAGGAAGCAACGAGATTAACGAAGAGTTGTTGAGGCGCATAAACGGTCGCGGAAAAATTCATCTGGTACCTTCTAAGATTGACGATGTTTATTTCTTAAGATTAGCCATTTGCTCGCGTTTCTCTGAAGAAAGTGACATTCATATATCGTGGGAAGAAGTGAAAATCTCTGCCGACGAAATACTAGCTCAAAAGTAAACTAAACAGCAAACAATTTTGCCTCTCAAGAACAAGTACTGCTATTCATCGTTATGGTAAAATATTCAATATAATGACCACTTAAACTGTTTTAAAAATAAAATAATTAATATATTATATCGTATATCAATAATAATTATTATATCTGCTAATTATATTAGATGTCATAAACACCATTCAAAAATATTTACATAGCAAGCTTATATCTACTTATATGTTGATTTAAATTAATTTTATTTATTAATTTTTATATATATTTTTTTTTATTTTAGATAGACTTGTTCAGGTAATTTTTACTTTAAAATCTTATTCGCACCAATTATTTTTCAATAATTTATTAAGTTTTTTAAAATAAACTATAAACTATACGTAATGAAGTTAATATTAATTATGTATTTTTGAATGTGTAGGAGATTCTGATTTATTGTTAAATCGTAGTTATAAGAAATATATATATAATTTTTTTTTTACTGAAGTTTGTAATCAGTTGAGTTTATTAATTCATTTATTATATTTTATCCTCAACCTTGTCTTTAGTTTGTATGTAATATTAAGCATATAAAACCAATTTAAATGTAATCTTCCGATAAATAAATTTATATATGTGATTTATAATTAAAAAGACATTAATAACCAGGGGCGTAGCTACCGCTGTATCAGCCGTATCAATGATACGGGGCCCCCGGGTACAGGGGCCCCGAACGTGTGTAAGCAAAAATTCCAAGGACTTCTATGGGACAGGAAAAGCTATCACTATTGTCTATAGAAGCAATGAATTTATTAAAACTGATGTCGTCTTCAGCTATGAATGCCGCCGAATCGTCTTCAGCAATCTTCGCTGAACAAAAGGCACGAAAAGTGTATTATTGATTTGAATTGTTTGGCTAGCTTAGTTCCTAAGAGTATTAATTGTAAATAACTAACTTATAATCAATATGTAATCATTTTAATTCAATGCAATCGTTTTTGTTCCTTTTATGAAATCTTTACTCTTCCTTGGGGCCCCCCATCAAATTTTGATACAGGGCCCATCTAAGGCACGCTACGCCTCTGTTAATAACACTAAGATCAAATTATGATTTAAGAATTAAAAATAACTTGACAATAACCGAAATTTAGTTAATTAAAGTAGTAAAATCGCATTGTTATTTGTTATCAAATACTTACATAGTTCAGTATTAATTTTAGTTAAGCCTAAGAGTTAAGCATTTTATCTTTATTCCTGAATCTTATCCTAATTTAAGGTTCGTGAAATTTAGGTATCTATGCTTCGATCAGTTGGTATTGTAGATCGAAGTATCTATAAATATAATATTGTATAATAAGTTGATCTGCGGTCCAATTCACAATGTTTTAATATAACGTAATATTATAAATTTATAAAATGTCCTTATTTAATTGTCTTTATGTTCTATGTGTGACTATCCAAATTAAGTTATTTATATTAGAATATTGTATCCTACTTCAAAGTAGTATAGTTGTTGTCAAAAATAATGTAATCTATTAGTAGTAGTAGAGATTTCATGTTTACCTGATATTTAGAAAATATTACTTGCTGTGATGTATATCTATTTATTGTTATAGGTGGTTATGAGTAAAATATTTATACTACAATTCATTTTTTATTTAATAAATCTGATGATGGTATATATTTGGCCAAATATCTTTAATATTTTTGAAGGTAGAATAAATCTCAGGCCGATAAACAATGATAAACGTAGCGCTGCGTACATTGAAGTGACTACGAAAACATGCTCAACTTCTTGATCCGTCCGCAAGCACGTTTTTCTTCTTTCTTTTTTATCGGCCTGTAAAAGTTCACTGCAGGAAGCACACATACTCACATAAAACTATATTGTGTAGATGATTTTAGATGCATATGTGTAAGTGGACGAACAGTTTTGTAGTTTTGACCCGATTTTTGCATCACAATTGTGCGTACCTATTCAGCGCGCCGTCTTTCTTCTTTGTTGGTCTGAGGGAGGTATAACACGAGAGTAAAAATTAGCAAAATTTGCGATATGTACCTATATATTTAATAGTTTGATTCACAGAGTACTTTAATATACAACTTAAAGTTTAATTATGAATAATGTAGATTCTCATATAAACTAGAGAAATGGTTATTGTGGAAAACTGATAGAATCCCTTAAATTACTAAAATAAAATATTGGCCATTTAAAAAGTATAAAAAGAAGATAGTTATTAGTCTGTAATGGCATAAGCTGTCTTTTCAGTAAATATATCAAAATTCTCTTCCGAAATCATCAGTGACTTTATAAAATGTATTATATGGGTTAATGGTGTGATGAAACCATTGAAAAAATATAATTATGAAATTATCACGTATGAAATTGATATGCTCGAAAAGTTTACTAACTACATTAAACCGTTTACAAAAATTAAGTAAGTTCCAAGCGTTTTCAACCCCGCGTCGAAAGATCAACAATGTTGTTAGTACTGGGCGGGAACAATGTATCCTTGATTCATGTAGCATAAAACCCAACTGTCGCGAACCACGGGTTATTATTGTAGGCGCCGGAATAGCAGGTCTCTCAGCGGCACATCGACTAACTCAATGTGGTGTATGTAATTTTCTTGTTTTGGAGGCAAAAGAGAGGTAATCAAGAGGAGTAATTCGAAATGCATATTTTTGTATTTTAATACTTATTCACAATAAAACCGCAATTCAACATTGCTTTAAAATTTACAGACCCGGAGGACGTATTCATTCTTGTTGGCTTGGAGATGCGGTTATAGAATTGGGAGCAGAGTGGATTCATGGTGCTTGTTTGCCAAATTCTGTATACACTTTAGCTTCCCAGGATCGATTGTTACAAGCACCTTTAAATCGTCTAGATGCGTCGCGCGGCTTATTTTGTACTAGTGAAGGTCGTGCTGTAGATTTACCGGTAACAATTACTGCTTATCACACATTTCGGCAAATAGAACAGCAAGCTGCGAATTTATTTCGTCTAGGCGGTGAAAAGATGCATGGCACGTTGTTAAATTTTATTGGCCTACGTATACAACAGGAGCTATATAACTTTCCTGAAGAACAAAGATACGATGCCGCACGAGTTATGTTCGGCTTAACTAATATTTTAAGAAACAGATGCGGTGATGACTTGTCTCTTGTTAGTGCCGACCAATATGGCAGTTATATTGAGTTACCTGGTGGAAGTGTTCGCGTACCGCTGGGTTATGTTGGAGTATTAGCTCCGTTACTGCGTGGGCTACCGGATAACAGTGTAAGATATAATAAAGCAGTAAATGTTATACGTTGGGGTCAAGGAAAGGCAGGCTCTGGTCGCGCGCTAGTTAAGTGTTGCGATGGCGAGGAAATCACGTCGGACTATGTTATAGTAACGGTGTCGCTTGGATGTCTCAAATGTCAAGCTGACAAACTATTTTCTCCACCACTTCCTTCATGCAAGTTAGATGCAATATGCAATTTGGGATATGGACTCAGCGATAAGGTATTTTTCGAATATAAAGAACCTTTTTGGGTGTGCAACGAGGGTAACCTAAAAATGGCTTGGTCAGCTGAAGAACTACAAAGCAGAAAGGATTGGACTAGCGGTGTTTGTGCAATTGACGAATTGCCTGGCAGCAAGCATGTCTTATGTGCTTGGCTCTCTGGACAAGAAGCAGCCTCAATGGAATCAATGGCTGATAATGATGTCGCCGAGGGATTGACCAAGCTTCTGCGTCGTTTTACCGGAAATCCTTGTCTCCCGTATCCGCGAATGATGTTACGTTCTCGGTGGGCTTCTGACCCACATTTCTGCGGAGCGTACTCTTATATGAGTTGTTGTTCAAGTGTAAGCCATCAGTGTGAACTAGGCACTCCAGTACCAGGACCCTGCGACCCACAGCCTCCGATATTGCTTTTTGCAGGCGAGGCAACAATTCCTGGATACTTCGCAACAGCACATGGTGCAAGACTAAGTGGTATTCGTGAAGCAGAACGCATAATACAATTAACTAAAAAATTCGAAGGTCCACCTCACTAAGAAATTTAAATTATTATTTATTTATTTTATGTACTCATTAAAGTTATTTGAATGTATACAGTACAATAAATGATTTGTTTAAATATCTGAATTATTTATTGTATTAATTGTTTACAATCATTCCACTATTAGGGAGAGTTCCGACGACACGGGCGAGGCGTGTGCGGTTGAACGTCGATAAATGCGATTTCAGATTTATTGATTTGTCATAAGACTCAAATTATATGCAACAAATTTCAAAGCGTGTTAGACGCGGGTGCTGACGCGAATGGCGTGCGCGTAGCGATTGCGTGTCGTTGGAACGCGGCCTGATTATTTTGTAATTATTTACATACTTAATTTTTTTCAGAACTAGGTAAACAAATAAAACTAAATAGCTACTAAATTTTATTTTTAAATAAATATTATAAATCCAATAAATAGTAACATATTATGTTTATAACTTTAAAACTAATCCTTAAAACTATCATGCACACAATTAGCTGAAATAAAATTGGCACAAACATGTCATAGGCAAAATTTTAATCCTCTAAGGAAACTACCATAGTTATCAGAAGCTGAACATAAGTCTTCAAACTTCAAATGAATTCTATTGCTCCTATACAAGGTGTCTCTACGTTGAATTCCATATGAAAATGAATAATATCTGTCCTGCCTTGGCCAATGGAAACATATTTTATACCAACTGTCTTTTTTAATAAAACATGGCTCCTTGAATTCTATATCAATATTGGAATCATATTCTACTTTATCCTTAAAATTGTAATGTGCAATAATACTGTTGTCAGATTCACATTGCAAAGAAATTGAGATATGTTCATAGTACATTTTAAGAGTATTGTGGCAATAGTTCATTACTGGTGCCATTTGAGATGGTATATTGAGATTATTTATGAATATGGATTTATTCGTTTTTAACCTGCACTGAATAAAGTTATGATTTGAATCTATAATTATTGGAGTAGCTGATCGAACTGGGCTGCGATGACAAAAATGCCACTGCAATTTTAATGAATGTCTTGGAACTGTAATAAGACTAAGTGAATCAGGTATCTCTAATACTTGTTTGCTTAATATTTGTTTTATGTTCTCACTTTCATGTGGTAAAAGTAAATTTTTATCATCTAAAATAATTTCATCTATATCATTTAAGGACAGTGTAAAAAATCGTAATAATTTTAAAAAGTCATTCTGGACTAATACTTCACGTCTGTTTTTAAAGTTTATGGAAATATTATTAGCTTCACAGTAATCAACAGTCCAATCAAAAACAAATTTTATTAAGTCCTTTTCTGATATATTCATATCATCGCTTGTAAGAATCTTCTGAAGACAAAAACTTGAAATTCTTTTTTTATTTTCTTGAAGCAAGAAATTTGCATGTTCACAGAATAACTGAAGAGAAGATGAAAGTAATTGTTTATCTTGCATATAATCAGGATAGTTCAAAATAGTTATTACATTATCAATGCTTACATTTGACTGTACATATTCTATGCATACTTCTGACAAGTGTTCAAGTAAGTATTTTCTTGAAACATATAATAATTCAAAAGCTTCTTCAATTGATGTGATATCAACTTTGTCTGTGTAAATATAATTAAGCAATTGTTGAAATATATTAGGTTCTATATCAGTTATAACAATATCACTATTAGTTGAGAGGGGCCCATAAAACATAGCCTCGAATACTGGGCTGCTTATTCCTAGTATTAATTTATGAGCCTTAAATTTTTTTTCGCATACGGAAAAGGTGCAGTCACTCCATTCATAAGATACTAAAAGTTTGTTGACACGGTCATACAGACTGTTACTTCTTAATTCACCCATTTTGTAGCCCATCTGCAACAATATCAAAATATTACGTTAAATTTTTATTTGTAAAATAGTTAATTTTGTTTCTCTAAATTATGACAAAGGCTGTAAACTATTCAAATGGTTATGATTTTTAATTTCGGAACATTATAACGGTGTAATTATAATATTCTCTTTGATAACGGTTCTACAAGTACCTGTTTTGCATCCGAAGCCAACCTTGAACTTGATTGTGTGCAATAACCAAACTTGAAACCAGATTTTAAAGTGTAATGAAATCTAAAATGCATTCACATAGTAAAACAGCAATAACTTAATAGATATACGAATACGAACCTTGAATATTTTAGCGATAGGTATCACAAAATTAGCCTTAAGATGTTAAATGCAAATAAACATAACTTTAATCATGGCCACACGAATGTTTGCAAACAAAAACAATTAAATTAAATTAAAAAAAAATTTTGGAGTTTATGGCCTGGTATCTAGACCTTTAGGCCAAGTCTTGAATATTTTTATTCGGTTTATTATAATTTCTCCAAATGTATAATTATCCTTTATAGTTCACTACTTCACAATATGTTGATGCGTCACATTGTGCAGCCCTTGGGAGATTTTGACGGCAACTTGAGTCAGCAGACAGCTGAGAGTTGATGATGGTATCTAAAGGCGCCTATGCAAACAGCTATCTTGAGAATCCATCACCATCAGAGCACTTGTTTAACCGTTTCCACTAATAGTTCACATGCGGAGACAGTTAAAACATAAAATCGCACCACTTTTACATATCAAAATCCACTTCAAACTATTATTTAAAGTATAAGACAGGAGCAGCAAACCACCGCCGATCAAGTTCCCGCCAAAACCCCTTAAATTAAAATTAAACAATACAGTGACCAGATTTTATTTGACGAATCTACTAAACAGAACAGCAAAATTATACCAAATTCTACTAACCTTAAACCACATTTACTCTTAGAGTATTAATCTAACAGAAGACGACATTGGAGAGCGTTCCCCGCTGTCAAAAGTACGAGAGCGCGGATCATTCCCGTTATATAAAACTAGTTGCGCCGCGTACGGCATCAGTTAACATTCTTACTAGTTTGTGGTTAACATGTAGTCGTAAGCGTGAGTTGACCTCCAGAAAAATGCCGAGTTGCAGTGTGTTTTCTTGTAAAAAAAGATCACAGACCTCAAATTTACAAAAAGACGACGTTACCTTTCATCTTAAGTATTTATTTTGATTTCAATAATTAACATAAGCATTAAATCACGAAAATTCTGATTAATATAGCTGAGCAGGGTGTGTTGCCAACCTAAAGTATTAATACTATAGTAAGGACTTTTGCACAACAAGGACATAATTAAATTTTTCTTAATTGTAGACAAATGTCGTTTCTCTTTGTTCTTATTACACAAGACAAAATCATGTTATTGTATAGTCTTAAATTCATTAATATTATTGTGATCTATTTGCAAAACTATATTATTTCAAACAACATTAATAATCATTAATTGTTTTTAACGAAATGAAAACATCAATTTAAATTGTTTTATTGTATATAAAACGTTTTAAATAGATTTTTCATTTCATTATGTTACGTTATGAAACGAAAAGAAGGGTAATTTCGAGTATATAAAATGGTATCATCAAGGCAATAATAGTGATGTTCACTGTAATCTTTAGTGTCGATGTTTTTATTTGACTATAATTAATACCTTGATATATAATACCATGGTGTTTTTTAAAATTATTTTTTGTACAATGTTTAAAAAAGATCTTTGGTTTTACAGTTTTCCAAAAGATCCTTACAGGCGCCAAATTTGGATAAAAGCATGTGGCAATCATATAACCTGGGTACCTAAACGAACAAGCACTATTTGTTCCGAGCATTTTGACCAATCGGTTTTCGTAATCCAATCAAATAATAAAACGAAACTAAATGAAACTGCTGTACTGACTTTGAAATTATTGGAAGTAAGTTTTTTATTTTGCTACAGGTTTATTTTACATTATGAAGGATAAAATTTAAAACATGTAATAAGTCGAGATGGAAGGCTTAGTGAATGATATTTATTCATTTTAAAATGTTATTTACAAGTATATCGTCTTAGTTGGTGTCAACCAAATTGTTCTTTTCAGATGAGACACGAATTATTAGCGCTTAAATAAATAAATAAGGACAAATAAATAATCTCAATGTCATATTTATAATCTATTATTATTAAATATATACAGAGTACTACAATTTTGTACTGTAGAACACAAAATATAACCGCTTTTTACGAGGACATTAATTATTTTCAATCCTAAGTAAAATGACGAAAAAAAGTATGTTTTGTTAAACGTAAACATCGGCCAAGAGATAGCAAATATTTAATTTTTTTTAATTGCTCCATTCCGTTGCTGCGTAAAGGAAGGACAAAAACAAATAAACAAAAAATCACACTTTCACATTTATAATATTATATTAGTATGGATTGGCAAGAATGATAGATAAACTTTTGAAACTGGTTTACAATCGGCTTTTTGAGGGTGAAACTATACACTCCTGCTCTCTTTCTTGCTCTAGTAAATAATGTTTCTGAGTGACCAAAAAGGATAGAAGCACAGGAGAATGCGATTCCGTGCTGCCAGATGTAGTTCAACCCTAAGCCTTAACACGGTTTAACTCTATAGGTTGGGTAAAATCTGTAAAATTAGACCGTTTAAAACCCCTATACAGATAGCCTTTCCGGTTGATCATGACATTAAAAAATGGTAAAAATATTTCATAGACTAGGCATATTATATGGCAGCCTCGTACCGGCAGGCGAAGTGTAGGGCGTCCCCCTACTAGATGGAGTGACAACCTGGTAAGATATGCAGGAAGTCGATGGATGCAGGTGGCTCAGGATCGTGCTTTGTGGCATTCTTTGGGGGAGGCCTATGTTCAGCAGTGGACTTGTGAAGGGCTGTAATGATGATGATGATGAGGCATATTATATATTTTTAAGCATACAGGAACATTATTTCGATAATGATTACGTTCCACATAACATTGAACTGGCAAACTTGGTGATGGAAAATATGCAAGCACTAGAATTAGCTACCTCGCAAAAAAATAGTGATCCCAAAAAGTGTATTCGTCACATATATACCAAACTTATTCACTTTAAAAACCAGTTAAAATATAATATAATACTTTTTCAATTGGTTTTAATTTTGGTAATTTTGTAGTATTATTTTGTACCTTATGTATTTTTTTAAATTTACTTTGAATGTAATATTACACATTAAACATTTGTTCATTTTTATTTTATTTAATTTGCTAATGTAACTTGCATAAAATTTCATCGACATATCCATATCGACAAGGCCCTCGCACTAGTTGTTTATGTCTTATGCACTGTAACGATAAGACATTTATGAGAGATTTTCAAGGTTATGTGCGTTTTGCTTAATCGTGTGCTCATATGCTGTGTGCGTGCGTAACGACGTGGCCCAATGTTTACGATTTGCTTAGTGTGCGTTAACTCGCCTCCCGCTAGAAGTGACAGACTTTTTTGTTTGGAACTTTATGCGCATGGCGTCTCCTATTAGTTGAATACTCTAAGCATTTACTCAATATCTACTAACATATTAGACGCATATAAAAGGATAATAATAATATAAACATATTATTCTTCATTATCAACGCGTAAATGTCCACTGCTGGATATGAGCCGCTCCCGTTGTAAGACGGATTTGGCTTAATCGTTACGTTTATTATCATTTGAGCTGCATGAATTTTAAAAACATAATGATTTTAACACAGTAAAGTGGACTAAGTGTCTGAGGATACAGAAGCACTCTCTATTCTCTCAATCTCGGTATGTTAAGAAAATGGTCACTCATTCATGGACTGACCGCGGCAAGTACACCTTAATCTCGCAGATCTATTGATCTGCGCAGCTGTTACTTAACCACGATTTCCTCTTCTCTACGACTAACGCTGTAGGCGATGAACCAAGATATTTAAGCCCTCGGCACAATGTCGTCGGCCATCAAGCATGAATTGGGCATCGACCGGTGTGAGTATCAAATACTATGGAATTTATACTATCATACCATCATTGCTAAATATCTATACCTAACTACGCTAAAAGTTTTATCATTGTGACTTGGGAATATTACGAGCTTGGGGTTCGAGACAATAAAAAACTGCCGAGTGAATTACCAAAATTGACACTTTAATTAGAACACCAATTACAACTTAAAACCACACTAATAATAAAACACAATTGTACTACAGATCACTTTAGTTCGCAGTTGTATCGTTTAGAAGTATACGCTTGTATCGCCAATTCATTACTGACTCGGTCGTGGTCTATAGCGGCCTTATATAGAGCCTCAGATAGTTTCCAGAACCTTCTACTGTAGAAACATCTAGAATGTTCGAGTACATACCGGTCCCGAAAATTCTAGAAGGATCTTGACTCCCCTAGTTCTGCTACTCGATACTAGAGGTCGCTAGTGGTAACTAGTGTTGCCAAATTCAAAATATTAATAGTGGCGCGCAACAGGAATATAATCCGAAGTTCCGAAGCTCCGCTCAACCCCTTGGGGAAAATAGCGTGATGCTATGAATATTGTATTAGTATAACCGGGAGGCTGTGCGGTTGGTTAAGTAAGGTTATACATTTATTTTGGGCGATAAATATATACTTAGTTGGGTTCATAATGACTTAAAGAAGATAATCGCAAGATTTTTTTTGTCTTTAATGTACTACAGTTTTATAATGTATGAAAATCTGTCTCTATATTTATCTAGGGTTGGATTTAGAATGGTTTGGCAGGAATTTGGGAGAGTAAGGTATTTTATTTGATAGATGTTTGGTCCCCGATTATAATAATACCACCCACATTAAAAGGTAATGCACCGTTATCGAATAAATCGCTCCCCCCCCCCCTGCCTACACCTCCTGCCAAACGAATTTAAATTTCAACCTTTATCTATATTTATCTAAAGTTTTGAAAGTAAAATTTTGAAGTCTTATTATAACATTATTATACTAACTGGTACAAATAATGTAGAAATGACTTATTTTTATAAAATTGTTTTTATTCTACTTTTTCTTTTATACTTCTCAAGAAAATGTTTGTTGCAAATTGTTGAGTTCTTCGTTGCATTACAACCAACTCGTCCAATGAACCTTAACCATTTTTTCTAATTATAGAATCCGAAGGGATCTGTTTGACAAACGGAAAAATAACATTACATTTCAGAACGCAAGCCGAGTATTTATTTTCTTGCTGTGTAGACAAGTCTATCGATTTATTATAAACATTCAAGATAAATATCGACATTAATTTTGATATAGTTGAGTCAATCCCTACCGTACATGTAAAATATTTTGTATAAAAATAAAAATGTATTTAGAAAATTATCAACAACGTCACTTTTTTCTTTGTAAAATATCAAAATAAACAAAATAATTGAAAACGTTCTATATTTTAAATAGTATATAACAAAAATTTTAACCAAATGTAAACGCTTCATAACATTTACGACGTCTTGAGAATTTACCTGTGAAATGTGCAATTATCAGGATTATTTTTATTATTAACACCACCTTCACTCACTGAACAAATAAGCATTTTGGAAAAAAGTTACTAAGTAAAAATAACCACTATTACACTTTAAAAAAATACAAAATATCTAGAAGCTATTTCTTGCGGGCCATCATCAACCACCAACCAATTTTATTTAAATACTTCCAGCCAAGACAAATACAGTAATAGGAGCGGTACGGCAATAATTTCTTCCCAGTCGCGTAACCCAATAGTATATGATTTAGAACATAATCATCATAACTTTACGAACTATTTTTATGACATCGTTACGTTACAAAGTTATTTCATTAACTTTAATCATAGATGTAAGAATTTAAAGTTTAACTTATGTTGCCTAATAATGATAAATTTCAAATCTGATTGTTTTTTAAAGTCTAAAATCGAGTGCATTTTATAACATTATTTTATATAGAATTTTCAATTTATTTTTAGTTCTAACAGATCTGCCAGAATAAATATAGTGGAAGGAGAAAGTTGCGATTTTTATCCTTTTAAATGCAACTTGTGATGTAAATAAATAATAAAGACACCGTAAATACCTACTATTTTATATTATATATTTTATTGAGCTATTTTAATTGAAATAAAAAGTTTAAAATAGTAAAGTTAAAACTAAAACTATATCTGCATTAGCTCCAAGAAGATATCATAATATAAATTTACTATAATATATCTACAATACTGATTCGCATCGAATAGGTAAGAGTAACTATAAAATCCTCGTATCAGATTTCAAAAGCCTATCAGAGTAGAAAATATAAACAATTGTACGCAGAATATATAGATATTGAAATACATAGTTTTGATATCAGATATTGAAACTCGAAATCTGATTTACATACGATTCTCAGAAAAGATACGACCCAGGCCTACGTTTGTGACGCGGTCGCGGTCTGCGGGAGTGTGACGTCATAGTGTGAGCGCGCGTAATCCTTGAAATTCAAAAAAGGGCTTAAACTTATCGTCGTTATAACTTTGGAAATACTCCATGTATCGAAGTGAAATAAAAACAAATATAATGTACATGATCTTTGCTACGATTTTAATAGTATTTGGTAGTAATATTTGACCCTTTTGTGTTCCCCATAAGTTTGTGGCACAGAGTACTTTTTATAAACCGGAAATTTGTGCGCAACTGGGCAATGAATCATCATCGTCATCATCACAGCCCTTCACAAGTCCACTGCTGAACATAGGCCTCCCCCAAGGAATGCCACAAATCACGGTCCTGAGCCACCTGCATCCATCGACTTCCTGCATATCTTACCCTACACTTTGCCTGCTGGTACGAGGCTACCACTCGAGAACCTTTTTTCCCCATCGGTTGTCGGTTCTTCGAACTATATGGCCGGCCCATTGCCACTTCAGCTTAGTAATCCGTTGGGCTGTGTCAACCACTCTTGTTCTACTGCGGATATCCTCATTTCTAAGTTTATCACGCAGAAAATCTCCGAGCATAGCCCTCTCCATAGCTCGCTGAGCGACCTTGAGCTTCCTCATCTGGCCAGCAGTGAAGGACCACATCGCAGTTCCATATGTCATCACTGGCAACACGCACTGGTTGTAGTCTCGTTTTCAAGTTTTGAAGTATACGTGACGAGAAGATGTGCCGTAATTTCCCGAACAGTGGCACATGGCAAGGAATGCATAAAGAGTACAGTAGAGAGCACAGAGAATGAATAAAGAGTATTAATATTAAATTTGTTATGTTAGTATGATTACATATTTAACTATTGTATAATTACCAATGTATATGTAGGGTAAAGGTATACTTACCTTCCATACATTGTATAAGTGGCTATTGTCTATAATAGATGATAAAATTGAGGTTTGCGTATTACTCTTTGCTGGTTTTGTATTTTAATTTAATAAGATATATATATATATAAAGAAATACTGACGGACGTAGTTCACATAGCACATCTCAAAAATATTAATTATTTAAACTCCACCTATATTGTTTAGAAATAAAAAATAGTTAGAGATCGCTCACCTTATAACGTCAATATTACTTCAAATAATGACAATTGTGTACTTTTTACGATATAAAAAAACTGCACCCTGCTTGAACATAACCACCACCATTATAAATGCATAAAATGCAATATTAAGTGCAAAACGTTAATAAAATGATAAGTATCGAATGCACATGGAACATTGGTGCATGCGCGGCGAGAAATGTTTAGCATAGGATTTTTATCTTCCGAAATTTTCTTTATTGGCCTTATTAGTAGCAAGTTTACGCAGATAAATTTTTATTGGAAAACTGGCTGATACCCTTGACTTCGTCCGCTTTCTTAAAACTTTAATAACTTTATTTTAAATGAAGATATCGCAATTTTTTTTACGTAAGTGTCAAGTAGCGTCTAAGAAATAAAACCTATAGTCCGTTCGCGTTAAGAAAATAGTGAGTCATCGTTGTCCGCCGGCCTGGCCACGCCCCGCAGCCAATTAAAATGCAAGAAATTAGAAAGTCGAGTTCACAGTGACCAGTTGAAGTCAGGCCTTCGAACAAAACGGTTGTGTATTTTGCGTGTTACTCGTTCAACATTAAATTTTGAAAATGAATACCTCACCTATTCGAAAGAATAAAAGTGGATCAATAATCCGTAGCGAAGAGAGACGCATAATTTACAATGTTTATAAGTACTTTAAATTGTGTGATTTAAATGCGACTGTGGAGAGCACAGTAATAAAAACGGCAAGTGTATGTGGTGTGTCCGAAAATACTGTTTATAAAATTATTAAAGAACAAAAGGATACTAACACATCAAAATCACCCGTGAAAAAAAGAGCTCTACTATCGACGGACGATAAATTAGATGAACTAGACAAACGTGCAATAAGGAGAAAAGTTCACTCAATATATTTAAATAACGACTACCAGACATTGGAAAAAATTATGACACTTTGCGAAGCACTTAATCCAATTGAATTGATTTGGGCCCAAATAAAAAATTACGTTGGTGCCAATATATCCACGTTCAAAATGAGTGACATAAAAAAAAATATTAGATGACGCAATAGCATTAATAGACGCTAATCGTTGGAAGAAGTGCTGCGACCACGTGATACGCGAAGAAAATACCATGTGGAATTTGGATGACATCATGGAACTTGCAGAACAAAATTCTTTCATAATTAATGTAACTGGAGTATCTAGCGATACTGATTAGTGATTTAAGTAATTTTAAGAAAATTTGTTTCTATTAAACTTAATTAAATGATGAAAAAAAAGAATTTTTACTCCACTGTGAATACACCTTCATCCTCTAGTTGCACTGATGACTCACTATTTTCTTAACGCGAACGGACTATAATTAAATTCTATCTAGTAGTTTTTCCGTGATGCCCGCACAACTGCAAACCTCTATTATTTTATTTATATAGATAGATGTGTAAGAAGTTAACCTATAAACGTCTCTCTTATTAAATTAAAATACAAAACCAGCAAAGAGTAATACGCAAATCTCAATTTTATCATTTATTATAGACAATAGCCACTTATGCAATGTATGGAAGGTAAGTATACCTTTACCCTCCATATACATTGGTAATTATACAATAGTTAAATATGTAATCATACTAACATAACAAATTTAATATTAATACTCTTTATTCATTCTCTGTGCTCTCTACTGTACTCTTTATGCATTCCTTGTCATGTGCCACTGTTCGGGAAATTACGGCACATCTTCTCGTCACGTATACTTCAAAACTTGAAAACGAGACTACAACCAGTGCGTGTTGCCAGTGATGACATATGGAACTGCGATGTGGTCCTTCACTGCTGGCCAGATGAGGAAGCTCAAGATCGCTCAGCGAGCTATGGAGAGGGCTATGCTCGGAGATTTTCTGTGTGATAAACTTAGAAATAAGGATATCCGCAGTATAACAAGAGTAATTGACATAGCCCAACGGATTACTAAGCTGAAGTGGCAATGGGCCGGCCATATAGTTCGAAGAACCGACAACCGATGGGGAAAAAAGGTTCTCGAGTGGTAGCCTCCTACCAGCAGGCAAAGTGTAGGGTAAGATGTGCAGGAAGTCGATGGATGCAGGTGGCTCAGGACCGTGATTTGTGGCATTCCTTGGGGGAGGCCTATATTCAGCAGTGGACTTGTGAAGGGCTGTGATGATGACGATGATGATTCATTGCCCAGTTGCGCACAAATTTCCGGTTTATAAAAAGTACTCTGTGCCACAAACTTATGGGGAACACAAAAGGGTCAAATATTACTACCAAATACTATTAAAATCGTAGCAAAGATCATGTACATTATATTTGTTTTTATTTCACTTCGATACATGGAGTATTTCCAAAGTTATAACGACGACAAGTTTAAGCCCTTTTTTGAATTTCAAGGATTACGCGCGCTCACACTATGACGTCACACTCCCGCAGACCGCGACCGCGACACAAACGTATATTATTCTTGCATTTTAATTGGCTGCGGGGCGTGGCCAGGCCGGCGGACAACGATGACTCACTATTTTCCTAACGCGAACGGACTATAGGTTTTATTTCTTAGACACTACTTGACACTTACGTAAAAAAAAATTGCGATATCTTCATTTAAAATAAAGTTATTAAAGTTTTAAGAAAGCGGACGAAGTCAAGGGTATCAGCCAGTTTTCCAATAAAAATTTATCTGCGTAAACTTGCTACTAATAAGGCCAATAAAGAAAAATTCGGAAGATAAAAATCCTATGCTATACATTTCTCGCCGCGCATGCACCAATGTTCCATGTGCATTCGATACTTATCATTTTATTAACGTTTTGCACTTAATATTGCATTTTATGCATTTATAATGGTGGTGGTTATGTTCAAGCAGGGTGCAGTTTTTTTATATCGTAAAAAGTACACAATTGCCATTATTTGAAGTAATATTGACGTTATAAGGTGAGCGATCTCTAACTACTTTTTATTTCTAAACAATATAGGTGGAGTTTAAATAATTAATATTTTTGAGATGTGCTATGTGATCTACGTCCGTTAGTATTTCTTTATATATATATATATATATATATATATATATATATATATATATATATATATATATATATATATATATAATACTCTAAATCCGTAGGCTGGAGTAGGGAGGTGCTACATTCGACACTTACGTTTAACTTTTTTTTTTTACAGGATTTTTTAGCCAGGTGGCAGCTTTTGCTGTCGCACAGATGGGCCGGCTCGAACCGGGGTGATACCACGACCTCACAGAATACCAGCGTGAAGTAGAGGTTTACCTTTGCGTTTCGCTTGGTGAGTGCAGGTGGCCGGAGGCCCTTTTTACTGGAAATGAGGCATTCCATCCTAGTCCTCACGGGTGAAAACGCATCTGCATTTTGATTTGTAATAGAGGATAGATGTAGATGCCTATGGGCCGCAGCAACCACTTACCATCAGGTGAACTGTGTGCTCGTTTTTCACCCTTTCCTATAAATTAATAAATATTTTTTTTGCACTTAATATTGCATTTTATGCATTTCTAACGATGGTGCAATTATATTCAAGCAAGGTGCAGTCCTATATATAGCAAAAAGTACCAAATTCTAATTATTTGAACTAATATTGACGTTATAATGTGAGTAATATTTTACTATTTTTTATTTCTAAACTACATGGGTGCTGTTTAAATAATTAATATTTTTGAGATATACCATCTGAACTACGTCTGTTAGCATATATATATATATATATATATATATATATATATATATATATATATATATAATATATATATATATATATATATATATATATATATATATATATATATATATATATGTGTATATATATATACTCAAAACTCGTAAACTGGTGTAGGGTGGGTCCCAAGCTCTCAGTAGAGAGTAATTGTGTTGTGTAGGCCCACATGACACGCACTTGGCTCGGAGTTTTGGCGGGAACTTGACCGGCGATGGATTGCTGCTCCTGTATTATTGTTTAAATAATGGTTTGAAGTGGATTTTGATAAGTAAAATTGGTGCGATTTTGTGTATTAAATGTCTGCGCATGTGAACTATTAGTAGAAACAAGTGCTCTGATGGTGATGTGATTCTTAATATAAGGAGTCTATTTGCTTAGGCGCCGTGAGATACCATCGCCAACTGTAAACTGTCTACTGGCTCGAGTTGCCGTCTAAATCTCCCAAAGGCTGCACCGCAGGTTCTGAAGGGCTAGAAACCAGAGCCGTAAAGCCAGTTATTTAAAAAAGCACTTGGCACGTCATGGAGCCACATAGACTTGGAGGCATGCCTAATTTTGCTAATTTACATTATAACCTTCTTGTAATTTACGGTCATTTGCCACAGATCATATTCACATAGTACTAGTTTGCTATATATTTTTAGTCTATTCAGAGTACTTTAGTAATCTATGACTTTACTTTCGTCTATGTCTGTGGCGTGGTCTATGGGGTGTCCACTCTGAAAATTACATCGATTTTTTTTTCGATGTGATGCATCGAGACTGTGCATCGATATATGTCGATGCATCGGTTGGAAACATCGATGTTTTTGCAACATCGAGTACTTTTTAGAAGTTGACTACATTATAAATCTGTAGTCAACTTCCTGACACCCCATTCAAACAACCGACAATTTTGAATGATCTACTCTTACATAGTTATTTATATTTATTTATTGTTTTTTTTTAAATGCACAAAAGATAAATCGTACATATGGCGGACTTGATGCCTTAAGGCATTCTCTCCTAGTCAATTTTATGTACTATTTATATTTGTATGTACATGTGCATATATGTTTGTATATGTCTGTTTGTATTAGTAAAATTTATATATATCTTAGCTATTTATTTTGTTTTTTTCTATACTGCTACACTTACGTCAAATACTAACCTGGTAGAAAGTCTCTCAAGGCATTAAGTTCGCCCTTTGTATTATTTTATATTAAGGAATGCAATAAAGAATAAATAAATTATTATTTATGTTCATTGACTATTATATTATTGTCCAGAACAAAATTCACGAAAAATGTGTCCCGAGTCAACCTATATAAACGTATTATATATATATATATATATATATATATATATATATATATATATATATATATATATATATATATATATATATATATATATATATATTTTTTACTTGCGACAATTTAGCAGCCTTTCAACTTCAACCAGAAGCTGTTTTCATCTTATGCAGCTTCTAGCGGAAATTATCAGTATGATGTTGTTTTTAAAATTAATGTGAATTTAATTTAAATACTACGTATCTTGTATCTGAGTAAATATTACTTTTAAATTATTAAATATTAATAGTTCTTATAATAGAAAAATATATAAATATAAATAGTTTTGCTCGTTTTGTGATACAGTATGGTATTTCGGAGTGTATTATAGTTCGACAAAACGAAGAAAGGCGCACAATTGGAACTTTTTTACATTTTGGAACTCTTTTAACTCCGACACTTGAGCACAAAGCCGAGGTCCATTTAGTAGTAGGTCAATGTTTATGATATTATTTTAAATGATTTTAATAGAAAAAAAGCATGCATCACAATAAAAATACTTAAATATGGAATGTAACTCCATTTTTTGTAAATATTAAGTATTTTAACTGCTTTATATACACGTTAACCGCACCGATCGGCATTTTTTAAAGAGCACCTACTTCGGCGGAAACGATTCTTGTAATAATAAAATCGATTTCATAAACAGTTTTTTATAAACGCACAAGCTTTTAAATCCAATACCTTTGCAGAGGGGAATAATTATGTGAAATGAGTCCACTGGGTTAAATGGTGTAAAGGCGAATGCTCACTTGCCTACCGCAGGGACAATTTAGGGTGTAAGAGTGGGGATGACCCTCAATTGCCTTCTTGATTGTGATGTGTGTATGAGAGCAGGAGCAGTATTCCAAGTCGGCCCTGCGGCAGAGCGACACGAGCGTAAGATCTTCCTTGCTCCCTAGATCATAGCTACCGCTGCCACGTGTGTAGCGCAATTGGAGCAATTTCAATCAGTTCGTTAGTGACTTTCGCGCGCAGTACACGTCACAATGGATACCAGTAATAAATTTGAAATTTAGACACTGGTGATAGAAGTGTATAAAGAGCGGCTTCTTCACCCAGCATTACCTTTTGTCTTTTTTTTGCGGTAGCACCGCAGAATGAATGTTATTTGAAAGTCGTAACGTTTTTAAATATGGTAGAGTCATACTGCAGCTTTTAAGGACTGTTTTATGGGTGTAATTATTAATTAATTAGTTGTTATATCAATAAATATGGGTGTCTATGGGCCACAGTATCCACTTAACATCAGGTGGACTGTGCTCATTTGTCACCCTTATTCTATATATAAAAGAGCCAAGGCTATGTTTACCGATTCATTTGTATTTTGATAAAACTAGCGCCATTATACCGTGTGTCCAGTGAGACGTACACTCTCACAAAGAACGGGAGGAATGTGTGTAGAGACAATTCTGATATTGCCCCAATCGCTGTTCGTCCTGGATTGCCCCCTGCGGCACGAAAGTGAGTAGCTGCTTTAAGACCGAGACAGACCAGACGATTTTCTTTAAATTCTCTTTAATACTAAACCAGCCAATCGCAATTTCTTGATTCCGCTAAGGAACTGACAGCTGCCAACTAGTGCCACCAATAGGTTTAAATCTTATAAGTTCTAAATCATAGCATGTTTTAGTTTTTAGATTTAGGAGTTATAATATTAATAGTGATAAATAAGTATACCTTTTTACAATTGACTGATTATTGATTCCATGTTTTATAAAAATACATCGATAAATCGAGTATATCAATAACTTTCCAAAACATCGGATCGATTCGATGCATCATATTGTAAACATCGAGTGAATTCGATGCATCGATGTATATCGAATATCCCCAGTCTATGGCAGGTCTATGGTATACATGCAGATTGCGCGCCGGTTGTGTTTGTGAAGTTTCCAAATAAAACCTAAAATATGTGAATCTAAATATTTAGTGTAAAGCCAGATTCTAGTCTTAATTGATAATGTCTTCTACTTTTGAAGACAGTTTCTTTGATTTTGACTTTAATTTTCTTCAACAAACACCTAAAAATGTTATGGTGAGTTGTAGGTTATTTGTGTAAGAAATTTTTATTATGTGGATTTATTGATACAAATTTGATTTCATATTATTTATGTTCGTTATTTGGTGATGTTATTATATGTTAAGAATTACTTTTACAGCAAACTAGGGGTTATAATAGATTTACATTTAACTATCATGTTTATTAAATTATTTTGTAAAGTTTACTCAGTAAACAAATAATTCGCCTTCGCTTTTCTTTCTCTTATGTATGTGTATGATAAAATGTACATAAACTTGATCCTGCTTTTGTTTTCCTTTCAACCTCGAGATTGATTGGTAGAGAATTAATAAATTGAAACTTTACCTTTATGATACCAAATGACAATAAACTTTTTTTTAGGTCGAAAGTAAGATTGATAAACAGCGTAAGGCTATATTGATTGCTAAAAAGAAAATTATCGCTACAGAGTAAGTTATAAATATTATGATACCCTTTACAATGTTTTTTTCATATGGCCTAAATTAAGCCTTAAAGTTTTGCCTTATTTTTAGCTCTCTTATAAAAAAATACTATGCTAAGAAAGAAGCCTTGGATCAGACAGAGAAATATTTGATAGCTTCAAAAGATGAATGTAAACAAGTTTGCATAGAGTATAACTCAGCATTGGCAGATTGCAGAAAGTTGGAAAAAGTAAGTATTATGGGTTTAGATTATTTAATAATGAATGAATGTAGGTGTCTGTAAAATACTGGTTGGATCAAGAGTGAGCGTGAGGTCGTGTCACTCGATGGTGGTTGGTCATATAGATGGTGGATACTCAATCCAACCTGTATTTTATAGACGTGGCTACAAATGCTTTCTGTGTATGTTTATTAACACTAGGGTACACATGCTCTTAAATACTCTTAAAATGCATGCAAGGGCTACAAGTGTAGCCAGCCAATCATGTATTTTCCTAATTAGACAAAAAAAAAAAGCAATAAACTAATATATATTTACTAAACATCATTATATTTGTTATACTATCACAATAATTCAAAATTTTGTACCACCGACTTTAATATAAATTATTAAGAATAACTCAGAAACTATTGGTCAGACCTTGATCAAATTTATATGGACCACATGAGACAAACCAGCTTTCAAATAAAAAAAGAATAATTGAAATCAGTTCATCTAAGAAAAAGTAATGAGATACTTAAAAAAATATAGTCAAATTGAGTACCATCTCATTTTAGAAGTCGGTAGAAAAATCAACAAAATTTAGCTTTATAATTAAATTTTTTAATAAAAACAAACTTCTTGAAAATCAAAGTTATTTGGACAGGCTGAGTTCACTTGGTCTAATTTTAAATTTGAAACTAATATTCATTAGGTTCTTTTTTTTTATAGGATAAGGGTGACAAACAAGCACACAGTCTACCTGATGGTAAGTGGTTGCTGTGGCCCATAGACATCTACATTTATCCTCGATTACGAATCAAAATGCAAATGCGTTGTCACCCGTGAGGACTAAGATGGAATGCCTCATTTCCAGTAAAAAGGGTTTTCGGTTCTCTACACTCACCATACGGTCGAGACGACCCATTCGTGTTAGAACTATATCAGAAATATAGCTGCAGCATGGCTCTACCACATATATATATATATATATATATATATATATATATATATTCTTTGTTTCTTATCTAATTGAACTAACTCTATCAGTAAACATTATGCAGAACTCCAACCTGACATTCCCTCCAAACCATGGCTTTTTTAATTTTAGAAATGGCTCATTTAGATTGGGACACTTGTTCACATGTATTTTTGGCAAAACTTAAGATTAAAGATAGCTCAATTTGTGAGTGTGGATTAGACGAAGGTACGGTCGATCATAAATTTTTTAACCTCTCATTTTCATTATGCAAGTTTCTTCCTAATAACATCCCTCGTCCTGTAAATCTTAAGTCGTTTGTTAAATTTAGTTTACACTCCTTTTGTACAAACTTTATTAGCCATTAATAACATTAAACTATAGTACTTTTGTCACTTACCTATATCCATTTTATTATATTAGCAATAATTTATTAAAACTATTATAATTTTAATTCATTCAAAAATAACTACATAAGTAAGTTCGTAACATAAAGCATGGAGTATAGATATACTCCATGACATAAAGCTAAGTAAGCGCATCTATGGAAACGGAAACTAGTCAATATTCTGTGTGACTCTCATGAAATACTTGACGCTGGCAGAATCTATTGGAAGTTGCCAAACTAGGAAAAAAAATGGAAAGGAAAGTCAAATTGCTTTATATAAAATCACGATGCTGTGATGAATTTGCTAAATTGTTTGCGCGTACTGCAGTTACGAGCCCTGCTGCCAAAAAAGCAACAACCAATGCTCCATCTATCAGGCATATTATATTGGCCAGGTTGTTTAGCTAATGGTATTATTACAATATCGTCAGGTAATGGTATCAATATAAATATTTGTTGAATTAAGAGAATGTTCCAAACAGCATATTATTTATATACAACGTGTCCCAAAATTTAACGATAAGCCAACACCGGAGGATAGACCTGCCCCGGACTAATCGGGGAAAAAAAGAAAAAAATATATATCCCAATTATATTTTAAGTTATATAAAAAAAATGAAATTCTTCAGAAATTGAGACCGTTTATGATATTTTTCACTACCATGACCACAATTTTTTTAATATTTTTTTCTTTTTTTTTATAGGCAACCTGAATAGTACTGCTATCTACCACAATTCTTAAAAACTCCAGAATAACTCTTGTTTTATCACGAAAATTAATGAAACTTATTTTATTCCCTAAATTTTTTGAAGACTTTTACTTTTAACCAAATTTAACTTATCGTGGTGTAAAAAAAAGTATGAACACTAGTATGGCAAGTTTTTTTAAAAATTGACGCAACTAACCAACATTCCAAAATGGTATAATACTCTAGGAAAACAAGTTATAAAAAAATATGGGCTATTATTTCTGACAGGGGCCAAATTCCTTAAATTATAATTGTCAGTAATCACTTTTACTACATGCCCAAAATGGGTTCCTGTTACAATTATTAGGAATTCGAATGGGGCATTAATACCTTAGATGTTAGAGAGAGATAGATAGATAGAGATATTTACGTTAAAAAGAGACAACAATAGGGCAGGTAGAGAAGCTGTTATTATTTTCAGTAAGTCGGTTCAGTACGCTCTGCTCCTTTGTTTACTGCGCACCGTTCCCATTCAACTTACGTGGCCCTCGTACATACTATCGACTTTTGGCTTGGCTTTTTGGACTGGAATCGACCTGCAAACTTAACTGACCTGGCATTATTTGAACTGGAAGTGATCTGCAAACTGAACTGACCTGGCATTATCTTGGACTACGATTGTGTGTTTTGTGATTTAGAGTTCTGGCGCATTTTGGACTGTTTGGCGTGTAACATGCCGCAATCTTACACACCACAGGAATACGCTAATATGCATTTAATCTATGGAGAATGCCGATGTAATGCTAACGCTGTAGCAGACTGTATCGAGAAAGATACCCAAATGCTCAAAAATATCCTGATTATCGAGTGTTTATTAATGTGCATCAAGCGTTTTCGGAGGGTCGTATGCCATCCAATAGGAGAAGCGCTGGAAGACCTAGATTGGATCGTGATGAAGAAGTTCTCAATGAGATAGAAAATGACTTGACTACTTCAGTACGTGCTATAGAAGAAGCTACAGGAATCCCGAAAAGTTCTGCACATCGAATATTAAAATGTAACAAGCTTCACCCATATCACTACAGGCGTGTGCAGACGTTATTACCGCGGGACTATCCGCTACGGGTCACATTTTGCCGTGTAATGCTGCAAAGGCACAGTGAAGATCCCCACTTCCTAGACAAAATTCTATGGTCGGATGAAACAACGTGCAAGAAAGATGGGTATTTAAATCTTCACAACCTACATAGTTGGAGTAATGAAAATCCACACTTGATGAGACAAGACAAATCCCAATATCAATTCAAGGTTAACCTATGGACCGGCATATTAAATGGAAAAGTAATTGGGCCCTTTGAGTTACAAGGAAACTTAGATGGCAATAGTAATTTAAACTTTTTACAAAATGACTTGCAAGAATTGTTAAACGACGTGCCCTTAAGTGATCTTCAAAACATGTGGTTCCAAAATGATGGTTGCCCAGCACATTATGCCCGTCCTGTGCGAGAATATTTAAATCAAGAGTATCCAGGGCGTTGGATCGGGCGACTTGGTCCTATCTTATGGCCACCCCGTTCACCCGATTTGAACCCCCTGGACTTCTTCTATTGGGGTTGTCTTAAAAACAGGGTATACTCAAAACCCATTGTGACATTGGACGAGCTTCGTCGAAATATCACTCAGGCTGCTGATTACATTAATAGCAAAAGATATGCAAGACAAATAAAACGATCATTTTTAAGGCGATGTCGTGCATGTATTAATGCTGGTGGCAAACAGTTCGAACATTTGCTATAATGTTAATAACTTAATAAATTACACGTGAAACTGTTTGTACCATTTGTTTTGAAATATTAAACATTTTTCAAGAACTAATACTTTTATTACACCCGACCGTCATTTGGCCCCTGTTAAGAAATAATAGGCCCATATTTTTTTATAACTTGTTTTCCTAGAGTATTATACCATTTTGGAATGTTGGTTAGTTGCGTCAATTTTTAAAAAAACTTGCCATACTAGTGTTCATACTTTCTTTTTACACCACGATAAGTTAAATTTGGTTAAAAGTAAAAGTCTTCAAAAAATTTAGGGAATAAAATAAGTTTCATTAATTTTTGTGATAAAACAAGAGTTATTCTGGAGTTTTTAAGAATTGTGGTAGATAGCAGTACTATTCAGGTTGCCTATAAAAAAAAAAGAAAAAAATATTTAAAAAATTGTGGTCATAGTAGTGAAAAATATCATAAACGGTCTCAATTTCTGAAGAATTTCATTTTTTTTATATAACTTAAAATATAATTGGGATATATATTTTTTTCTTTTTTTCCCCGATTAGTCCGGGGCAGGTCTATCCTCCGGTGTTGGCTTATCGTTGAATTTTGGGACACGTTGTATATGCACGGCTAAAATGTTATAAGTCTTGTTCTTGAAATAGGTGGTGGAAACTTACTTACCCTACCTTGTACCATTACGAGACTGATGTCGTGATCTTGTCCTGCATCAAACTAGTGGGAAGATCCTTGCTGTTTTTCGACACTGTTCGGCGAACCCTCCTTTCTCCTCACTTTCACCCAAAACGACATCCTCTTCGTTATCCTCTAGCAGCCATTTTTGTATTTTACACAAGTTATTGGAATTACCTTGAATACAAACAACAAAACAATCAATCAATTGTTTGCATTACATTTTATAGTAATACCTACAACAATTATATCATACTAGCTGTTCCCCGCGACTTCGCCCGCGTGTAATTTATTACGATTGGATTTCATGGGTTTTTTTAATTCTTTTGTGTGGAATCCTAATTCTTTTTCTAAAATCAAAGTAGCCTAAGTTACTGCTTATGATGATGTTCAGCTATCTACCAGTCAAAGTCCTGTCAAAATCGGTTCAGTTGTTTCGGAGATTAGCTGGAACAAACAGACAGACAGACAGAAAGACAGACACAAAATTTTTAAAAATTGTGTTTTTGTTATAAGTACCTTATATAATTTCATATTATGCATATAGTTAAAAGCTGTTAGTTTGACGTTACAAACAGACATTTCAATTTTATTTGTTTGTGTAGATTTACCTTAGTTTTATCATTTGTGCACTAAATAAATAAGCTTCTATGAACACTCACGCAGGCTACATACATAGCTCAGCAACTCTACTGACAATATACTCCATCATCTGCGTATCGCGGGATTCGATACGCTACTGGCGGGAGCGGGTATTATCATTTGAGGAATACAAGTATGTGTACACGTATATATACACTTTGGCACTGTGGCAGGTTTATTTTAATAAAGAAAAAATATTTTTCAAAAAGAATTGAATTAAATTCAATAAACAGGCTGTTTTCCGTAACTCCATGTTTAAACGCGTACTTTGCGTGTGGGCAGGAATAATGTATTTATTCGAGTCATGAAATCTCCCCGAAGAACTTCAAAAATCCTTTGACTTTGGGAGTGATCCCGGCGTGCCGAGATGTTTAGCCCTGTATACAGCGACTTCCGGACACGTCAGCAATACGTAGGCCGCCGTTTCTTCCTCCCCCATACATGCCCTGCACATGAGACTGTCGGTAACACCTATGGTAAATAAGTTTTTGTTAAAGTTACCGTATCCTGTGATAGCACTTGTTACTATCCTGATCTGCAGCTTGTTGAGTCTCAGTGGAACCTTTATTAAACGTCTGTTTATTTCAGGCAGGTCCTCCCTAGCTTGTCTTTAGTCTACTAGATTTTTCCGAAATTGAGCGTGTTGACGAACCAGTGAACGAACCAAAGGGGATTGGTATGACTGGTTTCGGCCCTATAGTGGCCAGAGCTGATCCTCTTCTGGCCAGTTCGTCTGCTGTATTGTTGCCTCTGGATCCACTGTGTCCCTTTATCATTTGCAGAATCACATTGTTGTGTTTACATACCTCATTTAATCGTTGGTGGCATTCATATATTAATCCTGAGTTCACCACATTGCAGCTCAGGGTTTGTAGTGCCGCCCTACTGTCGGTCAGTATTCTGATGGAGAAGTCACTAACCTTTCTAGCATCTATTGTTATGACCGCTTGAGTGATACCCATACATTCCGCCCGAAAGACTGTGTTGTAGGTACCCAGTGGTGTGCATATGTGGATGTTGAGGTCTTCAGAAAAAGTTCCAGATCCTACACCTTCATTTGTTTTAGAACCATTGGTGAAGACTAAGCTCTTTTGGGCTTAATGCCTCTGGCTGGCTGGTTTCATTTAATTGTATCTTATACTTCTAATCGAAAACAAATTGTTTATGGAACTTGTCTTACTTGGCTTGTAAGATAGGAATTTTTGAGTAAATTCTATCAATTATGCCTGTATGAGGGACTCTATTCTTACTCCAAAGATTTAGGATCTTGAGTCTAATGGCTGCTAAAGTCGCTTCTTGTTGTATGTGTAGATATAGCGGGGTTAGCTCCAACATTGTCTCTAAGGCTGCTGTTGGCGTAGTTCTTATGCAGCCTGTGGCATCTATATTTTTCTTTATTTTAATAAAGCATTAAAAAAAAAACTACTGTTTTTATGTTGGATTATACAGGCTGTTTGGAAGATGGGCGCAAAGCCTGAAGGGAATAATACCTTAAACCATTTAGAACATGTTAAACTAAATTTGCCACTCTTTTTTAAATTGAATTTCTAAGGTTTTTAATTATAAAACCCTTTTTTTTAATGAATTGCTAATAGTGCCCAGTAACAGTTGTTACGTTATTATTTTTTATTTATGTAATGTGTGATTACTCAAACAAAATAATTTCCAAGCATCTTCATCATCAGAAAAATATTTCACGCATATTTAAGTTTAAAAAACAAAAAAAAAGGCAATGTTGTGTTTATGCCATCATAAAAAAATAAATAAAATAGCCTTAGTTGTTCAAACCTTTTTAGGTCAGCCACATACATACGGAATTCAGTTTCGGAATCCCGAATCAGGATTCCGTGAATACATCACACACACACGTTTTTTTCCGTTTGGAATAACAAGGGTCAGTTGAGAGACGTTAGCCATTGAGTCTAGACATTCTGCCAGCGAATAATGACGATTTTCTAATTGCAAATTCCATTGTTGCTATATCATTCTTACTAGGTGCATCCCCTTATCACCCTAAGCTTGCAATATAGTCAATACTATGTAAAAAGATCTATCTATGCAGAGATATTTTTTAAATATTTATGTATGTAAATTCTATCGACGAATTATTAAATAAAATGAGATGAAAGGTTACGAAAAGCTATACACCTACAAGATTAAATGTAAAAACATACATAAATACACCTACTCGCTTCGGTCGTGCGACGAACACTGAGCGCATTCCGTACGGAATTTACGTATGTGTGTTGCGACTCGTACAAAATCTATGGAAGAAGTGTGTTCGGAGCGGCTTTTTTCCGTTCGAGATCCCGAACGCACAGGCGGTCATACGGAATCTCGATTCGGAGAAATTCCGTACGGAAAAATAAGGTACGTGTGTGGCGGGTCATAGATTTTATATGGACTTGCTGCGTTCGGAATCCCGAATCGGAATATCGAAACGGAATTCCGTATGTATGTGGCCGGCCTTAAAGACAAGTTGCTTAGTATGTGCCAAATCGATTGAGAAAAACGGACAATGACCTTTCGGTCGTTTAACCAGGGGTTACAAACCTTCAATATATAGGCACATTTTATATGTAGTACTTTCTTTATTTATAATGATTTTTTTATAATGATTGATATAATATATATTTATTAACTATTATTAAAAAGTTATGTGAAAGATCGCTGTAGAAGAAAAATCATCTATTGTTATAAAGTACTTTATTCATTTAACAACAAAAAACATTAATTTATAACACATATAAAGATTCGAGTGATAACGACACCGAATAAGTACGTACTTATGCAAAAGATAAAACTTTATTTTTAATATTATATAAGAACTTTATTTTTATTCGGTGCAATCATCACTCGTATCTTCACTTGATGAACTATCTGTAACATTAATTATAAAGCGATCTGCAGTTTGGTCAATTCTATCATCCATGCCACGCATTTTTTGTTCAACCTTAAGGACATGCTGAACACAGTTTTTCCATTTATCTGGCGTGATTTGAGTTAAACCATCTTTAAGTAAATTTTTAACATCTTTTAACTTGAAAGTTGTATTTTTTCGTGCAACGTACCCTTTCACATCTGCCCACACAAGTTCAATGGGGTTAAGCTCACAGTGATAAGGAGGTAACCTTACCACTGTGATGCTTTTTTCTTTTGCCATCTCGTCGGTGACGTAACTTCGATAGTTATCTTTAACTGCCTTTATTTTTTCCATTAAGTGGGTCTTTGTGTCCGAGGGCACGTATGCGATCTGTTTAGATTCTAGCCATTCCTGCATATTTTGTTTCCGCCAAGACATTGTTGGGGTTTTTTCTAAACGTCTGGAGTGGTAACTAGCGTTATCCATAACTATGACATCGCCGCTTTGCAGTTTTTCTATTACTTTTCTAAACCAGTCCTCGAAATGGAGAGCGTCCATACTCTCATGGTAGTCACCAGTAGATGATGATTCAAATACCCAATCACATCCCTCCAAAAAGCCATTTTCATTGCCAACGTGTACAACTATTAATCGCTTTCCTTTACCCGAAGGGGCTTTCGCGCCAGTAGAGTAGCCTTCTAACCGTGATTGACGAGAAGATTCAATTGTGGTGTCTTCCCATACCTTTCCCATAGTATGACCTGCGTTAATCCATGTTTCGTCAAGGTAAAAAATGTTACGTCCCTCGTTTCTTAATATTTGTATTTCTCTCAAATATCTGGTACGCCACAGAACTATCTCTGGGCGATCTATTAGACCACTTTTTCTGTTTCTCTTTATATATTTGAATTTTAAATGGCGCAACACACGTCGCAGGGAAGTTTTGCTCAAGTTTGGCAACTGGTCATCTTGATTTATACTGAGCAAAATTTTGTCTAAAGTCGGTAATTCTCCTGCAAGAAAGAACTGATGCACTTTCGCTCTTATAGCCGATTTATCAAAATCGTCCAACTTGTCAATTACAGACTTTTTTCTTTTATTAATTATTCCCTTTTCTGGTATTTTATGGGAATCTCTATACACGCTTAATACGCGATATATAGTGCTCTTGCTGACTCCTGAGATCTCCGAAACCTTTTCTACCATATTAACGTTTGAAGGATACACGTCTTCGGGCCAGGTGTTTTTGACATATTTGTATACATTAATGATAATCTCTTGTTCCCCGACCGACAAAGTGGTAGGTTTTCTCTTTTTTACTGGTGACGTTAAAGGTGCTCCAGAAGATGGGCCTGTAAATAAATGACAAAAATATACTACCATAGTACTACATCACATAAATACATATTGTTTTAGAAAATAAATACCACATGGTCACATAAAAAGAGCGCTTTAAGAAATAGAAAGGCTACGTCGTCGCATTTGTACCTATTTGTACGTACCTGCTACGTTTATTATGGGTCGGCGACGTCTCTTTCCACTTGATGTTGAAGGACCGGGTCCTTCACCAAATTCTCCTGAACTCATGTCGATTTAGTAACGACCGTCACAGTAAAACTAATATAACAGATTCAAAAAACAAAAACTTAACGATATAACAAATTTAACAGTAAAAACTCAACTAAAACAATGCAATGAATGCTATGAATTACCCGAGACGTACACACGCAAGCGCTATCCGAACACGAATGAAAACAAAATGGCGGACCGGCCCAAAAAAGGTGACGCATCTCTGGCTGCCATTGTCACGTTTCTTTTAGAACGAACTGACGTAACGCGCGTTTTGTTTATTTTAAAGGGATGAATTTGCAAAAGCTCAATATGGTGATTATATTGCTTCAAATATTTTTTTAATATGAAACTGTTATTAAATGAATTGCTGCGTTACTTACCATAAATTGAAATATAAAATATAACACATTTTTCGCGATGTACCGTAAGATTTTACTATGTTTATAGGAACCACAGACAATATTATTTAAGAAACAAAAAAACAAAACATATGTGCTGACCTAGAAGTGGGAATAATATCAATATTTAAATATTGTTATCACATCTAAATTGAGATTTTGTAAGTTACGCCTTTTGACACTCGGCTCATATCTGAGGTCATTGTCCGTTTTTCTCAATCGATATGGCACATACTATAGTTATTGCCCTTTTTTTTTTGAGGTATTATTTACGCAGATGTCTCATCAACTCTCGGAATTAGGGTGTACAAAAAAAACGAATATTTTTAATTTTTAACAGACCAATAAAACTACATTTTTGTTAAAATAATTTATTTTTGGTGTTCAAAATGTTGATCGCAATTTCTGACATGAACACAGGCTCGTCTTCTCAATTCTGTGGTGGTAATTTTCATTTTCATCTCCTGCTTCATAACTTTAAAAGTCGTATGGATTTTTCCTATTACTCCTCTGGTTGATACTTCTACATGTGTGTAGAAGAGCTCCTTGATCCATCTCCAAATGAAAAAATCCACAGGAGTTCAACCAGGCGATCGAGATGACCAAGGGATGGGCCCGTCTCTGCTGACCTAGTTCTCTGAGAAACTAATTTAAATGTTCTCGCACGTTTAGAGTCCAAATTCACTGATAGTATAAGTTAAAATGTCTAATTATTTGTACTTTGAAATTAATTATTTAAGATATGTGTGAAAATAAAGAATAGTGTGTACCTATTATCTGCATGAGGAGAACCTCCCTCTCTCCCACAATTGTGTGCACTATCACTGAAACTATTAAATACAAAGCCAGCCTTACCTCTGCACTAGTAAACACAATAAACACAAAGCACTGTTTATATATTAGTTTATAAATTACTATTCAGTGTGTACATATTTAATTTTTCCTGACGAGTTATGTAAGAGATTTTATAGAGGTGTATGTGTTATATAATATGTTGCATTATCGACAGTGGTGTTTGTTTCTAATAAGTGCAGTAGTATTGGTGGTATTAATATTACATTAAGCTTTGGTAATGGTTGCACGCAAATACCCTTTTATTTTTCACTATGACTAAAATAAATATGAAAATGACTCAATAATTATTATTTATAATCTATATTGAATGAAAAAGTTTATATTTAAGTCTTTCCCCTATTGTAAGACTCTTTTATTCTTATATGTATGTATATACTGCCGGGCAAAAGTTTAACAACATAATTATCTATAAATTGTAACAAAATCCCATAATATAAATAAAAGAAATGTACACATGCATATTCTATTGTTAATATCGAATATCTAAAGAAGTCATTTTTTTATTTACTTTCAAGATTTTGGACAATAAACGTATTGTTTTCAAACACCGACAAAAGCTGCGTTAGAGCCAGGTCCAGGTGGTAGAGTCGTAATAAAATTTTTATAATGGGCTAATAACTAATTGCTTTGCTTTTGTTTCCCATTGGTCAATAATTAGGATTATTTAGCTTCTAAAAACACGTGTTTCCGACTTATTATTACCTGAGTTTACATGGTTTTGTTCAAAAAACAATCTCAAATTGAGATTCTCAATTATAGTTCGGCCGTTCAGAGGCTTTCAGAGCCTAGAGATTTTTAGCCTTTAGAGTTCAGAGATTGAACTGACGACGTAACTTTGTATTGGCGTTGCAGTTACGATAAAAATATTTTTGCTGGTTGTTTACCGTTTTAACAATTGATGAGCATTAAAACAACATTATTATATCAATAATCAATGAATGTTATAATTTTGTGCCAAACTGGGTGTCAAATAACTTGGTAAACAATATTTTTCTAAATCTATACTGCGCTATTATAAGGTTATGTCAGCGCTTTATATTTGTAGTGCTGTGCTAACAATAACAGGCAATAACAGTATCGTAATCTGTTCTTATACAGTTATACTTTATAAAATAATACGTTTTGTTTTTCTTTTTAAAAATTTGAAAATAATGGACTATAAGATATCTTTTATTAAATATAAAAATAAAACTACGACCAAACCGAACGCGCGAAAGAAAGTAGCAAAATTTTGAAAATGGTAACCCCAAATGGCGTTATGGGCCGCCATTTTGTGACGCTAAAACAGTCGTCTGTTGTCGTTTCGTGCGCATAGACCACGTTCTTCAAGTGTTTTCGATCTGTTTTTATTTGATTACCCGGCTTTCGTTTAATGGACTGTTTCTGCTTTTGAAACTGACATCGGCGCTAAATCGGACTGCGATTATGTTTTGTATTGCGTTCTTTTTACTTTTGGTGCATAATAATGCCTAAACGTGGACAAACATTGAAAAGTGGAGCCCGTGAGTTAATCATCAAGCTGCAAGATTACTTTGAGCGGGAGCGGCAAAATGGCGGACCATTGTTACCTGTCGAACAAGTACAAGAACGCGTCTCTCAGGCGCTTGGAGTTAGCAAACGAACGATAACAAATATTAATAAAGAAAACTTCGGCTCTACTGGCACGGAAGATAATATTTTACGTACTCCGAAGAAGAAACGTAGAACTAAACCCGTGACAGATATTGACTGACACATTTGACGCCGATGCAATCAGAAATCATATATATGGTTACTATTCCAGAAATGAATATCTCAACAGGAAGAAGCTTTTGGCATCGTTAAGAGAAGCTGGACTGTTTAGCGGGGGTAAAACTGCTTTAACCAAAATCTTAAAAAAAATTGGTTTTTCGTATAAAAAAAACAGACAAAAGAAAAATTTTATTAGAACGATACGACATCATTTTAAAACGGATAAGTTTTTTGAGAGAAGCAAAAAATATTGATAACTGGGATAATGTCGTGTTCATTGACGAGACATGGCTAAACGCCAATCACACGGTTTCCCGTTCTTGGACGGATGATACACAAGCGTCGATGTCGAAAGTACCAATGGCGAGGGGGCCCGTCTGATAATATGCCACGCAGGTTCTGCAAAATACGGCTTTGTGGAGAACGCGTTACTGGCATTTCAATCAAAAACCACAAATGACTACCACGAGGAAATGAATGCCACTACATTTAAAGAGTGGTTCCAGAACGTGCTTTTGCCCAGCCTACCAGAGCCTTCTGTAATATTCATGGATAATGCCTCCTATCACTCGGTTCAAATAAAGAAACCACCTACCCAAGCTAATAAAAAAGAAGAAATGGTGGCTTGGTTACAAGCAAAAGGCATTGACGCAAATATGCAGATGCTAAAAACAGAAATGTGCGATACGAAATCGATGAACTGGCTCTGGAGTACGGTCATCGCGTTCTAAGAATTCCACCGTATCATTGCCAATACAACGCGATTGAGCTAATCTGGGCTCAAATAAAAGGTTACGCCGCCCGCCACAATACTTCCCCACCATTCAGCACGAAAAAGATAATGACCCTATTAAAAGAAGCCTGCGGGGAAGTCACAAGAGATGACTAAAACCTGATTGTGGAACATTTTGACCGAGATATGAGGATTGATTCTGTTATTGATAATAATATAATTATACATGTAGGCGAAGATGATGATGAAGATACCACCTCCTCAAGCGAATCGGAATGTGATTAATATTCTGTACGCACATTCAATTCAATGTACTTTATTGCATAGAAATACTGATTGTAACTTTTTAACAAAGAATAAATAAACAATTTTATTATATTAATATTACCTTTTTTTGGTTTCCACTTAAATTACTAAAATATAAATTTTAAATAATTCCGCCAATTTAAAACGAAAATAATCTTAAAAATAAAGCGGCGGTTCATTTTGGAGGAACGGTAACGAACTCAGTGTTATGTTGTGCCCATCACTAGTCGTGACTAACTGATAGGTGTCAGGAACGCATTTTCTGAACGACCGAACTATAGTCTAAACTTGTGGTTTCTACAGTGAATTCGCCTGAAAAAGCACGCGAAATTAGCAGTGAAGTGCGTTCTGCCATCATTGTTTTACATAATGAAGGCAAATCCGAACGTGAGTTGCTTTACAATTGAAGTTATCGAAGACTTTTGTTAATGGCACAATAACTCGATACAGGGATACAGGCACTTTTCAAGATAGTCCACGCTCGGGAAGGCCAAGAGCTATCACGTCAAGTGAAGATCGAGTTAAACCTTTATCATTGACTACAGTAAATCGGCGACAGAGAGATGCGAAATAGTAGGGTTGTGTCGCCCTTCGAAAACATCTGCTAAGGCCACAAAACAAGAAAAAACGGATGCAATGAACCCGTGCCCATCGAGATTGGACTGAAGAAGATTTTAAAAAAGTTCTTTGGACCGATGAATTCAAGTTTAAGCTATTCGGTTCAAAACGAAGAACTTACGTTCGACGCAGTGACCAAGAAAAGATGATGCCAGACCGTGTAGTCCCAGCAATCAAGCATGGTGGTGGCTCAATTATGGTCTGGGGTCTTTTCTAGCCAAGGAACTGGCGATTTTATCAAAATTAAAGAAATTATAAAAAAGTAAGAGTACAAAAAAAATTTAGGACAAAATGCCGTTCCTTCGGGGTTGCAATTAATTGGAGATGGATTCATCTTCCAACAGGACAATGATTCTAAGCATAGCTCAAAATTATGCAGAGGATATTTGGAAGAAAAAGAGGCACAAAGGTTTAAAAAAAAAACATGGCTTGGCCTCCTCAGAGCCCGGATCTCAATCCCATTGAACTTTTGTGGAAAGAGCTTGATAGAAACATCCGTAATTGTGGTCCATCCTCGCGAGAAGCAATGTGGAATGCTTTGTGCGAAAGTTGGAATAATATATCAAAAGACTATCAACAAATAGATTGCCCGTATACCGAGACATGTGAAAAAGTCATAGAATGCAAAGTAGGACTTTTTGATGAAAAATCAGTTTAGCTAACTATAGCCTTTTTTGGCATGGACTGTTAATATTTTTTTACCCTATTGAAGTATATTAATTGTCAAAAAGTGTTTTATTGGAGCGCCACCTAACTATATGTGTATCAAAGATGTTTTATAGGTCCAGATACCGTGTACGTGCGCCTAAAACGCTTCCATTTCAAAGGCACCAATACTGGTGTATTCGTTCGATCGTTCCACCATTGCGTCAGCGACGTTCACTGCGAACATACGTCACGCACCGGTGTTTTTAATTTCGCAAAATGACTGTTTGTGCTGTGAAATCACGTAAAAATTACTCTCGGAAAAAAGATAAGCATAAGAACATTACTTTTCATAAGTAACTATACAATTTTACAGTGTATTTCTTTGTAAAAGAACACGAAAGCTAAATTTCAATACAAGTAATAATACTGCGCAATAATATTCGAGAGTTGCCTAGTCTATGAAATGTTTTTACCATTTTTTAATGTCATGATCAACCGGAAAGGTTATCTGTATAGGGGTTTTAAACGGTCTAATTTTACAGATTTTACCCAACCTTAAGGCTTAAACTGTTTTAAGGCTTAGGGTTGAACTACATCTGGCAGCACGGAATCGCACTTTCCTTTGTTTCTATCATTTTTGTTCACTCAGAACCGTTATTTACTAGAGCGAGAAAGAGAGCGCGAGTGTATAGTTCCACCCTCAAAAAGCCGATTTTAAACCGGTGTCAAAAGTTTATCTATCATTCTTGACAATCCATACTAATATAATATTATAAATGTGAAAGTGTGATTTTTTTGTCCGTCCTTCCTTCATGCAGCAACGGAAAGGACCAATTTGAAAAAAAAATTAATCATTTGCTAACTCTTGGCCGAAGTTTACGCTTAATCAAACTTGCTTTTTTTCGTCATTTTACTTAGGATTGAAAAATAATAAATGTTTTCGTAAAAAGCGGCAATATTTTCTGTTCTACAATACAAAATTGCAGTACTTTGTATATATTTAATAATAATAGATTATAAATATATGTTACTTACATAAATATCTACTGTGCTTTTTTATTTATTTTTAACTGATACATTAATTATAGGTTTTATTACATATCTTCAATATTTTAGTGCGATCATCATTACAGCCCTTCACAAGTCCACTGCTGAACATAGGCCTCCCCCAAAGAATGCCACAAAGCACGGTCCTGAGCCACCTGCATCCATCGACTTCCTGCATATCTTACCAGGTCGTCACTCCATCTAGTGGGGGGACGCCCTACACTTCGCTTGCCGGTACGAGGCTGCCACTCGAGAACCTTTCTTCCCCATTTTAGTGCGATGTTTGTACCTAAATAAAACACACATAACCAACCATATCACCATACACACACACACACAAATGCACACGCCTCGCACACACATTTTATACTCGTAGAATCAATAGGTACGTCAATATGAATAAAATATAAAATCTCCCACATTTTTTGGGTAATCGATTCGCACTGTTATTATCGAAGTCACGCACATTAATGCAGCCATGATGCGTAAGATATGCGCGTCACGTGGTACTCACGCACACATGAATCAAAGACTGGCGTCATTATGAACGGTGCGGTGTGTTAGCAACACGGTATCTGGACCTATGAAACATCTTTGATATGTATATTGTGAGTCTAAACCGTCGAATCACACAAGCAAAAGTTCATCAAAATCGGTCCAGCCGTTTAGGTAGAGTTCAGTTACATGCACACGAACAGAATGATTATGTATATAATTATACATAATCATTCTGTTCGTGTAAGTATATAATTATACATTTATACCTTCCACTTGAATCATTCTGTCTATTTATAAAAATCCCATCAAAATCTGTTACGTAGTTTAAAAGATCTAAGCGTACAGACGGCGGGAAGCGACATTAAAAGTTTTTATTTTTATTTTTAACGCCCCCGCACTGCCCTTTGTCCACCCACAAAGGAGTAGGTGGAATTTCATAAAATCCGTTCTTGTTAATTTTTAACATACCAAAAAGAATATTCTGGCCAAGTCTTATAACTATAAGAGCTATAGATTGAATATGTGATTTTTTTTAATTAACGCCCCCGCGAGTGCTGGTGAAATTTCGTGAAATCCGTTCTTAGCTGACCTCTACTCGGCGAAAAGAATATTCCTACCAAATTTTAAGTCTCTAGGCCTTGTGGTTCTGATATAGTTATTTATAATTAATTTTTTCTCTTTGCTTTACAGGATACCCAACTGTTATCTCGCCAAAATCAGGAACTACAAGAAAGATTAAATTTCTCAGAAAACCAATGCAAGGCAATTGAGTCTCATGCTCATCAACTTCAGGTGATTTGATTATTAGTTTTATATAAATATGTGTAAATGTTTCTTAAATAGTCAGGAGCACATTTTTCGCCTTAAATCATTGAAGTATACCAATGAAACTTTAAGATCACTTTTTATGTAGATGAAAATCAGTATGAGGGGACTATCTGGTACACGGTACATTACTACTGCAGAAGAAATAATTGTGGCAATATCATTTTAAATTTGGAAGAATTATATTGTTTAATTAGGAATGATAATGTGATGATATATAACTTTCAAATAAATTAGTCTGTACGATACGCGCGCTACTTACTGTACGTTGTCTATGGCCATCGCGCAAGCGCAAGCAATATTTTGACAAAGTTTTAACACAGTCTGATGAACGATACGGCAGCGCATAAAATAACGAAATAAAAATTAATTCTTATATATTATAGCATCTTTGTATATTTTGCATAATATGTAACTAACATTTTATTACTGATATAATTAGATACATTTGTTCTCTTTTCACTCGGTTTTCTCTTTCAATATACTTAAATGTTAATTTAATTTGGTGCATATATAGCGAAACAAATAATTCCATGCTGTGACGTGATAGCTCAGAGGCAAAGCGCTCGCAGTAAATTTCACAGTATGCGAGTTCGATCCCCGCCGCACTAATAATATTTTTAAGTGCTGATTTACTGTGTTCTCGGCTGTGAATAAAAACATCGAAAAACCTAAAAAGGAGTGGGACATAATATATAGGCTGTAACTTTAAATAATTCCATGTGGGGGTGATAAGATTAAGTAATGAAACCTGGAACAATCTATGGCGGCATAAGAAAATTCCTTTTAGCACCATGAGTAGTATAAGTGGCGGGGTATTACCTATATCTGCTGCCAAGTAACTGATGTTGGTCTCGTTTTATAAAACTGAAGTGACAATCTTACAATCCATCTGATGGTAAGTGGGTACTGCAGTTTATGAACATCTGCAGCCAACTTCAAACGAACAAGGTTACAGATGCGTTCTCAGCCAGATCAGAGCACAGCAGTGCAAGCATTGCTACTTGGTGGCAGCAATGAGTAAGAGTGTGACACCTACTGCCTACCCAGATAGACTCTACTTTACTCTAGTGCAACATCTAGTGAAAAAGTGGTTGTAGGTATCCATGACTATTTTCCATCAGGTGGACTGTTTGCTGTTATCATTGTGATATTATAAAAAATAATTTTGATTCAGTTTTTCTAGTTTTATATGGCTATGGTAAACAAAATTTCTTATTCAGGTGCTTGTACAAGAACATGAGACACAAATAGAATCTTTGAAAATAGAAAACCAACTGGAGAAATCTAATATTAAAGAACAACCAAAAAGTAAAGGATTGCAAAAACATGAATATGATAGTCTTTTAAGTCATATATGTTTGCTTAGGGATATTGTATTAGGTAAAAGTAAGTATGATTTGATTTTTTACGGATTATTATCTATGTTACCGTGCTATATAATGTAGATATGTACTTATATAAACACTAAACTGACTGGTAAAACAAGTATCTCATCACATTTATTTACTTTGTGTTTTGACGAGTTAATTGCTATGGGACGTATTTTGTTATTTTAAATTTATAAAATAAAAATAAATGTTAATTTTACAGGAAAGTTACGTAAGCGTCATAAAGTAATTCTCCAGAAATATGACAAGCTAAAGCCAAATTCGGATGTTGATGATGGCTCTTCATCTGACAGTAGTGCCGGTGAGATGGATGGCTTTGAACATTCCATACCATCACCAATGTCTCCAGATATATTATCTAGAAAAAAGGCTGATCAGGTATGTTTGCAATTGTATATAATAAAATACATTTATTTGATTTGTCATATAATTTATGTATGTTTAATTTTATACATGCATTCTAATTTTTATTAAACATAGTTTAGTTGAAGTTTGTTCACTGCAGCAAAAACTGGATTATATTAACATTTACATTTAATGAATAGAAATTACAGGAAGGAAATTAATGTTGTATTATCCTTTTTAGGCACAGAAAACATGTATTTCAAAGAAATTGGAAAAGAACATAAGTAAAGGTAAGTCAGACAAAATCCAATACAATGAGGAGTGTTTATTAATAATTATAATTTTGTAAATCTTTGCTTTTTCCATGTCTTGTTAGCAATTAAATCAAGTGCAGTGTGCATTTAGAACTTGATAGTACAGATATATTTTTACGTTTTACTTAATATAAGCCAGTGCTTGACTACAATCACACTTACTGGTAAGTGGCGATGAAGCCCTACATGCTCAATCGCATTGTCTTATAGTAGCTAGTAAGTTTCTAACAGTGGTAGAGCTACGCGGCAGCTTTTGCTGTCGCACGGATGGGCCGGCTTGAACCGGGGTGGTACCACGACCTCACAGAAAACCAGCGTGAAGTAGAGGTTTATCTCTGCTTTTCGCTTGGTGAGTGGCAGGTGGCCGGAGGCCCTTTTTACTGGTAATGAGGCATTCCATCTTAGTCCTCACGGGTGACAACGCGTCTGCATTTTGATTTGTAATAGAGGATAGATGTAGATGTCAATGGGCCGCAGCAACCACTTACCATCAGGTGGACTGTGTGCTCGTTTGTCACCATTATCCTATAAAAAAAAAATAAAAAAAAAAAAAGCCTATTCACTCTTGCCGTAAAGACGCCCTGACAAAACAAACCGTTTTATTAGAATGGATAAAATATCGACCACAAAGGGGTGAAGACCCGCCGACTGTCTGGTTGACCAATGTTGGCTAGGGGATTAAGGAATTAAGGCACGTAATTCCTGCGCACAGTCTCCAAAATGCTTCTTAAAGAAAAATGTCCTCCAGACAGATTTTTGCGTTGTACGCTTCGCTGGCATTCACAAAAAGCAAAAAGAGAAGCAAACACTTTCTACTTCGTTGCATTCGCCTGATAGCCCATACTTGAGTTGTTTAGTCCCAAGATGTCAATGAGATACACTTATACGAGATATTATACCGACGTGTATAGTGGGACATGTATCTTTTTAACCTTTCTTATAGACGCCTTTTATGTCACCGACTCGGGATGAAATGGCCTCAACGATTCGTTTACGCCGCCACTACTCGGGGAATATAAGCAAGTGTTTTTCCATCATCATCATTACAGCCTTTCATAAGTCTACTGCTGAACATAGGACTCACCCAAGGAATGCCACAAAGCACGGTCCTGAGCCACCTGCATCCATCGACTTCCTGCATGTCTTACCAGGTCGTCACTCTATCTCGTGGGGGGACGCCCTACACTTCGCCTACCGGTACGAGGCTGCCACTCGAGAACCTTTCTTCCCCATCGGTTGTCGGTTCTTCGAGCTATATGGCCGGCCCACTGCCACTTCAGCTTACTAATCCGTTGGGCTATGTCGGTTACTCTGGTTCTACTGAGGATATCCTCATTCCTAAGTTTATCACGCAGAGAAACTCCAAGCATAGCCCTCTCCATAGCTCGCTCAGCGACCTTGAGTTTCCTCATACGGCCAGCAGTGAAGGACCACGTCTCAGTTCCATATGTCGTCACTGGCAACACCCACTGGTTGTACAGTCTCGTTTTCAAGTTTTGAGGTATATCTGACGAGAAGATGTGCCGTAATTTCCTGAACGCTGCTCAACCGAGTTGAATCCGTCGATTGACCTCTCGGTCGAAGTTGGACTTACCTAGTCGGACTATTTGTCCCAGGTAAACATACTCGTCAACAACTTCGAGCTTAGTGCTCCCAATAACTACCGGCATAGGTGTGACATGGACGTTAAACATGATCTTTGTTTTGTCCATGTTCATCTTAAGACCTATCCGTTAGGAAACACTGTTGAGGTCATTGAGCATAGTGCTTAGGTCCTCCAGCGATTCTGCCATAAGGAACTATATCGTCGGCAAATCGAAGGTGAGTGATGTACTCGCCATTGATGTTAATACCATATCCTTTCCAGTCCAGAAGCTTGAAAACGTCTTCCAATGCAGCGGTGAAGAGTTTCGGGGAAATAACGTCACCCTGTCTTACACCTCTCTGCAATTGGATAGGTTTCGTACTCTGGTTCTGTACTCGGATAGCCATCGTAGCCCTACTGTACAAGCACTTCAACACTTCGATATACCGACAGTCAACTTGGCACCGCTGAAGGGACTGCAGCACCGCCCAAATTTCGACGGAATCAAAGGCTTTCTCATAGTCCACATACGCCAGACATAGTGGCAAATTGTACTCCTCGGACTTCTGTACAATTTGCCGAAGGGTATGTGTATGTGGTCTGTGGTGCTAAAGCCTTTTCGGAAACCGGCTTGTTCGGGAGGCTGGAAGTCGTCAAGTCTGCGTGCGAGACGATTCGTAATGACTCTCGAAAACAGCACGTAGACGCGGCCCAGAAGGGAAATCGATCTGTAGTTCTTCAAGAGAGCGTTGTCGCCTTTCTTGAAGAACAAGACCACCGCACTTCTGCTCCACGCCTCCGGTGTAATGCCACCATGGAGGACGAAATTAAAGAGCTTCTAAAGGACTTCAAGTACCGGTCTTCCACCCACTTTCAGTAGATCCGCTGTAATTCCATCCTCGCCTGGCGCCTTGCCGTTTTTAAGGTGCTGGAGAGCCATTCTAATCTCGCTCAAACTGACGTCCGGGACATCATCGGAATAATGTCGGATAAGACTCGCTCTTGGATCGTTACTCACACTTGCGTGTGGCTCCAACGATGATGTGTACAGCTGCCCATAGAACCTCTCAATCTCACGCAAAATCTCAGGTGTCCCGGAAATGACGCTGCCACACTCGGTCTTCAGCTTCGACAGTTGGCTCTTTCTGGCAGACAGATCTCTGGCAAAGACTTTGGAGCCCTGGTTCCGCTCGATCGCTTCTTTAATACGAGCAGTATTAAAATTGCGTAAGTCCCGCCGCGCCGCATGCATTTGGAGATCTGTCTGTTCAGTTGCCTGTATGCTGTCAAATCTATTGAATACTGCAGTTTCATATCCCGTCTAAGAGCCATGAGATTAAGAGTGTGATCGGAGAGGTTTTGTGTTCTTCTGCGGCGGGTCTTGCAAAACTTACCTTCGACCGCAAGGACAGTTTCCAGGAGCTTGTCATTCATATCGTCCACTGCATTGCAATCTTCTAGGCACTGAAAACGGTTTCGTAGCTCGAGCTGAAAGGTTTTGGGATTTTGGATTAGAACACGAGGGGGACGGAGCGTTGATTTCATTAGACGTGACCTCTCCAACTTCACGTTTAGGTTCAGTGTGCCTGTCACCATTCGGTGATCGCTGCCGGTTTTCACTAGGGATGCCCGATTTTTTGTTTTGAATCGATCTTCTAGATCGTAATGGATCGTAACCTCGTGAATCGATTCACGATTTAATCGTATTGTATTGAATCGATCTTATTCGATCTCCGAAAATCGTATCGTAATTTTATAAAAATAAAGAAAAGCACAGTATGCATGCATAATTATTTATTTTAACAATGCCTATTACGGTATGTGGTGAGTTTTTCCAAATATTTATTTTTAAAAAGTATAAACGGTTTTACATTATGAATTCCAGCTATCTACATTTAATTTTTTTCTCAAATAAATGCAGCGTAAGTTATTCCCTGTAACATGGGTTATCTGCCAGTGAAATTCCGGTCAAAATCATCCCTTCCGTTTCTGAGATTAGCCGGAACAAACAGACAGACACACAGACAGAATTTTATTAATTTATTTTTTGTTATTAGTACCGTATATACTTTGATATGTATTCAGTAAAAAGCTGTTATTTTGACATTACAAACAGACACTTCAATTTTGTCAATTTGTTTAGAAGATAGATTCTTACAATTTCGGCAATTGCTGTAGTTGAACTCTCTTTACTTTTGCTTAGCTCAGAATAAGTGCCTATGTGATGACTTGAAATTATTTTTTAAATTGGTAGTATTTCTACTATTTTAACCATCTGTTTACACATTTTACATTGTCCACCCATGTCACATTTAATTAAAAGAAAGCCCAAGCGTTTGATTTGGTTGGCGTGGCCATATTAAAAAGTTTTTAAAGTAATAGTTTACGCTCACAGAACAGTTCAACTTTTCGTATCGCAAACATACAAAAAATGAAAGATTTTATAACACTAACATAGGTACCCGATAATAAAATAAACAAAATATTGTCATACCTATCATATTTCATATACTACCGTTTTACATGTAACTCGAATCTACTCTCATTTAATGTGTAGGTATGTACTAAGTAAGACAGTAACTAAAGCAAAGTAAGAACTTTGTTTTAGTTATTCTGTCCCCTCCCCGGCAATACGATAGGTATGCAAAGATCAGTTCATACGTTAGGCCGTTACTGCTTGGTTGATGTTTAGGTTTTAGTTGATACGATTTTTTCATACGATCTTGTAGCCATACGAATCGATCTGGGTGAAGATCGCATTCCTTTGAATCGATTCAAAAATCGGCAGATCGTACGGCCGTGAATCGATCTTCCAGAAAATCGATTCAGATCGGGCATTCCTAGTTTTCACCCTCGCGATCACTGAGACATCACTGAACAGTTGTCTGGTCGTCATAATGAAGTTAATCTCATTTTTGTCGAACCGTCGGGGCTCGACCAGGTCCACTTCCTGTGGGGCCGCTTCTGGAAGAAAGAGTTCATCATAAAGAGTCCCCCTTTCTCCATGAAGTCGGCCAGCTGCTGGCCCCTTGGGTTCCGTTGCCCTATTCCGAATTTCCCTACTTTCAGCTCACCGTTCCCTCTTGTGCTTAATTTTGCGTTGAAGTCTCCCATTAACACCGTATAGTAGGTTTTGGAGGAATGCATGGCTCTAGAGATATCCTCATACATTTCCTCCACCTCTTCATCGGGGTGTGCCGAGGTTGGTGCGTAAACCTGAATTACCTTCAGCGAATACCGTTTGGTGATTCTGAGTATAAGGTATGCAACCCTCGTCGACACACTCTCAATCTTTACAACGTTGTTAACGAGATACTTGTGGACGATAAATTCGACACCTCCTTGGGACAGATGGTCGCCCTCCCGGTGATAGAACAAGTTGCCGGGTTCGAGGATTACCGTGTCCTTCCCCTCTCTTCCGACCTCGAATAATCCTATGATATTCCAGCGCAACTTGTCTATCTCTTCTTCTAGCTCCAGGATCTTCTCGTCAGTCCTTAGGGTGTGTGCGTTATAAGTTGCCAGGTCGATTCGTCGTAGGTGGCAACCCAACCTCCACCAGAGATTCTCAGCAACCCCTGCCCCGCCGTTACCAAGCAAGTGTAAATAAAACTAAATAAAAAAATGGGCGCCTATCAGCTCACTATTCACTATTTTGTGGTTTGTTACTTTATTATATGAGGGGAGGTCAAAAAGTTCGCGGAATGAAAGGGAAAGGGGGTGAAATTAAACATGAAATTATATTTCCTTTTTGATATTCCATTAACCCTAATACACTTCTTAGACCGACCGTTCAAATAACTTATTTTTATACCTACGAAAAAAATGTTTTGTCAAGGCCCCCAAAATTGCCGACTTTACTTCTTTGTTATCTGTAAATTTCTTTCCCCGTAGCTCTTCTTTCATTTCATAGGGTGGTTTAAAGTTTCGAAGCCGCACTTGTATAAGGAAGCCATCGCAACATGACTTGTGAAAGGATGTGTTGTCGTGCAAAAAATTGTGACATCTTGAACTTCTTAGGCGGTGCTGCGTCTTTTTATGCCACTGCATGGACTCCTGCTTTGACTCAGGTTCATGTGATAAACCCAAGCTTAATCCCCAGTCACAATTCGGTTCATAATTTCGTCCCTGCTCAACCCGCTGTTGTTTCATCACCACCCATCTTGCACTGACCTTAGACATGCCAAGATAGTCATGGAGAATGTTTAAAACGGTCTTTTATGTTACGACAGTCATTTCTGCAATTTGTTTTATCTTCAGACGAGCATATTCATGAACAAGTTTTTTAACTATTTCGGCCATATCTTAGGAAATTGTGCCTCAATCGGTCGGCCTGAGCCCTTCAAAAGCCTTGCTTGAATAGTCTATGTCACTTATATATAATAGTTTTCATGTAATTTGTGTATCGTGTGCTATACAGAATACGCGTACTATACAAAAAATTGCCAAATTTTAAACAAGTTTAAATATATAAATAATGACATACCGTTATTGCATTTTTGAAAATACGAGTAAATAAGGATTCTTCTTTTATTTGAAATTATCCCAAATTGAATGTGATTTATGAGCAACAACGTTTTAAATCGTAGTAAAATCAGTTAAAATAATGTATTACCACGCATTTTATATTTAAACGATAAAAAGGACAGAATCATTGAGATTTTTTTAATTAAAATTTTCTTCACCATTTGATGCCTATCTGGGGGCACGGCAGTGCCCCCGCCAAGTCGAGCAAAAAAGCGGCACGGCCGTACCATCCTTTTCTCGAAGCAGTTCAGGCCATTTTGCGAAACCCTATAACTTCGTTATGGATAAAACTAGAAGCCTGAATTCAAATTCAGTAACCAAGTAGGCATTGTATAATATCGACATATTTCAAATTTTATTAAATTTGAACCAGTAGTTTAAGAATTATAACTAGTCAAAGTTTCTTAATTTTGTCACTCACTGACTGACCGATCATCAAAATTCTATGGCACTTCTAGCAGACATAAAAGCTTCAAATTTGGAAAACAACTATTGTTTAGTATATAAATCAAGGAAAAATTAAAATATTTTGCAATTTCGGTCCAGTTTTCGAGATACACCAACTGCATAAATAACTTTGTAATCCCATATAAATATATAGGATTACAAAGTTACATTTGCAGTGAAGGAATCAGTGTACCTATATATGTATAATATAATGGAATAATAGGTGTAGACAGGTACCTAGATATAACTATCAACAAAAAGAAATGAGATGCCATCAAAATCATAACTTGTAAAAAAACCAAGTCTCGCAACTCAGTTCTTCTACCGTAAAAAGTTGTGAGATCCATGTAATACCAAGTCGGTTAATTTATTCAGTCTCTACTTAAGGGTCCTTCTGTCTTAAGTTATTATGTAATTAGCTAACCTAACAACATCTTATAGTGACCATATTAATATTAAAAATCTTTTATGTCTTAAATAAATAAAATGACTTGGCGATCGCACTAATCAATCTAATTTAATATAATATGTATTACTTGAGAGATACATTGCATTTTCATGCGATGGCCAAGTCAATCTATTAATTTAAAATATAAAAGATTTTTAGTATTGATGTGGTCACTATAAGATGTTGTTAGGTTAGCTAATTACGTAATAACTTAAGACAGAAGGACCCTTCAGTAGGGACTGAATAAATTAACCGACTTGGTATTACATGGATCTCACAACTTTTTACAGTAGAAGAACTGAGTTGCGAGACTTGGTTTTTTTTACAAGTTATGATTTTGATGACATATTACTTATTCTGAACCTTCTCTGCAAAGGAGACAATCGTTTTTTGGCCCACTAGAAATCTTAACGTAACTTAATTTTATAAAACATAAAAAAATACCAATTTATTATTGTAAACAGCCTAAAAATGTTATGAAAATCTAACCAGAAACATTAAATCGGAAAAAATTGTTGTTTTGATATTCGGGAAAAAGGGAATAAAAGTCTTTAATAGCTTGCTTTTACGTTGATACTAGCACCACTCCATAGGTAGCAAGAGCACTACATCGTTTTTACATTTTGTTCGAGCGATGGCGCCATTACCGGCATTTATATTGTTTATTATTTATTTCAATTAATAAAAAATCAGTTGTTATTTTATTGTAAATACTATAATGTTTGGATATTAGGTATAGCCAGGGGTATAAAAGTCCTCAGTAGCTTGCTTTTACGTTGATACTAGCACCATCTCATAGTCATTAAAAACAACACTATTTTTACATATTTTATTAAAAAGATGCCATCACTGCTGGCATTTATGATTTATATCAAAGCTTTTTTATTTACCATTAGATACGGTAAAATTAACATTACTTTAGTAATCTATAGGTCATAAGGAATAAATCGACATGTATTTCATTAAGTTACCCCGCAATTTGTGGTAGGCCCATTCTCCATACAAAAAGAAATTGTCTCCTTTAGCCGGTTATTGCAAAATAAAATAATCCTGTATATGAAAATTCATTCTTATGAAGTAAACTCCAATTATATAAATTTTACTTTTCCAGAGACACCCAACAAAAGAATTGATGGTGATCAAGATTCAGATTCGAGTAATGAAATCATAAGCGAAGACACAGGTCGCGGATCATCACTAGCTTGTTCAGATATCGAAAAATGTTTCAACAGTCCAGATTACTATATAAGTGATAGTCCATTTAGTAACGTAATCCAAAAGGACAAAAAGAACTATTCAGATGTTGCTACAAGTCCAATAACAGTAAATGAAGAGAGGATTGAAATAGCTACTAGCCCTATACCGTTTACAGACACCCTATTTAATAGCGGGCACAAAAACCAAATAATTACTAAGGAGATAGGAATCACAGTAGACTCTAGAGAATTTGTTATAAGTAAAAGTGTCTCTACTAGTCCTATAAGTAATCGACAGCGAGAAATGATAACTAGTCCTGTAGATTTCGATAAACTAAATTCTGAAATTGATACAAACAACACACTCGATTATTTCTCAAAAGACCTAGAGTGCTTGGATTTGCATACTTGCAGTGCATACAAAAACCATGTAACAACTAAAGAGATAGAATTCGCAGTAGATTCCAGGAAATTAATTACTACTAAAAATGTTGCCACAAGTCCTATAAGTAACAGACAGCAAGAAATAGCAACTAGTCCTGTAAATTTTGATAAACTTCATTCTGACCGTTTAACTAAAGAGCAAGAATGTAAAGAAATGCGTACTTCGAGTGCATTCAAAAGCCATGTAGCTACCAAGGAGATAGGAATTGCAGTAAACTACAGTGACTTTATTGTTAGTAAAAGTGTTGCCACGAGTCCAGTACGAAATAGACCACGAAAAATATCAATGAGCCCTGTAGACTTTGTTGAACTTGGTATTGACAGTGATATGAATAACTCGAATGATGATTTAATAAAAGAACAAGATTTGTTTGAAATGCATACTTGGAGTACATACAAAAGCCGCGTAGCTACAAAGGATATAGGAATTTCAGTAGACTTTAAAGATTTTGTCGATAGACAGAGTAATACCGTGAGTCCCACAAGTAATAGACAACGAGAAATGGCTACTAGTCCTGTATTTTTCAATGACATTAGCGCTGAAAGTATTTTGAACAAGTCAAATGATGTTTTACCACAACAGCGAGAAAATCACAAGAGCGCATACAAAAATCAAATATCTACCAAAGAGATAAGAACCGCAGTAGAATTTAGTGATTTTATTATTAGTAAAGATATTGCCACCAGTCCTATTAGTAGTAAACAACGAGAAATAGCAACAAGTCCTGTAGATTTCTATGAGCTTTGCTCTGACAGTGAGATAAACAATTCTTGTGGTAAATTATCTAAAGAACGGAAGTGCTTGGAAATAAATAACAGTAACATTTTAAATAAAAACCATTATTATGATTGTGAAGTAGAAAAAATTTTAACTGCAATGCGATTTGATCACGAAATAATAACGCCTATGCCAATCTCTCCGGCGATTGCACGTAACACGGAAAAAAATCAAATTACCCAAGATTATGTATGTCAGGACGCTGCAAAAGTTGGGGAAGAAAACGCAATATTGAAAGCAACTATCACTGATTTAGCAAAAGAAATACTAAATATTAAAAGTTTACTTCAAAATCATTTACGGTTAAATGATGAAGAAATTCAAAACCCAAGTCAATATTACAATAAAAATGATAAAATAATTGATACTTCCATAACTGCAGTAGAATTAACTAAACCTCCCCAGAACATTCACGTAATAAACGAATTTGTTGAAAATACGTCGGAAAATTCAAATATCACAGTTGACCATAACCCAGTCATGATACCGGAGTTAGAGAGATCGTTAAACATTGATGACATACAAGATCGTTCAAAAAGTATACATCTAAATAATATTAGTGACCTTAGGGACGAAATAACTAACAAAGAGATTAATAAATCGCCAACAAAGACTATAGAAAAATTAAAAAGAGCCAAAAAGTTGACCCGATTAGACAAATTGAGAAAAAAATTGATTCCTCAAAGTAAGATTAGAACAGCTAAGACACCATCGATCAGAAAAGTAAGGAGGCAAAAACAACTATTAGTTAAGAAAAATTTTTTAGAGAAATCTATAGCAGTAAATAATAAAATTGCATATGAAAATGCTGTTAAAGTAATGGCTGAATTAAAATTAAAACAAAAAGATAAGAGCAAAGATATTTCCATTTCGGGGGATATAAATACAACCAATGAGTGTATAAAAGACAATTTAAAAGAAAAGCATAACAGCAACGTTATATCTATTTCAGGCGATGTAACTACAACCAATTATTGTAAAAAAGACAATTCAAAAGAAAAACATAACGTCAAAGATACATCTATTTCAGAAGATGTAACTACAACCAATGATTGTAAAAAAGACAATTCAAAAGAAAAACATAACGTCAAAGATACATCTATTTCAGAAGATGTAAATACAACCAATGATTGTAAAAAAGACAATTCAAAAGAAAAGCATAACAGCAAAGATATATCCATTTCAGGGGATGTAAATACAACCAATGATTGTAAAAAAGACAATTCAAAAGAAAATCATAACAGCAAAGATATATCCCTGGATTTAAGAAAAACTAACGATTTTAATCAGGACTTACATATAATTCCTACAAATAAAGATAGTCCTCTATTTGATGTCAAATCTACGAATCATGTAACTGCTGTAAATCAGACAAGCCCTGAGATTTGTGTTACGCCTGTAAATGATTCTGCTCTTAAAAATAATAGTAATATAGATTTTGATCCACAACATTCCATCTTGCTACCAAATTCAATAACTACAAGAAGCCGAAGTAAATGTTTGTCATCATCACAATTAAGCGAACCGAAGACTAAAAAGCATAGGACTATAACATCAGATATATTACTCCAAGATGAAAACCCTTCTACAAATAATATCCCTGAAAGTCGCAGGCGACTTAAACGCGTTGCGCCTGATCAATTAGAAATTACAACAAAACGAATGTTACGAAGTTCCAATGTAGTACACGTTTCCAACATTGACGATCAGACAATAAAAAATAGTGATATTGAAAATAGTATAATAACTCCAGAAAACTCTCAAACCATCTGCAATAGGAGGAGGTCTAGTCGCTTATCAACTACGCAGAAGAATGAGGAAACAAGTACTATTAAAGATACTGATGCTCACAAATTAACTGAAATTGTTACTTACAGTGATCTTGACATCTTTACTGATACTGATATTTCGACATCTAAAAGTTGTAAAAATCAAGCAAATCCTGATAAAGTATATGATCCTAAAGAAAGCATATTATGTCGTATGTTAGAAAAGTATGCAAAATATTCAGTCAAGGGCAATGTAAAGAAAATTCCAGGTATAATTTCTTTACCCTTATATTTATAATATAATTAACATTGACATAAGTGTATAAATCTTTTTTATATTTGATTTTTTTTTCAGATAATGCAACAAATACTATCTGCAAAAAATTGGAACAAGGCATTGCTTATATTTTAACAGTTCCTCTCCATGAAACAAAAAATGCTATGAATAATTTTGTCAATGAAATACAAAATTGGAATGTGCAAAACTTTATGGCTGGTCTCATGAAATATCTAAAGGACCCTGTTCGTAAAGATGAACTCTTCAACAAAGTTAACTCACCGCCTGCGCCTCAGATGACAAAATCTGAACAAGTTCTGATATACATTTTGAAGCAGCTACAAACTCTTTGGTCTTCAGTTGACCTTGTTAAAATTGTTTTTGTTAACATTGAATTTGCATTATTTCAGTTGAATCATACACCCGAATTTAGTACAGTAGAGAGTCTTTCTCATTTCTATGCAGTCCTTTGTAGGTATTTCAGAGCAAAGAGTCGCTTACGACTTTTCATTTTAGATGCTATGTATTGTATTCAGTATAAATCAGTGACTCTAATAAAACAATGCTTAGACGTCTGGATGCATATTTTACCTTTGGCACATATGGGCATAGGTAATTAAAAAAATATATTTTCTATATTATAATATGTAATAAAACTTTGTGATTATGAAGTGTTGTTAAATATTCTATTTTCTTACAGCAAAAAGCCCATTAGTTACCTGTTTAGTTTATCTACTACACTTTTTCAAATGTGAGGATAAATTTAACAAGGTACAGGAGATAAGGGAAATATTGAGCCGGAAATATTTTTACCAAGTTACAGAGTGGACAGAAGCTAAGATTTTGGACATGTTCAAAAATGCAATAAAAGAATTACGTGGTATGTATATGACGCTGTTAAATTTCAAGTGTTGTACAAGTGACAGTAGCCTAAAGGTTAAGGTTGCAAAGCACTTATTTGGAGGTAGTAAGTTTGAATTTTCGCCTATCGACCGCTGTCGTGAAACATATTTATTCTTAATCTTGATGTAGATATGTAGATGTCTAAGGGTCACGGCAACTACTTACCATCAGATGGACTGTGTGTACGTTTGTCACCCTATACTATAAAAAAATCTAATTTATATTAAATATAATGTTAAGCTTTACATTTTTCGAACAAATTAACTTCCCCGCTATGAAATCTGTTAAATATTACTTCTCATTTTTAAGTGGTATCGCCCTGGTTGCAGAAAAAGGTGTGAATGGGTGGAAGCCCTCATTGGGTTGAAGTTAGCAAAACTCCATATTGTACTTTTAAGCAATTTCTTGGCTCCTTTGATATTATTTGGTGTTAACTGTTAAATTAGACATAAGACATAACACTGATTTTATATATAACTTCAAAAGAAAGTATCTTACTATATCTTAATGCTAAATTAAGTGGCTGGCAAAAAGATTATTTCTCTGTCACAGTAAACTTGAGTGAGGTGGCAATGCATGTTAATTCAATAAACAGCATAATTCAGCAGCCAATTACTTTTTGAGATATTTTATTCCTTCACATATAATTTATTTCCTTGTTTCTGATTGCATAGTTTATGACTTATAGATATAGATACGAGGGTGACACTGTAAACAGTGGCACAAAATGGGGCTTCATCGTGAAAGGCCAATCGAAGTCTATCATAACTTTCTTGTTGACTTGAATGACATCGACAGTCATAAAAAATCATTGTACGAAAATTTTCTCGCGTTAAATTCTGCTGACGTGACACAGACAATTTTCAATTTGCCGCCAAATCATAAACAAATGACAAATTAATAAATTATACATACACAATAATATTGGTAAAGAGTTCCATTTTCAAAATTTGAACATATTGTTTTATTATATCGTTTATAAGTGGCCAGTTCTAAAAACTTTCAGTGTCGCCCTCGTAATAGTTTTCAACTGACTTGTCTAGTAATAAATGTATTATAATGACCTGACTGCCTCGTTGGTCTAGTGGTTGTAGTAGTGCGACTGCTGATCAAGAGGTCCCGGTTTCGAATCCCGGGTCGGGCCAAAAAATCAGCTATTGAGCTTTTCCATCAAGAAACTCTCAGTAGCTGCCCAGAGTCAGGAAGCTGGCGGTGTCTCACCCCCGTGCCTCGGAAAGCACCTAAAGCACACAAAGCCGTTGTTCCTGCGAATGATCTCTTTCCAGTCTTGTCGGTTTACCGTTCCATCGGACTAGTGAGAGTTGGGGAATAGAGAGTGCACCTGTGCTTGCGCATACACTTTGGCACTATAATCCTGTTCTGCGCCGATGGCTAGTCTCCGTTGAGGCTGGCCGCCGTGACCGGAATTCGGTCTGGATAACATTAAAATGACCAGAAATGTCTGATTTAATTACATCAATGTCTTGGCTGAGACTGAGCTCAAATAACATTGAGTTATACAAAACTAGAGAAGCAAACCACATTGCCGCGCGTCGAAAAAAGTGTAACCACTATCCAAACGCGACGACGTAGCTTTGAAATCATTAAAATTTTAAAGTAAACATATATCTGTCTCACTTACACAAATCGCGGAAAACAATATCGTCCCTAAGATTAGATAAAGATAGACACACAAACATGCAGTGGCGGGTTGGTGTTGCATACTTTATGAAATTTTACCCAAAATGAGCTATATAAAGAATTTTTTTTTAAAGTTGCAGTAAATTGTTTTTATTTTAAATTTGTATATTTTCTTATTAGATGAACAGAAGTAAGCATAACTAATGAAATAAAAGATGTTTTTATATATTATTTTTATTGAAATAATAAATCAAACAAAAAATATAGCAAATAAAAAAACAATTTAAGGTTTCTTAAGCGAGATCTTTGTTGAATATGCATAAGTTGTGAAATCATCAGCAAGTTTTTGTCTCTTAATTTTAGTCTCATGACATTAGCTACAAAAACTTTGGTTATCAATAAATTTCGTTGATTTTCTTGTTTATAGAATTTCCATACTACTTAACAACTTTAAAAACTTTTTATATATTTTTTGCAACAATACTGTGGATAGATAATGGATTCAGGCGTGACTCTGCGGAAATCTATTTGTAAGATAATATAAATGGTTTTAATCTGTAATACTAATCCGCTTAAATATTCATAATAGTCTCATGATCTCAAACTCCGCTATGAAGCATCAGTTTGTTATATAATTGCCTTTTGGATTCTTTTTTGTGTGTTTGAGTGTATAATTTACTTTCGTGGTACAATCTTATATTTTTTAAGTACTTATAAATAATGGCATTAATCAATAAAATGGAATGATCAACTTGTATTGAAGATAAATGATCTCCCGGGTGTATTGCAAATTCTTTTAATAATTTATTTCTTTGAAGCTCTTTTAATGTTTTTGTAGCTAATGTCATAAGACCAAATTTAGTAGACAAAGACTTAGTTTCGGAAAGTTTGCAATGCAAATTTATTTATATAAAATAAAATAATAAAATATAATTAATAGACCATTCATGAATAAACTAAAATAAGAATAATTAATTATTATTATTTTGTATAAAGGTTGAAACATAGTTTTATTCTTAAACAAACAATTTTGCTTGTTTATTTTAAAACAAAATTAACTTATTCCATAAATTATATCGTCTCCAATTAATGTGGAAAAATCACAAAGGCGGAAACGTGGCAACATTGAAGCTAAATTGCAATATTCGATATTATATTTAATTTTTAGTGTTTTAAACGTTAATATGAATATATAAATTAAAACTTACGTGTGGAAAGTGATTCCGCTTGATTTATTATGTTTTTGTGACCTTGAATCGCATTCTTTCACTACGCATTTACCCATTTTTTGTCGTGAATCGTTCGGCTTAACTCGGACGGCGTCACATTTAACACTGAACCGACGTTCGCTGGGTATATGGCTGTGGCCATATGTGAAGTGGCAACGCTTTGGCGCGGCAATTACTTATCTAGTGTAACATATAAATCAATGTCAAATAATATATTTAATAACCTTGTTTCTCGATTATTTTCAAAATGATTGCTGTAATAAAGCCATAGTGGTAAAATTTATTACATACTCCCTAATTTAATCTTCTATTTTTTTCTTATTTATATAAATAGAAATTATTACCCGCCACATTGCACTATGCATTTTTACTGTATTATTATTATTGGGGGTCGTTTTACGTATAAAATTGCAACAGACCAAATTTCCAGATCGAGAACCATAATAATAATAGTTGACCCGATAGATTCGAACCTGCGGCCCACAGCGCCGCAGTTAAACATTTAGCCACTGTGCTACCGAGCCGTTATATGCAATTCTGCCTCGTTGGATCTAATGGCCGTAAAAAGGATTTTAACGCCCACCACGCCGAATGGCTCGGTTCACGTTTAACCGATCATGCGGGGAGATCTGTTTATGACTTTGCCTTGGCATATGGTCTGACACAACTGGTTACTTCGCCTACGCGGATTCCAGATGTGGAGGATCATACACCTTCCCTGTTGGACCTTCTGCTGACCTCTCATGCGGACGGATATCAGGTTTCCGTCGATGCCCCTCTCGGCTCTTCGGACCATTGTCTGATCCGGAGTGTGGTGCCACTCACGCTCCCCTCGCGTCTAACCCAGGATTAGAATCCCGGGTGGGGCCAAAATCAGCTATTGAGTTTTTCTATCAAGAAATTGTCAGTAGTAGTAGGTAGTAGTAGTCCGGTGTCAGAACGTTGGCGGTGTCTCACCCCCGTGCCCCAGAAAGCACGTAAAGCTGTAAGTCCTGCGCCTGATCTCTCTCCTGCCGCTTTTTTTTATAGAATGGAGTGACAAACGAGCACGCAGTCCACCTGATAATAAGTGCATGCTATGGCCCGTAGACATCATCTACACTTATCCTCGTTTAAGAATTAAAATGCAGATGTGTTGACCCCTGACCACTAAGATGGAATGCCTCGTTTCCAGTAAGAACGTACTCCGGTTCTCTAAACTCACCATACGATACACAGCAGCACCAAGCTGCTATTTTACGCTGGTATTCTGTGAGAGCGAGTTCCTACCCCGTTCGAGCCGACCCATTCGTGCACAACCATAATAAAGTTGCAGCGTGGTTATACCACGTAAAAATATATGGTAATCCGTTATATATATAAAATATATGTCTGATTACCGTCTCATATTATATTATGATCTCATATGTGTAAAGCTCAGTATATTTGACTTAAAACAAAATAAGTTTTACTGGACCCATTAATCTTATTCTTTATCTCATTTTTTTTTCAGATGTACCTATTGAAAAGAAAATGTTGAGAATGTCCCTTATTATCCTTGCAAAACGCAGAGGACCTCAGTGGTGTCAAAAGAATTTAGTTAAAAACATGTTACAACCACTTATAGAAAAAGAAGATGTCCCAGATAGAATCAAAGAGTTTTCTGTATCAGTGTTAGGGCCTTTGTTAAAGCCCTATCCTAACGATATGAAAGTTCATTGTGAAATTATTGTTAATCAATTACTAGATATGTTGGAACGCAATGGTATGTATTTGTGTTTATTTCATTATTCCATCTTTTATATTTAGTGTGTGAATGGCTAAATCAGATATGAGCTGTGAGCGTAGTTACAAAGTCTGTGGCATGATATTACATGACATGACATGCAAGCATGGTTAAGATTACAGACTGAGAAAAACTACTAAATTAAGTAAGTCGTATGTTCGTATCCGCCATTCGACTACTTTCTTATAAGAAATGACAGCATAGACATTTAAAATTCATATGAAATCGTGGTAACTCAGGGGTTAAAACTCCTTGTAAATTTTAATGTACGCAGGCAAAACATGGGTTCGACACCCACCAACACCAATGAAATTGTCAGTTCCAATTTTTAGTGCTGATTTATCATGTGCTTGGCGGTGTAGGAAAACATCGTAAGGAAACCTGCATGTCCGAGCAATAAAATATTTCGTGAACAGTACAAACTAAAGCAGTGCGACAGTGTAATCTCTCCATAACCCTCAGGAATGAGAAGATGCTTGTGTTCCAGCTGTGTGATATTTATAGGCTGTAACTTTACTAATACCATTAGTATTGAAAAAACATCTTTGCGTTTCTAGTTCCATATTAAGAGCTTTTTTTGTTTACAACGCGTTTTAGCATTTAGCGTTAAATGTAACGCCGCTGTAGTGATGCAGAAAAGCTGTGTTGACGTTGTTTGATTCATTTCATTTTCAGTCCATTCAGTCCATGAAAAGTCCACTGCTAAACATAGGCCTTTCTCACAGGTTACTTCATAGGTGTTACCACGCTTGGCAGGCGGGTGGGCAATAGTAAACTATTACCATAGCATTTTTTTTAATTATTATTATGTTGTCACCAGGAAGATGCTCCTGCCCATCCCCTTTTCAGCGTTCCTATATCTAAACTCCAATAATTAGTTTCATAATCATTTGGTTTTAAAACAGTTGTAAAATATCTATATCGGGGACGGGAAGCGACGACTAACATTGTAGGATAGTTACGGCAAATCCCCTTATTTGGGAGCGGACTCATGTTTAGTTAGGTTGATGAGTACAATATTCTGAAATCTATGTCAAAGTCAAAACTTTCAATTTAGGCAAGTTTAACTCTCATGAATGTCAAAATCTATTACTTCATTGTAACATTTATGGATTACCTTAAATAATTAACTCAAAAGCCTTCCTAATTTTAGTTTATTTAAATTGGCGACACGTTCTACATGAGAGAGTTTATTTAAATTTATATTTTTCCTTACACACGTTATGTTCTGTAAAATAAACAATTACGGAAGTGACTTATATAGCCCGGAATTAATATAATACGTAGTGACTCACAATGCCCGGATTTATATATTGCCCTGTATTGCTTGTTTTTGCAAAGTGAATATTGCTTCCAATCCTGTTGCGGATCCCCATTAGTCAGCTTTCTAATTCTTCTAATAGCAAAGATCGCATAACCGAATTTCGAAGCTAGTTTATCAAATTTTACTCCTCACTGGAGATAGGGATCAAAAGAAACACTGAGAAATATTATGGTCATACGAAGTTCTTTCAAAATCTAAATTATTATCTATCAATGTTATGTGGCGAATAAGACAATGGAAACTGAAAACATTTTATTTTTTCTGCATTTAAAAACAAATCGTTTTTTCCAAACCATTTGGAAACAATATACAGTATTTGGTTAGACAATTTACTCTGAAGGTCCTTCCTTTAATTTTAAATAAAATTGAAGTATTATCAGCAAAACAATTATCTCAGATATTTTTGTACCATATAAGAAAGATCATTTATAGAGAGATTGTAGAGGCTGAGAGACACCCAGTTTTATCACACTGATTGAACGAATATGGACACAGTTTATTTAAGGACTAGATATTTTGTATTGTCCATTGATTTATCCTTACTTACATGTTATATTGGCCTCTATCAATATAAATATGATGTAACAACAACGTAACACATGATTTTGTTTTGTTGTAGAAAATTAGGTTGTTTTAATAAAAAATATTTTTTCAGTTTCACCTAGTATGAAAGAAGCTATTTTCTCATCTTTATTGTATATGAGAAGGCACAACCAAACCCGTGTTACACAAGCATTACTGTCATGGAGTCCTCAACATGTGTCTCCGGAACTTGAGCAATTGTTGAAAGATTATGTAAGAGAAAAACCATTTAAAGTATGGAGAAATACATTATCAAGAATATCAGTCACTTAAAAAGTATTTTTTTAGCATTGTATAAATTATTGTTTAAACAAAACAAAAACTTGTACATAATTATGTAAGGTTAAGTTGTAAATATTGAAGTATTCAAATATTAATCTAGTTAGGTCTTGTATAAGCTGTTGTATTAATACACTTAATAGGGTCACTTATAAGTAATTATATTATTAAGCGTATTCCTGTTGTTTGAATTCAATGCTAAATTGTGCTGTGTGATGTGTAATATAATAATGGATATAACCCTCTCTGTAAGCATCGGAATGTTTTTTTGCGTTTTTCTTACAATATGTTCGGTTAGCGGGTCCATGTTTTATGTTTATATTCATAATGTGTTTATATAATTATGACAAATATCGCGATTCAATGCTTATCAGCACTTATAGTGATGATTGTCTAATAACCTCAACCTTAACTATTTAAAGGTAAATAATTTTAAGTTTTGTTTTATTCAATGGGTTTTATCATGAAAATATTTCAAGTTATTTGTAAGGATAGTAGTAGTAACGTTCGTAAAACTGATAATATTTGTTGTGATTGGTGTAGCGTTCTTACTGCTAACATTATTTTCTTCTATGAAAAAAATAGTTATGTCGACCTTCCTATGTCACCTAGAGGGGTAGGCAGAGACTATGGACTTAAGATTGGCACGATTCTGACACCTCTCTCGTTTCTTTCATATTTATATATCTACGCGTTTATGTTCAAAAGCGTTTATGCACTGAGACCGATCAAAATCTGACAAAATACGATTCTGGCTTGCACATTTGAGATTCGAAAGTTTTAGCCAATCTGTGTGCTGTTTGGTATACAGCGCTTATGTCTTTCACAGTTTGTCCCGTCAGTCGCCGTCAATTTACGACAATGTTATTGTACGTACAAAGACGCAGGAGAAATAGAGTTCGGGATACACCACCACCATTCGCTTGATTCGATTCGGAAGTAGTGCGTAAACGTTAGTACAAATAATACTGTGGTAACGTCAGTCCATAAATATTATGATGCGATCTAGTGATATCGATTTCGTAAAACGAAATTAAGATATTGTGCGCAACCTACCTAGGCTACTTCACATCGAAACCGGATCTTTGTGCACTGCAACAAAGAGAAACACGTACTTTTAATTTGGCCCATTTTCATTAAATCGCTAATGTGGTCGATAAACTTCGTCTAGGACGTTTATTTATTTGTGGGGAACAAAAAATATCGAGCATACGTTAACTACCGAACAGAGTTCATGGCTGCCGAATACACAATGGTTACAGTTCTAATAGAAGTAGAAGATTATTTTTGTGTAATACACAAATGGTATGTCGGGTTTAGACGCGTTTTTTTTTGAAATAATTAAAAGCCTAAATTTAAAATTGTAAAGTTATAAAATCTTTTGTATTTATATAAATTCCCGTTACTACAAACAATAAGAAAATTTAAATTTCGTACTGATAAGTTTCGATGTTTGCAGAATTAGGCTAAGGCATAGATTTAAATATTTATACCAGAGCTCAGTGCAAGAACTTTTCTGGTTATACTTTCTGTGATTTATGTAAAAAAAATAAACGTTGGAATTTTTAAATTTCTTTAATTTACGTCGTGTTCTATAATAATATGTCGCAAGATAAAAACGGGGATAAGGTAAAATCCTCAAGAAAGGTGATCAATTCCCGTTATGTTATAAGGAAAATTCGATTTTGTCATTTCGCTAAACAAATCAAACGATTTGATAAAATCCATAAACTGTATATGAAATAATAAAATAAACGTCAGTACTTGCACAGCACTGCACGCGCTTGTTCTTCTGCCCCTATAGTTCATCTCTCCCCCACAGTAGCCATGTTTCATAAGACACAATAGAAAGTAACGTACTTTCGTTGTAGTTTTTTTTTTATAGAAAAGGGGGGCAAACGAGCATGTGGCTCACTTGATGGTAAGTATCAACTGCCGCCCATGAACAACTGCAACAACAGGGGGATTGCAGGTGAGTTGCTGGCCTTTTAAAAAGAGTAGGCTCTTTTCATAAAGGTCCCTAAGTCGTATCGGTCCGTGAAAATTGCTGGTGGTAGTCGTTTATTCCACTAGGAAGTTTTCCTTAGTGGAATTTTGCGGCTGAAATTAATCCGAATTGTCTAAGTACTCCCCGTGGAAAATGCGATAGAAAAAGCAATGGAGTGCAACATCTCTTCGCAGCGCCAGTGAATTGACCCGATCAGAAAGAACCCACTCGTCGATGATTCGAGCCAATTCGTTGGATGCGGTCAATTGGAAGGAACTGATACTGAGTGCTCCGGTCCAGGTCCAAGCATGAGAACAGTACTCCATGTGAGGGCGAATTTGCGTTATAAATGTGGAAACGTGCCATGTTCCGGCATAAAATACTGTCCTGCTCTGCTGAGCACGCCTAGCTTTTTCGAGGCCAATTTAGCCTTATCTTCCAAATGGCCACGAAACTGAACGTCGTTCGATATGACGACGAGGATTCCAATACTGGCTGAGGCAACAAGGGGAGTGCCCTGAAACGGGTGATACGAGAAATGGGTTCGTTTTAGCGGTAAACGCGCAAACTTGTGTCTTCAGGGGATTGAACTGGACTAGATTTAGTCGCCCCCAATCAGAGATTGTTCAACAAAGTGTCGACTTTAGACACAAGTTTGTTCCGGCACCCGGCGACTGTTTTCCCGCGAAATATTGGCACGGCTGGTGTATAAAGCATTACCAGTGCTGTCGTCTGCATAGCAATGAATTTTACCGGTTTGCAACATATCATTGATATGCGGAAGAAACAGCGTTGGTGATAGCACGCAGCCTTGTGGATATTTATGGACATTAATAGGTTTGTAATCAGAGCATGCACCATCTATTGCCACCTTGATGCTCCGATCTGTAAGAAAACTGGTGAACTAATTGCACAATTTTTCGGGAAGCCCATAGGAAGGAAGCTTCGAAAGAAGCGCTGTGTTCCAAACCCGATCAAAGATCTTCGCTATATCCAAACTAACGGCCAAGGCCTCCCCCTTGGACTCTACAGCCTCCGCTCATCTATGAGTTAAAGTAACCCAGAATATCACCAGCTGAGCGACCCTGACGGAAACTGTACTGGCGGTCACTAATCAGCTGGTGATCTTCAAGGTACCTCATGAGCTGGCATTTTATAATTGTTTCCCTTATTTTGGAGAACAAGGAGATAATAGCGATAGTCCTGTAGTTGGACGGATCTAAGTGGTCGCCTTTTTTAGGGATTGGGTGCACCATAGCTGTCTTCCATGAGTTTGGGACTACACCTATGAAGCAGGAGTATCGGAAAACACGCGTTAAAACCGGTGCGAACTCCGAAGCACACGTCTACAGGTACAATAGGTAAGACTCCATTAGGCCCACTCAACTTGTCCAGGGAGAGGAGTGCTTTGCGCACCGAGCGCTGTATAAACAGCACGTCCTGCATGGAGCACTTACACCGCGGGATGGTCGGCGGTGTGTTCCCCCGTTACCGAGAGTCGAGTTGGACGCAAAGAGAGAGCTTAGGAAATTGGCTTTCTCCTTTGCAGCATCAGCCAGTGAGTCGTACTCCATGGGCAGAGATGGCTGACGAAAACTCCCTTAGACAACCTTGGCGAGAGACCACAATGCACATGTTCCAGAGGGAAGTGAAACTAGTTTCTCGCCGATTATGCCGATGTGTTCTGACTTTGCAATGGCAATGACACTTGAAGAACCTGCAGGCGGAATTATACTTCTTTTTAAGAGCGCTGGGGTTTTTGCATCCCGAGACGTTGATGCGTCACCCAGACCCGGTAGCACTCCTGCTATGGTGTGATGCAATTTTAATTTTACTTTATGGAGTGACCAAACCATGGCCGAATTCTACCTCCGATAGGCATCACAGATGATGGAACAAAGTTTCATTATCTGACGTATCACATCACTGACAGAATCAACAACGTTGAGTTCATCCGGCGAGAAACAAACCCGCCTTCTAGGCCAGGACGCAAAAGACCGCATTTTGTTCCAAACGGCTGACCTATAGTTCAAAGCAGGGCGACAACCTGCACGCACCCGCGATGGGAGCGTGAGTGGCACCGTACTTCGGATTAGCAAAGGTCCGAAGAGCCGAGAGGGGCATCGACGGAGACCTGATATTCATGCGGATGAGAGGTCAGTAGAAGGTCCAACAGGGAAGGTGCTCCAGCGCGGAGCACAAAGGAGAGTCCTAATTTGTACCCCGGGTAGGCGAGAAACGAAGTATCAGCTGGAGAGGACACCTGTCTCGTTTAGAAAGAGCAAGGCTTGCTTCATCGTCTCCAGATGGTAGTGGACGGTGTTAAGGTTTGAATGAAGCCCTCTTATATTGCTGGAATTCAGGAATAGCGTGGTAGGGGTCACCTTTGTCTTATTGACCCGAGCAGTTAGTCGTTTTTAGTTTATTGTTATATAACGATCGATCAGGTTAGAAATCGGCAAAAAATGATTTGCGCGATTCCTTATTCTGTGGTTTCTTTATTAATGATAGGATACGATTCTTTATAAAAATTAACGATTTTATTTTATCAAAGCAACGCTACAGCTATATTATGTAGCACAAATGGCTCGGCTCGATCGGAGAAGGCCCACGTTGTAACACAATTCCAGTGTAAAATAACAGCTTGCTGCTACTTCATATAGTGAGTGTAGAGAACGGGAGACACTTTTTTCTGGAAACGAGATATTTCATCTTAGTCCTCTGGGTTGACAACGCAGATGTCATTGTGATTCCTAATAAAGGGTAGGTGTAGATATCTATGGGCCACAGCATCTACTTACCATCTGGTGGATTTTGTGCTCGTTCGTTGCCATTATTTTATTAAAAAGCGACAAAAATACAATTCAATCGGTAAGGTTGTGTACTCGTGGAAAGGGTAGACAATGACCTTCCATGAAAAGTAGCTCGAACCTTGGTCAGAACCACCGACATCTCAAGAGTACGTGTGCTGAACCTTTGTGATAAGGAACAGATTATAGAAAAAGGCACATTTGTTGGTACTTGTAAGGAAATGGATTGGTTGCGTCGGTGCCAATATCTATCGACTGGGGCCCCCAGCAAGGATGCACAAACGAAAGTGGCCACACTTTTAGAAGACTCGCAGCGATCTCTCCCCGAATGAAATGGTCAAGGCGAATAAGTTGTTATTCAAGTACGCCGATGTTTTCTCGTCAAACGATGCTGACATAGGAAAGACTGGCTTAGTTCAACACAAAATAATAAACAGGAGAAGAATTGCCTATCCGTCAACGGCCAAGAAGATTGCCGGTAGTACGTGAAAAGGAAGTGGAAACCATGATTGAGGGAATGGTGAAGGATGGTGTTATTGAACCTTCATCTAGTTTATAGTGTTCACCTGTAGTACTGGTAAAGAAGAAGGACAGCAGCATGCGGTTTTGTGTTGACTACCGCCGTCTGAACGACGTTACGAAGGACAGCTATTCCTTGCCAAGAATTGATGACACGCTGGATATGCTTACAGGAGTAAAGTGGTTTAGCACGCTGGACCCGAAAAGTGGTTACTGGCAGGTTGAATCTGTCTGTCTGTGGCAATTTAAAGTTATGCCGTCTGGATTGTGCAATGCTCCAGCAACGTTTGAAGGGTTGATGGAGCTTGTACTTACCGGGCTAATTGGCGATTCCTGTCTGGTCTACTTAGATGACATCATCATCGTAGGCCGTACGTTTGAGGAACACCCTCAAAACCTGGAACGCGTACTCATGAAAATCCAGAGTGCCAACCTCAAGTTGAGTCCGAAGAAATGTTCACTATTCAAACGGCAAGTTAGCTTTTTGGGGATCCAGATAAAATTGCCGCTGTCAAGGATTGGCCGGTTCCAAAAGACACGACGCAGGTTAGAGCATTTTTGAGTTTATGCTCCTATTATCGGCGATTTGTGAAGAACTTTGCAGATTTTGCCAAAACTGCACAAGCTAATCGAGGAGAAGCGACATTTCTGCTGGGATGAAAGTTGCGATATCGCATTCCAGGAGCTCAAAGACCGTTTGTGCCAACCACCTATTTTGGGGTACACTGATGCGGACAAGGAATTTATAGTTGACACAGACGCAAGTGATATAGGACTAGGCGGTGTGTTATCTTAACGGAATGGTGATCAAGAGGTTGTGATAGCGTACTTCAGCAAGTCGTTGTAAAAGCCGAAAAGGAACTATTGTGTCACAAGACGGGAATTGCTTGTTGTGGTAAAGTCATTGCAGCATTTTAGCAAATATCTTCTAGGGAAATTTCACTTACGCACTGACCATGCTGCCCTGAAATGGCTATTGCAGTTCAAAAATCCAGAAGGACAAGTTGCGAGATGGATTGAACTACTGCAAGAATACGACTTTCATCGAACATTGCAGCGGGAAATCGCATGGCAACGCAGATGTATTGTCAAGTAGACCTTGTCCTGAGCAAGCATTGTACTAGGCAAGAGGGTAAGGAAGTGGTATCTGTGAGGATGCTCAGGACAGCTTAGCAGTGAGTGGAAGGGCAGCATACAACATGCACAGCAGGAAGATCCGGACATCAAGCAGATTCTGGAATGGATGAAGGCCAGTGCTCCTAAGCCCAAGTGGAGCGACGTCTCAGCGATGAGTTCGACCACGAAAAGCTATTGGGCCCAATGGGACAACTTGCTGATCCAGGATGGAGTACTGTGCCGTAAATGGGAAAATGGTCAGGGAGACAGTTGCCATTTGCAAATAGTTGTCCTAAAGCTAAAGTACCGGATGTTTTACAGCTGTACTATAATGGTTGTTCAGGATGCCATCTGGGAATAAAAAAACTCTACTGAAGATCCGAGAACGGTTTTACTGGGTCCACTGTCGTAACGATGTCGAGGACTGGTGTCGTAAATGTACAAGTTGTGCGACTCTAAAGGGACCTCAGACTCGTAGTAGAGGTGCATTGAAATTGTACAATGTTGGTGCACCATGGGTGAGGATAGCTCTTGACGTTGCGGGGCCGTTTCCGGAAAGTGAAAGTGGTAAAATGTATTTCATGGTTGTGATAGATTACTTCACTAAGTGGCCAGAAGTCTTCGCCATTCCAATCAAGAAGCTTCAACAGCTGCAGGTAAACTATTTCATGAAGCCTTCTGTCGTTTTGGAGTACCTTTAGAGATTCAGTGTTCAAGGAAGAAATTTTGAGTCTCAAATATTCCAGGAAACTTGCCAAGTTATGGATACTCATAAAACAACAACTTCTTACCACCCACAATCTGATGGAATGGTAGAACGATTTAATCAGACATTGGAGAGGTACCTAGCAAAAGTTGTGGAAAATCGGCAACAGAACTGGGACAAGCCCATTCAAACGTTTTTGTTGTCATATCGAAGCACTGTTCACGAAAGTACATCAGTGGCACCAGCTTTTGCAAGCTTTGGAAGAGAATTACGGCTGCCTGCAGACCTGATCACCGGAATACCACCTGATGCCCCACGCAGTATAACCGATTTTGCAAATAACTTGCGGAACAAAATTAATAACATTTATGAACACGTCAGACAATCGGGCCAGCAAATGTCTGAAAAGATGAACAAGAACACGGTATGACCGCAAAATGAACAACAAAGGGTTCGACAAAGGTTCACTATTGCGGTTACACAATCCAGTTGTCAGCAAAGGAAAATCTCCTAAGCTTCAAGCTAAATGGGACGGACCGTACCGGATTGTCACAAGGATCAATGACGTAACCTACCAAATACAGAAAGGTGCAAGAGGTACTCCTGAGATCGTCCATGTGAATCGACTGGCGTGTTATTATGGGGCCAATAATGATCGGGACGAGTATGTCTTAGGAGGGGGCAGTGTTGCGCGATACTGGTTACCACTAGCGCCCTCTAGTATCGAGTAGGAGAGTCAAGAACATTCTGGAAATTTCCATGGAAGAACTTTCTAAAACCATCGACACGATATTTGATTTCTTGTTTACGCGAATACTACACATTTAAATGAAACTAGTTTTTACGGGGATTATTGCGTATATTAACTTATTTTATATTTTGCCGAAGTTTCGAGTAGGTACTTTACAGCACCCATGATCATGGAGACTTTAAAATAAAATAAAAATTATTTTAAACTGAAGGTAGCCGTGGATAACTTGTTTTACATAATTAATAAAGGTCCGGTTTGATAAATAAATATACTAACAGCGTAGAAATGTTATTTTAATCATTTTTTAAAATCAGTGTAAGGATTTAATTAAATAACTTGATTTGTTAGTAGAAATCACAATAACAAACTGTCTTTTTAAATTTTCCCGTGAATTAATCATCTTTAGGAATCTAATCAATCCCTGCGACATTAATAAACAATTTTATGATTTAATCAATAAATTACAAAAATAATTACAATGATTAATAAATAACTGAAATATATGTCAATATAACTACACTATAAATTAATGAAATATATTTTTGTTGCGATATATTTGTTTGATAGGGCTGTAATGATGATGACGATGTTGATTTTTGTTACGATACAAATATTTTATGTGTATGTAATTCAATAATTGGTCTTATATTTCTTTATTTCAACCATTATTACATGAATATTGACCAACTGCGTGCGAGCACTGGGTGTTAATAATTTAGCAAATTTATGATAGTATTGTACAAAATTGGTGAGAGCCATTTGTAATAAGCCAGATCCTGTCACCAGGTTAGGAAATGACACGAGAACTTCCCTGTGAATTTCTTCGAGGCTTTGTTTCCAACCAGCTGTGAATGATGCAACTAAGGACATTGATTTCTTTTCCAAATTTGCTAATTCGATTGTTTTGCCACTCTCTAGCAATTGTTCGCCTTCTTTTACAAATTGCATTAAACCCCCAAAATGTGGACTAAGTATTTCTTCGACATATTCTGTACTTCTAGCTTGTAATTGTTCTCTGAAACTTTCAGCTTCTTTTGTATTGTCTCTGGTTCTTTCCATTAGAATACTTAACACCATATCATAATTATTAATTAAAAATATTAATTGTTGAATTCTTTGAGGGAATTCGGCAGCCATTTTTAATAAGAAACAATGTACTTCATCTTGCAATATTAATAAAAGATTGTTAAGTTCTTCGGAGGGAAATTGTTCACTTAAGCTCAACATTGCAGCTGAAAATTCTGCATATCTCCGCGTTATCTAAAAATAATAAAAATATTGTATTGGTAATACTCAACAATTGCTAATGTTAAAAATAATATAATTTTATTCCAGACTGTATTAGCAATTTTACTAAAGAAGCACTTGTTGGGAGCAATACGCTGAGTTGTTGGAGAATGTTTAAATAGGACAAATTGTCCTAACATGTCTAAATGTGGTTTTAATTATTGGTTAGTGTGGCATGCATCATGGATAGGCTAATTGTATTAATCCATTCCATCCATTTAATATTACTATTAAAGTTACAGCCTATACACGTCCCGCTTATGTGCACAGGCCTCCTCTCGTTTCAGAGGTTTTATGGCAAAGAAATGTTCCCTGCGTGTTGGCTTTGTATATATTATATTTATTATAAAAATTATTATAAAAATCTATATAGTACCTAACTTATTATATGTGGCGTCAACAACTGGTTAATTCATTGTTTTGAAAGAAAGCAGATGCTTAGTCTCTTACTAGATAAAATAATATTTTGAAAATAATGTTTATGGAAACTGTTTTAGCAACACAGTACTTTCAAATATTTCTCGGGATCACGTCATCGAGTTATCGGATTGGGTACGACTAAATCTAGTCCAGTTCAATCATCAGAAGACAGGTTTGCGCGTTTACCGATAAGAATCCCTTTGTCGCATCTCTTCAATTTCAGGGCACTCCCCTCGCTGCCTCAGCTAGTATCGGAATCCTCGCGGTCGACATATCGAATGATGTACAGTGTCGTGGTCACTAGGAAGGGAAGGGTAAATGAGCCTTTAAAAAGCTTGGCGAGCTCAACAGAGCGAGACAGCATTTCATGCCGGCACACCGCATGATCGGCTCGATTCACTAGCGCTGCGAAGGGACGTTGCAGACCCTTGTATTCTCTATCGTATCAACCACGGGGAGTACTCTAAGGAATTGTTCGGATTAATCCCAGCCGCCAAATTTAACGAACGCACATCGCGACAAAACTCACGATACCATTCACACTATTTTGATGTTTGGCGGTCGACCACTATGCGTTTAGGAGTTTTCTTCCTCGCACAACTTTGTGGAATCGTTTACCACCAGCGATTTTTCCGCACCGATACTACTTAAGGACCTTTAAGAAAAGAGCTTACCCATTTCTAAAAGGCCGGCAATGCACCTGTAATTCATCTGGTGTTGCAGTTGTTCAATGGCGGCGGTAGTCACTTACCATCAGGTGAGCCGCATGCACCTCCGCCCCCTTTAAAAATAAATGGTATCTACATTATTCTCATTATTACAGCCCTTCACAAGTTCACTATTGAATATGAGCCTCCCGCAAGGAATGCCACAAAGCATGATCCTAATCCACTTGCATTCATGGACTTCCTATATATTTTACCAGGTCGTTACTCCATCTAGTGGGAGGCCGTTTTGCATTTCGCTTATCGCAACGAGTGTTTTTATATTTTTTTTATAAAAGGGAGACAAACGAGCACACATTCCACCTGATATTAAGTAGTTACTATGGCCCATAGACATCTACATCTATCCTCGATTACGAATCAAAATGCAGATGCGTTGTCACCCGTGAGGACTAAGATGAAATGCCTCGTTTGCCGTAAAAAGGGTCTCCGGTTCTTTACACTCACAATACAAAACACAGCAGCGTTCAGTTGCTATTTTACGCTGGTCCTTCCCCGGTCGAGCCGACCCATTCCTGCTTCTACTATACTAGAAATATAGCTGCAGCATGGCTCTACCACGAAAAAAACAAACAAACAAAAGGTTGCCACTGGAGAACCTTCTCCTTCCCCATTCGCTAACGGGTCTTCGAGCTGTATAGCCGGCCTATTGACACTTCAGTTTACTGATCCATTAGGCAATATTGATTCCTCTGGTTCTATTGCGGATATTCTCATTACGAAGTCTACCACGCAAAAAAATTTAGAGAATAGCCCTCTCCATAGTTTGCTGAGTGACCTTGAGCTTCCTCATATGGCCAGCAGTTAAATAGACGACGATTGATAAGACGAGAAGATGTGTCGTAATCTTCCGAACGCTGATGAAATCAATAGGATTTTTTAAGTATGTGCAATTTACACTTAAGGATTATTGAGAACAACAGAACTATGAAAATAATACTTCTAAATGTTAAAATCCACTTTTTCATGATCAGTTTCCACATTATTAAACATTAAATAGATTTTAACTTTTATGAGCAATAACTCATACGTGATTACGGTTCCTTTAATACAATTTTACACACTTCTAACGCTAAGTGGAAGATTGGGCTGGCTTTACTGCCAACTTGACAAGATCACGCTACCCGCTCTCATTAAATCAGGTTTATTTTTTCCAATTACTATCACATTGCATCCTGTTTAATGTAAAAATAATATTCAACTTACATAATGAGGTCCAAGTTCTTTATTGGATAACTTGGCAGGGTTACACTCTCGCACACTTTGTATATTTAATTTAAGAACATATTCTAATCTGGGCCCCAGTGCACTTAGTAATGAATCCCAATAGCTGAAAAGCATAGATAATAAAAACATTGATAATACTACTAACATTTTTAACATTATTTTGTTTCTTTACTTTTTACATTTTACCTGTCCAAGGCAGGTACAGCTCTTTTGTGACACATCCACTTATACCTGTTGATTAACTGAATGCACAGAAAGAGTGCAAGGCAGTCATAACATTCTAAAACATAGTTTTCAACATTTTTCTGAAAAGCAATATTTTAGTTGTCATTGGAACATTTTAATAATAAATTATAAACAAATGATCTACAAACCACAAGCAGTGATAAAGTTTTCCCTAAGATCCGATCGAAGAGTTCCTGGGCATGACTAGCTTTAACATGAAAAAATTCTGTAGTAAATAAATATTCCCTGCAACTATTATCCACCAGGGCATACTGTAGGCTTCTGAATAAAGCTTCATACGAATACTGAAACAATTAGAAGTTTGAAAAAAAAATATATATATATATAAACTACAGTAATGTCATAAAATATTCAGTCTGTAAGTTTTATTCATTTTCAGTGCAAAAAAGATTATAAAACTAACTAAAAAAAATTTTTAAAAATAATAATCGCCAGTTTACATCTTTTTGCATCAAAAAGATTCCCTGCTTATAAAAATCTTTGGATTTTTTTTAAAAACGTTACCCCCACACTAGGATTTTCTCCTATATCGTGGAGGCAGTTTACAAACACAAATTGCACAAGGACAAACATCCAGACCCGGAACAATTATTTGTAGGTCATACAAATACTTGTTCCGTGCGGGATTCGAACCCGCGCCCCCCAGCGCAAGCAACTCATTGCTAAGCCACTGCGCCACGGAGCCGTCAAGTCAATTTAGAATAAAAATACTCTTTATTATTCATAACTCCATCATTGCGCGTCCCAAGCCCGGATGAGAAAGGAGGAGGGATGGTTCCGCCGGAGAGAGTGGGTGTATCCGGTGGACTGACACACCCATCTGCGCTAGAACTTGCGCAGACGAGCGCCGTACGCGGGGATGAAGGAGTATTGGAGGGCTGAGCCGATCGTCACTGGGGTATATAGTGGCGAGAGGCAACACACCCTCTTGGGTCCGGATTTCAAGCTAAACGGTGGCCGTATCTGCTAACCACAGATAGGGAAATGGCCAAACGCCCCGTCACGTGTCGTGGACGTGTCAAGTGGTTGTGGACGTGTCACGTGGTTGTGGACGTGTCACGTGGACGTGGACGTGGTAAAGGCCATGCTGAGCGAGCAAATGACAGTCTATTCGGCTTAGCTTTCCATTGACTCCCGTCGAGTTGGGGGTTGATACGTATTTTTACAGAAAAGTTACACTATTATAAGCACACACACAAAGTTACAACATGCGGAAACGCGTAATTTTTGAGAAAAAAGTTATTGAAAATCAATTATTCTTGCATTGTTTATATCTAATCCTACAATAAAACTGACGCCATTTTTTATTGTTACTGTCAGTAGGGATGTTGATTCTTTCCGAAAAAGATCGATTTTTTAAATAGATTCGAATTGTAAGCTGATGTATCGATTCCCAAAAAATCGATTTTTAAAATATCTATTTTTTTTCATGTTTGCATTTATAATGTAAATATAAATCCATTTTATGAGAAAATAACCCCCTTCATCATAAAATATAGGGGGACAGATTAGAGATGTTAGTTGAATATCTATTTAGTATTAACCTAACCATTTTAAACACAGGTTCTGAACCAACTTTCATAAACAAACGTTGTCGCAGAATAATCGACCTCACAGTAGCAGAAGGAGCAGCAAAACTAATTACGGGATGGCATGTGTCGAAAGAGGCCTCAGAGGCTCAGACGATAGATGGATCTGCTTCGTACTACAGGTCGATATCCCCGCTACACCACCATTGAGAAATTCCCGCAAGACGGATAAAACAAAAACCTAAATAGGTTGACGACGTCTTCGCTCGCGGGTTTTGAATGGACAAATACTATAGCAGATCACTCCTAGAAAAACAGGTACCAGCTGTTAATAAAGCCATGATGGATATGTCATGTCCAAAAATCACTCCACCAAGGCATGCTGAGGTAAAACAACCGTGGTGTGGTAAAGAACTAGATAACACGTAAGAAGATAAGTCCTAAATAGGGCCATGAATACCTCCATAGACGAAGACTGGCTACTATACAAGAAAGCTAAATCCGAATACAAAAAAATGTATCGGCGCTCGACAGGGTGGCGTAAATTCTGTGGTAAAAGAAACCTGCGAACAAGCGAATAGGATAAGGAATATCCTAGCTAAACAGAACACGCCGGGATCGTTCTCTCTAAAGAGACCCGACGGAAGCTAAGCTCAACATCGCCTGATGAAGCCCAAAGCACTTCTCAGGTTGCTGCGTAACTCAGGAGGTAAAACGGCATGAAGATACACTGACACCAACAGCAGAAGACTGGAATTTAGCACAGAGAGTGGTAACGATGAATAAAATATATTGGGCCATTCACAGTTTCCTCCCCTATAAGGCGGCAGGACCTGACGGCATATTCCCGGCACTCCTACAGTGGGGGGGGGGGGGTGGGGGGGGTGGGGGGGGGGTTAAGCCTTAATAGTCAGACTTGTTGCCAAAGACGATGGAGAGGATGTGTGAAAGGGAATGAAAGGGGTCAGCACCAATGAACTTACCGCCTACATGACAAACAACACGCTTACAACCTAGGTAAATCGACAGAATCGGGGCTCACCAGGTAATAGCAAAGATTTAAGAGGCCATCCAAATTAAAGAAATAAGTCTAGGTTCCTTCATAGATATAGAAGGTGCTTTTGACAGAACGAACTTCCCCAGCATAATAGGTGCACTCTGGCTACTATCTGACTGAATAGTAAACATGCTCAGTACACGAACAATAAAGAGTGCTGGTGAATCTCAACCAATCCAGATTAAGAAAGGTTGCCCACAGGGTGGGGTTCTTTCACCTCTTCTTTGGAATATGGTGATAAATGAACTCACCAGCAAATTAAATGCCAATCATTTCTACACAGTAGGTTATGCTGATGACCTGACAATACTGGTTTCTGGAAAGACAGCAAGCATGGTGTGCGACCTGACCCAAGCGGCTCTCCGTTTAGTGGAGAGATGGTGCAGGGAGTATTCCCTGCACCATCTCTCCACGACTTAACCGTTAACCCAAATAAAACCTGTCCTAGTAGGGTTCACACAAAAAAGAATGCTGAATAACTATCATCTCTCAAGTCTTTTCAGCACAAAACTCCAGCTATCCTCTTGAGGTAAAATATTTAGGTCTTACCTTAGACAGTAAACTCAACTGGAGTAAACACATAGAAAATAAAACCAACAAAGCTAGTATAACTTTCTGGCAATGCAGAAACATGATTGGCAAAAGATGGAGTCTGACACCAAAAATCATACTATGGCTGTACAAAACTGTAATTCGGCCCATGATCACATACGGCGCTCTGGTATGGTGGACCAAGACAAATGAAGCCACCACCATAAAGAAGCTTCAGCGCTACCAGAGACTGACATGTATGGCTGCCACAGGCTGCATAAGGACTACGCCAACAGCAGCCTTAGGGGCGATGCTGGAGCTAACCCCGCTTCATCTACACATACAACAAGAAGCGACTTTAGCTGCTATTAGACTCAAGATCTTAAATCTTTAGAGTAAGAATAGTCCCTCATAGAGGCATAATTGATAGAATTTACTGAAAAATTCCTATCTTACAAGCCAAGTATGATAACATACCTAAACCATTTGTATTCGATAAGATACAATTAAATGAAACCAGCCAGCCAGAAGGATTAAGCCGAAAAGAGCTTGGAGTTTTCTCTGATGGTTCTAAAACAAGGTGTAGAATCTGGAAATTTCTCTGAAGACTTCTGGCCACTATAGGGCGGGAACCAATCATACCAATCCCCTTTGGTAACATTCGTTCACTGGTACGTAGACACTTCACCAATCATCACGCTCAGCTTTGGAAAAATCTAGTAGACAAGCTGTTACGGCCAGCAGCTGCTTATCCAACAGTAGAGTCTCCCGGGCCCATAGAGGAAGAACCTACAAGCAGATGCTGGTCGGGCCTCCTACAGGCCAAAGGTGGAAAGTTTCTAATTACAATAAACAATAAGGGGGAGCATTCTATTCTATTAAACCGAGCTTACTCAGGATTCGGTCAGGTCGCATGTGGTTGTATAGTGCTAGGAAAGTAAGGGTCAGTGATGTGTATCTGGGTGTGGCTGGTAGTGTTATTGACCTTATTAGACCGTTACCATCTGCAGCAGTTCGGACCTCAGCACCGCTCCCACTGCGGCTCCGTCCACAGTCACTTTCTTCGTTTCTAGGATGACAGTCCATTCACTCTGTCGTACGATTAACTACCTTACAGAAGCCACAACTCTCGTTTATTATAAAGCTTAACACGCGAGACCGGATCAAAGGTCACTACCGTTTTGCGTGGCAACAGTTATTCTAGAATATCAAATACCGCACTAACTATTATTGTCGAATGCACTTATACAGATTCTGAGTTAGATACAATAAGTCCCGGGTGAAGCTAACAAGCAAGGAATGCGCGTTACGTATCCTAAACCGTATATTTCCTAGATGCGCGTGTCGTATTCCGCTTCCGACTTCCCGACAAAAAGACAGCGTGCCGCCTATCGCAGTGCTGAATTTGGACTGATATTTGCCCTTGCGCGTCCTCGACACGACGGGACGTCAAACCGGTCTCGCCGAGGCGCGCGCGCCCTCTGACGTCAATTCTTGACATTAGCGCTTGGCGCGAACACAAGCTATGGAGGCCCTGCCTGAAATAAACAGTCGCTTAACCAAGGTTCTAATGAGACTGAAAAAGCCGCAGATCAGGATAGTAACAAGTGCTATCACAGGACATGGCACCTTTAACATTTATTTACCATAGGTGTTACAGATAGTCCCCTGTGCAGGGCATGTCCGGAGTTCACTACATACAGGGCTAAACATCTCGGCACGCCGAGATCACTACTCGCAGTTGCTTGCAACAAAAGTACTATTCAGCTTGTTCAGGGAGATCTCATGGTTTGAATAATTACATTATTTCTGCCCACATACAAAATACGCATTTAGACATAGAGTTGCGGAAAACGGCCCGTCGTAAACTAAAACTTTATTGTTCAAATTTATACTTAGAAGTCAAATTGTTTGCAATAAATGTAAGAAATGTTTAGTCAGTAGGTACGATAATGGGTGGTAAGGTAAGAGTTCCCATTCCATATCCAATATTTTTCAGAATCAAGAGAGCTATGTAAGGTGTTTAGTTAACATAGTGGTAACTGACATTTTTATTTTAAATGCTTCAATGCCAAACAATAAGCTTTAACAAAACTATGTTAGATATGATTATTTATTATATTTTAAAAATAATTTCATTAACTTATTCATAAAAATGTTGTGGTGGCATGGAAAAAGGTAACTGCTAAGAGCCTACTTTACAATTTTTGTAGTTTCACTAACTTTTAGTATTCATACTGCTACCCAATACTATATTAAATACACTTTTTTCATAAGATTTATTTTAAAAATATGGTGGTTACATTGCTATGCCTTGACACCTATATGGTGATTTGCACAATTTTTTTTTTCAATATACATATTTTAGCCAAATGTTTTTACAGAAAGCTTAGGTAATTAGTTTGTCTAACTTACTACATTATGTTATTTCAGGTAATGTGAGCAATTTTACCTTTGTCTTTTGTTGCACATGAGGAACAATGATTGGAGCTTCCAGTTGCTGAGCTAGAACGTCACCACGGTTTCCAATTGTAAATATTGTGCTTTTATTTTTTAAATTAGATTTCTGGAAAAATCCTCCTTTAGAACCATCCTCGATTCCCATGAGATCATCTTTAGTTGGCACTTCTTCATATTTTAATTTATCTAATCTAGATGCATAGGATTTAAAATAAGAGTAATAGACTTTACTAAGTGTGTCAATGTATTCATTGCAAATTTCTTGTGCTACATTTCGTTCATTAGTTAGTACGAATTCGAAGAAGAACTTATATTTAAGCATTGCATTCTGTGGTATTTGATAGTTAGCCATTGGTTTACGAAATTTATATATTTGTTCCAGAATATATGTTCTTATTTTTGATACAGCCTTTATTTTAAGCTTTTCTAATACATCCTTGACATCATGACAGGCTTTGGTTTCTTTAAATTCTTGTTCCTTAACAAAATTTAGTTTTTGATTTAATATTGCTAACTGGACCATAAATTCTTTGTCGGTGACTGGAACATTATTGATACCACTAGAAAATAAAATTGATTTAAATTTTAAATATTAATATATAAAATAAAAAATAAGAAAATATTGTCATCAGTACTCACAAAATAAGTGATTCAGATATGGCCATATCTTCTATAAAAGAAGAAAGTGGTCCCTTAAGAGCTTGTCTATTGGAAAGTTGCACCGACATGTTTACAGACCTCTTTTGTAAACTGATGATTTCATTGCTAATGCTTCCTAAATCATTCTACAAGATATAAAAAGTGTTTTATATTATATTTACTTTGTGTAAATTATATTAACTAAAGGGTTGTAAGAGGAAATATGTGAATTCTTTCTTCAAATGGTAATTATCCTATTACTCCTGTAAAGGCCGTAACATATCTTGGCTACATGAAAACTTGGCTCAATTAAAGCAACATTACATGTTAATCCAAAGGCAAAGGCAGTGTGCAGGACTACAATGATTAGCCAGGTGTAAAAGTCATGTCCTACATCATGAAAAACTTTGAGTACATTAAAAAACAAAGGATCCACTAAGAGTATATTGTCACCAAATATCAATATTGCATTTGGTGACAATATACTCTTAGCTTATAAATTCGCTCTCCAAGTATGGCATATAGAGAGAAAAGGGAAACCCTGTACATCGCTTTTTCTGATCTGCAGAAGGCATTTGACCGTGTGATCATTTGGTTGGCTTTGCAATCCTGTATGATGGACCTGAATTCTAATTAATTTGTTTGGTGATATCAAGCCCTTTCAGGTAAACATCAGTGTTTACCTGGGCTCTGTTCTTAGACACTTTTTATATAACAAATATTACTTCCTCATCTGCAAATTTATGGCCATAACATAACTTAGAGCAAAGAGTGAATTTATGGAAAGACATGCTTGAGAACAGCAGACTGAAGATAAAAATGATAAAAATCAAGTACATGGCTTGCTGGAGTGGAGATCCTGAACCTATCAAAATAGGTTGTACATAAATAAAAAAAGGGAGGAATTCAGATATCTTGATTCTGTACTGGATACTGCTTACCAGTTGCATTTCAACCTACAATGTTTTCATATTCAAGTTAACAGAAGCTAGTTATTTTATTTATAATTTATTTATTTATTTATTCTTTATTGCACCAAATATTTGTACAAAAGGCGAGCTTAATGCTATATGGCATTCTCTACCAGCTAACCTTGGGTAGAACAGAGAGTGAGTTTGGGCAGTTAAGTTGTCATGATAAAATTCAGTTTAAATATGTACAATTTACAAGTCCCATATAGATACTCATGAGCTACAAAATGAGTTATATTGGTTAACTACTACTGCATTGATAACCATACTGGTGTGAAAGTATCAAAATGTTTCAAATCAGCTTTACTTGCAAAAGAAGAAAATTTATTTTTCAATGCATTGACAAAATATCTCATTATTAATTTGTGAGTAATTTTTTTTACGTCTGATCATATATCTGCAATGGTTGCAAAGATGCAAAGACAATGGCATCATAAAAATAGTTTTGTACTATGAGTTTACTTTAACCTTTTCAGACATATGAATATTTGTGGGTTGTATGAAGGTTTTATATTATTCTAATATCCATAGCGTTTTGGAATATTGTAGTGTTTTGTAGAACACAAATTATAAAACATAGATATATCAGTGAGTCTATAAAATACTGGATAGATATTAAGAGTGAGCTAGGAGAGTTTGCAAAGACAGTATTGTGGTTCTATCTGTTGTAGAAATTGCAAGCAAGGAAGATGGTGTTCCTGAGAGGCTGCTGTGTTACAATGTGATGGGTAGTGTTACAGTCGGTTTGCAAATTAATATCATGGAATTACCTCCCTCATGTTAAACTACTGCGTAATTATGATGGGAACATATTATGGCACAGTCGAACTGTAAATGCTCTATACTGAATGTATGATGCGGTACACTGTTTTATTGTGATAATGATTAACTGCGTGAGCAGGAGAGCAAGTTGAACTACTGCTTTCACACTATTATTAATTTTAACTAACCTCCTGATGTATTTGCGACAGATACAAGAAATAGAATACAGTTAATTTTTTTTTGTAGGATAAGGGTGACAAGCGAGCACAGTCCACTTGATGGTAAGTGGTTACTGTGGCCCATAGACATCTACATCTATGCTCATATGCGAATCAAAATGCAGATGCGTTGTCAGCCGTGAGGACTAAGATGGAATGCCTCTTTTCCAGTAAAAAGGGTCTCCGGTTCTCTACATTCACCATATGAAACAGCAGCATTAAGCCGCTATTTTACGTTGGTATTCTGTTAGAGCGTGGTCCTTCCCCGGTCGAGCCGACCCATTCGTAAAATTTATTAAAACCATGAATTTTCGTTTGGAAAATAAAATATCCAAAAATTATTAAAAATCTTGTAACTTTTATAAATTAATGAAGTTGAATGATCACCTGACTCTGCTACAGATGCAATTCCTGCACAATATCTACAGTGATAAAATTGTCTTCTATACAACCCTGATAATATTATCTTTTATTTCACAACTACAAGCACCATTAATGTTTTTTTATATTTACCTGGAATACTAGAAGCATACTTTCCATACGAGCTAGAATACTATCACATTCCTCGATCTGATTATGCAAGGAGGCAATATTTTCGCTTTCTCTTATATAGTCAGCAACAGAATTTTTTTCCGCTTCTTTAATGCCTTTGTCGATTTGCAAGGCGTATTCACGTAAATCGGTGCCATTCTTCAAAACTTCTTGTATTTCATAATCTTCCAGATTCTTGTCAAGAGTGTCTTTAGTATTAATTACATCAGTCATTTTGGAAAATAGTCATAAATTTAACTTTTGGTTCTTGTCTAAACATAACAAAACAAATTACGTGGGTGATCTAGTATTATGTCAATGTCACAATCAGTATGTTATCTATGGTCACAATCATAGAATACATATACTATTTTTTTTTTGGAGATTATAGCCTGGTATCTAGACCTTTAGACCAAGTCTTGAGTATTTTTATTCGGTTTATTATAATTTCCCCACTGTATTTTTGATGAATTTATATAGAGGCACGTAATAAGATCTATTTTTTAACATATCACTCAGGCGGCGGGAGGGATCTTGCACTGTCACTTGATTTTGCACTATGTCACTAATTTCACTGACAAGTAGGCCTGGGTCGTATCGCGTTTTCTGAGAATCGTATCTAAATCAGATTTCGAGTTTGAATATCTGATATCAAAACTATATATTTCAATTAAATTCAAATTAAATTAAATTAAATTCAATTAAAATCAAAACTATATATTTATTATTAACGCTCTAGGTGATGAACCACGTTATTTAAGCCTCGGCACAATATTGTCGGCTATCAAGTATGAATCGGGCATCGAGAGTTATGAGTATCAAATACTGTGTAATTCATACTATCTTGGCATATTTAACCGCGCGTCTCATGTGCGGGCGCTTGAAGAGCGTTACTGAATATATTATATCTAACTATGCTAAAAGGTTTATCAGTGTGACTTTGGAATATAATCCGAAGCACCTCGCAACCCTTTGGGGTAAATAGCGTGATGCTATGAATATATATACATTTTTAATATATACATTTTTTTACCCTTAACTGCAACTCGCCGTATATATATCTGAAACATAAGTATCTCTGACTTTTCATTGCTTCACCTTTTCTAGCTAGTCTACTTTTCTGGTCAGTCCTTCAGAACACTTATGGTAGTGAACATATCCTTATCCTAGTTGGATTTCATCAATCTTCCCTACTAAAATTTTATCTGACACACATTTTGGACATGGACGTACGTTATATAAGACGACCGTTGTATAAAACCGGCATAGGTGTGACATGGACGTTCTATAACGTCCATGTTACACCTATGTCGGTAGTTGTTGGGAGCACCAAGCTCAAAGTTGTTGACGAGTATGTTTACCTGGAACAAATAGTCCGACTAGGTAAGTCCAACTTCGACCGAGAGTCAATCCACGGATTCAACGGCTGGGTAGCGTTCGGGAAATTACGGCACATCTTCTCGTCAGGTATACCTTAAAACTTGAAAACGAGACTGTACAACCAGTGCGTCTTGCCAGTGATGACCTATGGAACTGAGACGTGGTCCTTCACTGCTGGCCGGATGAGGAAGCTCAAGGTCGCTCAGCGAGTTATGGAAAGGGCTATGCTCGCAGTTTCTCTGCGTGATAAACTTAGAAATGAGGATATCCGCAGGAGAATCAGTGTGACCGACATAGCCCAACGGATTAGTGTGTTCAAGTGGCAATGGCCATATAGCTCGAAGAACCGACAACCGATGGAGAAAAAAAGTTCTCGAGTGGCAGCCTTGTACCGGCGGACGAATTTTAGGGTGTCCCTCCACTAGATGGAGTGATGACCTACCTGGTAAAACATTCAGGAAGTCGATGGATGCAGGTGGCTCAGGACCATGCTTTGTGGTATTCCTTGGGGGAGGCCTATATTTAGCAGTGGACTTGTGAAAGGCTATAATAATGATGATGATGATGAGTCAATCCCTATTGTACATGTAAAATATTTTGTATAAAAATGTATTTAGCAAATTCATGTAAATTATCAACAACGTGACTTTTTCTTTGCAAAATCAAACTTAACAAAATAATTGAAAACATCCTATATTTTAAACAGTATATAACATAAATTTTAACCAAAAATAAATGCGTCATAACATTGACGACGTCTTGAGAATTTACCTGTGAAATGTGCAATAATCAGGATTATATCTGTTATTAACACAACAGTCACTCACAGAACAAGTAACCATTTTGGAAAAAGTTACTTACTGAAAATAACCACTATTACACTCTAAAAAATTACAAAAAATAACTAGGAGCTTATTTCTTGCGTGCCAACTTGTGCCGACCTGTCATTCAAAATCGGTTATAGAGTCATGAGATTTGGTATCCTTTTCTATTTTGCATTATTTCTTATTTTAACTTATTTAACATCTCTATTCGTATATAAACGCATTTCATAAACAGAACTTCTAAAGTAAAAATATTAAATTGAATAAAATGTGAATGATTCAAACAAACAATACACACTGAGGTAAGTAGTTTGTACTTTCTTACACAGATTACTATAAATTACAATAGGGAAAAAATAATAATCAATAATTAAGTTACTCTACAGGCAAAAGTACAATTTTAGTTATTGGCCGGGAAAATATGCCATTTTTGTTTTTACATCCATAGCAGTCAGTTCCTGTATTAAACTAACGCGATTAGCAACAAACAGGTTCCACCTATTCGGATCTCCGCGAATCCAACACAAAGTTATCATGGAGTCTGTACAATAGTGAATAATGGCTACGTCGACTTGTAACGCTTTGCGAACGGAGTCCATAAGCTGAGCTAGCAACACAGTGGCGCAGAGCTCCAACCTAGGCAACGTCACGGGCTCAATGGGGGCTACTCAGGACCTCGAGCATATTAAATGGACTGCATTCTTAAGTGAGCAACTCCTCGCATAGACCACGCAACTGAATCCTTTAGTTGAGCTGTCGGCGAAGCCATGAAGCTCCAGCTGCTTACATCCAAGATCTAACATCAATCGGGGGATAAATATACTGCTGAGATGGTGCAACTTACTGCAATAATCTTTCCAGGACGTGAGTATTTTGTCTGAGACATCATCACCCAAACCGATGTTTTCATGCCAAATCGCTTGCGTGATCAATTTAGCTTGCTGAGTTACAGGACCTATGAACCCCATGGAATCATATATTTTGGCAATACATGCAAGAATATTGTGCTTTGTGATTTTAGACCAGTCTTCAACATCACAGACAAATGTTAATGAAGATATAGTATCATCATCATCATCATCATTACAGCCCTTCACAAGTCCACTGCTGAACATAGGCCTCCCCCAAAGAATGCCACAAAGCACGGTCCTGAGCCACCTGCATCCATCGACTTCCTGCATGTCTTACCAGGTCGTCACTCCATCTCGTGGGGGGACGCCCTACACTTCGCCTACCGGTACGAGGCTGCCACTCGAGAACCTTTAGAAGATATAGTATATAAGAATAGAATACAATAGAATAATTTCTAACATATAGGTTACATGTAATTCTTATTGAAATTAATTTTTATTATTACTACTGGTTCCGAAAAAATCTTTGTCCTGGGGAAACCAACAAGAAACCAAATAGCAAATATAGTCTACTATATGAATATCATATACTAAAATATAATAATTTTACAACATTTATTGTAAATTTCTACATTTTAAATTTCAATTTGAAATAGCTATAGTTCGGCCGTTCAGAGAATGCGTTCCTGACACCTATCAGTTAGTCACGACTAGTGATGGGCATGTTATGTTAACACTGAGTTCGTTACCGTTCCTCCAAAATGAACCGCCGCGTTATTTTTAAGATTATTTTCGTTTTAAATTGGCGGAATCAATTAAAATTTATATTTTAGTAATTTAAGTGGAAACCAAAAAAAGGTAATATCTATACATATAATAAAACTGTAAATAGCAGATGTCTGTACATTTTATATTTTTGTAATAAAAGTGATTGAGGGGTACTAAAAATAAGTAATTAAATACATTTCTACCATTTTTAGAATTTTCTGTCTGTCTGTCCGTCTGTCTGTCTATCTGTCTGTCTGTTTGTTTGTTAACGTATCACGTTTAAAGTACTAATTTATGTCATAAGAATTGTTAAGGAAATTATAAAGTGTACCTTCGGGTTACATTTAGTCTTTATTTCATTAAAATCGGTTCATTCCATCAAAAGTTATGATAAATATTCTGAAGTATGGGTAGGGAATTTGCTCAACGGTGGCTTTGTTTGAGTCATCAAGTTGATGTTAGCAGCGCCATCTCTCTTTAAATATATACGTATAATAAAAATGATGATAACATGTGTCTCTTTCTGTTTGTTGTTGTTACATTGTATATATATTTTGGTGACTAAAATCATTATGAGGAACTAAAAATAATTAAACAATTACATTTTTATAATTTTTACAAATGTCTGTCTGTTTGTCTGTTTTTATATGAACGCATCACGTCTAAAGTAAACATCTTTTTTTTCAAAGAAATCGTTTAGAAAATCATAAAGCGTATCTTCGAGTTACATTTAATCTTTGTTTTATTAAAATTGGTTAATTCTATCTAAAGTAATGATTATTATTTTGAAATGTAGGTTCGAATTTGTTCAGTGGCGCCATAAAATCTCAGAAATAGTAATAAAAATATTTGTGTGTAAAAAAAAACGTTTCATAATAATAATTAATATATTTATACTTAAAACATAAAAAGAGATTTAAAAAAGGATGTTTTCTCACACAAAGGACGTAATAGATGGAGTTGTACAAATTACAACCTTTTCTGATTTGCTGTGTTGAGATTTTTCGCCGATGAACCGTATTGAGACTTAATGAAGAAATTTGTATCTATCGAAGCCATACAACGGAACCCGACCAAAAATAACAAAATTGCAACGAAATGTCGTGATATTGTATTTATGATATACGCAAAATCAGTACTGCCATTTTAGCGCTTTGGGAACTAGATTTAGCGCTTTTTTGGAATGTATAGCGCGCATTTCGAAAGTTTAGCACCTAGCACTTAATCCAGCGCTTTTTGGTGTATTTAGCACACATTTCAAAATTGTAACTACTAGCGGGTTATTAACTCTTTTAAAGCAGCACTGTTAGTCCACATTACCGATAATAATAATAATGACCTTTATTATTTTTTTCCACAAATAGTACATTGCAGTTTATCTTTTTCAAACATATTTTTTCCACAAAACAAAGAGCATGGGAGACGAGTCCAAACTAGGATACCCTGTGCTATGGATCTCCCGGCTTCCCCTTTAGGATGATCAACTTGATTTTTTTACCGACGACTATAAGCGGGGAAATCCCCTTCATTAAAGTTTTCGTTCATGGTTTTGGCAACGCATTTATTTTGCTTTATTCAGTTTCAGTCAGTTGTTTAGAGCACAGCTAAGTTAAAAGTTACTTAGAGTAGTACTAACTACTGTTTACAGCAATGTGGGTATCCACGACTTTTCCTGCCACCAGGGCGGCGCCACTATAGAGTGAGGTAAAATATTTGACAGATTTCATAGCAGAGACGACAATTTCTTAGGAAAATGTAATCTTTAAGGTTTCTTTCTGTATTATTAGTTATATTTTATATTAATTACATTAGAAATGAATAAACTAAACTATAAATATAACTAAAAGACGAATTTAAAAAAAAAGAGTTATAATGTACAAAAAATTAAAAATCAAACCACTGACGCATTGTGTTGTGTTTTAATATAATACTCTAGATAATGATAAACTATAATTTAAAACTAATTTCTCAATTAACTCACACTGTGTAACAAAAAACTTTACCTCAGTCCCAACTAGTGACATCTGGTGAGTGGAAGATTATTAGCCTTCATTGCCATAATTATAAGTCGATGTCCTGCAAAGTATTGATACATCAAAAAATATTGCCAGAAAAAAACTTAATGTTGTTTTCTTTATTATGATTATATTTTCTTGAATTATAAATTATAATAAAAAACACAAACTTTGTTTGTAGTTAATTTAGCGCGAAATCTAGGTCTTTTTTAAAGCGCAGTTTTCATGAAATTTAGCGCTTTTGGTGTTGTCCTAGCGCTGAATGAGTTTTTTTGATCTCGCAGCTCTGCCAAAAAACCCTCCATTAAGAAGTAACTTTCCTTTCAGTTTTAAGCGCGTTCAGTACCCAGTTACAGTCAGCGTGTGTTATGCGTATATAGTACTGACTGTTTTGCACATGGCCAACTCTATGTTGCTTTTTCCCGCGTTAGTAGTCCCCGTAACCTTTTTGTGTACACACCGGCTAAGTCTACTTCTAACATCGTTTACACCGAAGCTCTATCATAAACTATTTAGAACTTTGATGATAATGATTTATTTTCTTACCACTTATTGATACAGTAATGATATAAATCGTTTAATATTCTCTTACCTAAACGACAAATTCTTTATGTAAAATCTATATACGCGAGCTACGCCGCGGGCACATCTAGTTAATATAATAAAATTGTTTTATTTATTCTTTGTTACAAAGTTACAATCTGTATTTCTATGCAATAAAGTACATTGAATTGAATGTGCGTACAGAATATTAATCACATTCCGATTCGCTTGAGGAGGTGGTGTCTTCATCATCATCTTCGCCTACATGTATAATTATATTATTATCAATAACAGAAACAATCCTGATATCTCGGTCAAAATGTTCCACAATCAGGTTTTAGTCTTCTCAACAACCTTTGCCCAGTCATCTCTTGTGACTTCCCCGCAGGCTTCTTTTAATATCTCATCATCATCATCTTTTTCATGCTGAATGGCGGGGAAGTATTGTGGCGGGCGGCGTAACCTATTATTTGAGCCCAGATTAGCTCCATCGCGTTATATTGGCAATGATACGGTGGAATTCTTAGAACGCGATGACCGTACTCCAGAGCCAGTTCATCGATTTCGTATCGCATATTTGCCGCTTTATTTTATTTAACTAATTTAATTAGCTCTGGTTTTAGCATCTGCATATTTGCGTCAATGCCTTTTGCTTGTAACCAAGCCACCATTTCTTCTTTTTTATTAGCTTGGGTAGGTGGTTTCTGTATTTTAACCGAGAAGGCTCTGGTAGGCTGGACAAAAGCACGTTCTGGAACCACTCTTTAAATGTAGTGGCATTCATTTCCTCGTGGTAGTCATTTGTGGTTTTTGATTGAAATGCCAGTAACGCGTTCTCCACAAAGCCGTATTTTGCAGAACCTGCGTGGCATATTATCAGACGGCCCCCCTTACCCATTGGTACTTTCGACGTCGACGCTTGTGTATCATCCGTCCAAGAACGGGAAACCGTGTGATTGGCGTTTAGCCATGTCTCGTCAATGAACACGACATTATCCCAGTTATCAATATTTTTTGCTTCTCTCAAAAAACTTATCCGTTTTAAAATTATGTCGTATCGTTCTAATAAAATTTTTCTTTTGTCTGTTTTTTTATACGAAAAACCAATATCTTTTAAGATTTTGGTTAAAGCAGTTTTACCCCCGCTAAACAGTCCAGCTTCTCTTAACGATGCCAAAAGCTTCTTCCTGTTGAGATATTCATTTCTGGAATAGTAACCATATATATATATGATTTCTGATTGCATCGGCGTCAAAGGTGTCAATATCTGTCACGGGTTTAGTTCTACGTTTCTTCTTCGGAGTACGTAAAATATTATCTTCCGAGCCAGTAGAGCCGAACTTTTCTTTATTAATATTTGTTATCGTTCGTTTGCTAACTCCAAGCGCCTGAGAGACGCGTTCTTGTACTTGTTCGACTGGTAACAGGGGTCCGCCATTTTGCCGCTCCCGCTCAAAGTAATCTTGCAGCTTGATGATTAACTCACGGGCTCCACTTTTCAATGTTTGTCCACGTTTAGGCATTATTATGCACCAAAAGTAAAAAGAACGCAATACAAAACACAATCGAACTCCGATTTAGCGCCGATGTCAGTTTGAAAAGCAGAAACAGTCCATTAATCGAAAGCCGGGTAATCAAATAAAAACAGATCAAAAACACTTGAAGAACGTGGTCTATGCGCACGAAACGACAACAGACGACTGTTTTAGCGTCACAAAATGGCGGCCCATAATGCCATTTGGAGTTACCATTTTCAACCTAAATATAAAAATGCTACATTCTTTCGCTCGTTCGGTTTGGTCGTAGTTTTATTTTTATATTTTATAAAAGTTATCTTATAGCCCATTATTTTCAAATTCTTAAAAAGAAAAACAAAATATATTATTTTATAAAGTATAACTGTATAAGAACAGATTACGATATTGTTATTGTCTGTTATTGTTAGCACAGCACTACAAATATAAAGCGCTGACATAACCTTGTAATAGCGCAGTATAGATTTAGAAAAATATTGTTTACCAAGTTATTTGACACTCAGTTTGGCACAAAATTATAACATTCATTGAGTATTAATATAATAATGTTGTTTTAATGCTCGTCAATTGTTAAAACGGTAAACAACCAGCAAAAATATTTTTATCGTAACTGCAACGCCATTACAAAGTTACGTCGTCAGTTCAATCGCGACGTTTCAGGAACGCATTCTCTGAACGGCCGAACTATAATGTATAAATTAAATTTTTTCAGATAAATAGATGAAATCGGATACTACCCTAAAAATTATAAGTTGTTAGAGAAAACTTTAATTTCAATTGAAGAAGTCTAGAAAAACTATAAAAGATTTTAGGACTCGATATCAAATGCAGAAAAATGAGTAATCAAGCAGCTATTGAGAAGATCAGCAAAAAGATGACATTTACAGCAAAGGTATAGCTGTTTAGAATCATTTATTTTATTGTAAAAATAAATTTCATATTTTGTATTATGAAAACTATGTTTATGAATCATTTATTCTAAAATATATTAATTTCATGCTTTGTTTTGTTAGAGCTGTTTAGAATCATTTATTGTAAAAAATATTATTATTATGCTTTGTATTGTTATAGCTGTTAAGAATCGTTTCTCGTAAAAATATTTTCATAGTTTGTATTGTGAAAGCTGCTTATTATAGAAATATTGGTTTCATAATTTGTATTGTCTAAGCTGTTAAGAATCATTTATTGTTCAAATATTAGTTTCATACTTTGTATTGTGAATGCTGTGTTATATGAATTGTTTATTGTAAAAATGTTAGTTTGTCAGCGGCGCAGTAAGAATATCCACCACTCCATATCATCCAGTGGGTGTCTTAAGAGGCGACAGAGGGAAACAAATCAGAAGATGGATAGCAGCGTCTTCCTAATAACGACTAAAATTAAACGCTGCGGTTGGCAGCCCGCTTGCCAAGCGTTGCAACTACGGTAAATATATTTTCTATGAGGCGATTGTCGAAGCTGTGTATGGATGAATCATTTATTTAATAATACAAATATTATTTAATATTTTTTATTGTTAAAACTGTCATGAATACCAATACCTCTTTCATTTTTTCGCCAGTTTGTTTGCTGTGGACTAAGGCCCAGTCCCAATTTCTAGTTCCTCTTTGGGCGAAACGCGTTGGTTGGTTGGCGCTCACCGTACATAGCGTTGGCCTGTGTGGAGCCGTATGCCTCTCCCACATTTTTTTTAAATGTGAGAGAGCGAAGTCCTTGTATCGGGCTCTATGGTATCGGGTATTTAAATATAAATATTGTAAGCCTTTTCCAAGCAGGAAGGTTAATTAATAATGAATAACGGCCTATATCTAGACCTCTAGAAAGATCAATATATTGATTATCAAATCACGTATAATATTCATTTTAATACAGTTATATTTTATAGACAGCCATTTTATATACAGGCTGTCCCAATAATAGTGGATAATCTGGTATGTACGTGCTATGGGGGAGATGTGGCCTCGGTTCCCTAAAAAAAATTCTACCCCTAACGGTTCGCGTTCTACGCCATTTTTTATAAAATTCCGAAAATTCGTACTTCTGCTCACATTTGTGGTCATCACGTCCACAGTTTAATGCCTAGATCGGATTTTTTTTTCTTTTAATGGGTTCCCTAATAACGATGTTTCTAAATTACCCTTAAAAGTTTTCAACTACTATGGGTAGTATTTTACAAGACGGCACTAAACATAAGTTTAAATTTTTTACTTTATTTAACTGCTAAGTTTGAGCACCTGTGGTGAAAAAAACGTATGGGATCTGTGTGGGCAACCATTTAAAAAGTTTGCCTACGTTATGAGGATTCTAAAACATTCGCAAACTATGTACTTAATATCATTACTTACTGAGCTATAGCCGTTAATGTGTAAAAGTAGGCATTTCATTACAAAATTATTGGCAGATAGTTTTTTTAACATTGCATGTCTTTATTAGGTAAAAGTACATCTGTCGCCCTTGAAAATTTTACTTTACTATCTGCTCGTCTTCTTTGGATGAATTCTAAGCTGTGTGAGCGAGACAAACGGTGCTTAGGTTTAGTGTGAGTAAAAAGGATCGACAGATTCTCCATTGTATGAATTCGTGTTTGGTTATTGTTAAATATGGTTAGTTAGGGTTATTCAGGGTAACATCTGGAGTTTCTCGACATCGCATGTGCTCTCTTATTTCGGACTCTTGGCTACAAAATACTATTTCGCATTCTACTGGACTCTTGACTTGTGCATTTTGATTGGGTTTTGTTTGTTTGGTGATAATTGTGACAAGTCTGCATTCTACTGGACTCATGATTTGTGCATAACAACAGGACTATGTCATGTCACGAGAAATTTACACACCCCAAGAGTATGCTATCATGCATTTTATCTATGGTGAATGTAGTGTGAAAGAGATCTCATAAAGAATGCATTGCATTTATCCAGAGGGGAGAATGCCTGGTGCTGGTATTGGTAGTGCCAGTAGCAGAGGACGATACCCGACATTGACATTGAAGAAATTGTCTATGATATGGTTGAAAAAGATCCGTCTATTTCGATGCGAGATATCGAACGACGCACTGGAGTATCGCACTCTACAGCACATCGGATTCTCAAACAATGGAGACTTCACCCTTATTACGTTACACATCTGCAAACGCTTCAACAACGTGACTACCCAGCACGAGTTAGTTTTTGTAGAGAAATGCTGAGGCGAATGGATGAAGATCCTGGGTTTTTTTGAAAAAATTGTCGAGTGACAAGTCAACGTGTAAAAGAGACGGGTACCTTAACTTGCATAATCTGCACAGTTGGCAGCGAGCAAACCCATATTTGATGGGAGAAGATAGGTCGCAATACCAGTTTAAAATAAATTATTGGACAGGAACACTAAACGGAAGAATCATAGGCCCCTATGAATTGCCGTGTAACCTGAATGGGGCCAATTATTTAGAATTTCTACAAAATGAGCTGCCCCATTTATTAAAAGATGAGGCACTAGCCATCCGGCGAAGTAGCTCCAAAATGATGGTTGTCCGGCACATTACGCCGTCCAAGTAAGGAGTTTTTTTTTAATAGGATATGGGTGACAAACGAGCACACAGTCCACCTGATGGTAAGTGGTTGCTGCGGCCCATAGACATCTACAACTATCCTCGTTTGCGAATCAAAATGCAGATGCGTTGTCACCCGTGAGGACTAAGATGGAATGCCTCATTTCCAATAAAAAGGGCCTCCGGCCACCTGCACTCACCAAGCGAAACGCAGAGGTAAACCTCTACTTCACACTGGTATTCTGTGAGGTCGTGGTACCACCCCGGTTCGAGTCGGCCCATCCGTGCGACAGCAAAAGCTGCCGCGTGGCTCTACCACTGTTATAACTAGTTACTTAAACGAAGCCCATCGTGACCGATGGATCGGCCGAATGATGCCGTTATTTTGGCTACCAAGATCACCTGATCTTAACCCATTAGATTTTTTTATTGGGGCAGCCTGAATGAGCAAGTTTATAAAAAAACAATTGAAACAATCGACGAACTTATACTTCGCGTCACAGAAGCATCAAGGGTTATTTCAACCAAAAATTATCAAAGAATTTTAGAAAGATCGTTTGTAAAAATATGTAGAACCTGCATAATGGCCGGAGGAGGCCAGTTCGAACATTTTCTGTAAATGATTTAAAATAAAATCGATATAACTCATGTTCTTTTCATTAATTTACGCTTCCTTAACAAATGGAAAACAGTACAAATCATATTTTCACAGCTGTACATAATAGAACATGTCAAGTTTCACTGTTTGTCTCGCTCACACAGCTTAGAATTCGTCCAAACAAGGCGAGCAGGTAGTAAAGTAAATTTTTCAAGGGCGACAGATGTACTTTTACCTACCTAATCATCATCATTACAGCCTTTCATAAGTCCACTGCTGAACATAGGCCTCCCCCAAGGAATGCCACAAAGCACGGTCCTGAGCCGCCTGCATTCATCGACTTCCTGCATGCCTTACCAGGTCGTCACTCCATCTCGTGGGGGGTTGCCCTACACTTCGCCTAGCGGTTCGAGGCTGCCACTCGAGAACCTTTCTTCCCCATCGGTTGTCGGTTCTTCGAGCTATATGGCCCACTGCCACTTCAGCTTACTAATCCGTTGGGCTATGTCGGTTACTCTAGTTCTACTGCGGATATCCTCATTTCTAAGTTTATCACGCAGAGAAACTCCGAGCATAGCCCTCTCCATAGCTCGCTAAGCGACCTTGAGCTTTCTCATACGGCCAGCTGTGAAGGACCACGTCTCAGTTCCGTAAGTCATCACTGGCAATACGCACTGGTTGTACAATTTCGTTTTAAGGTTTTGAGGTATGTCTGATGAGAAGATGTGTCGTAGCTTCCCGAACGCTGCCCAGCCGAGTTGAATCCGTCGATTGACCTCTCGGTTGAAGTTGGACTTACCTAGTCGGACTATTTGTCCCAGGTAAACATACTCGTCAACAACTTCGAGCTTAGTGCTCCCAACAACTACCGGCATAGGTGTGACATGGACATTAAAAATAATTTTTGTTTTGTCCATGTTCATCTTAAGACCTATCCGTTGGGAGACACTATTGAGGTCATTGAGCATAGTGCTTAGGTCCTCCAGCGATTCTGCCATAAGGACTATATCATCGGCAAATCGAAGGTGAGTGATGTACTCACCATTGATGTTGATACCGTATCCTTTCCAGTCCAGAAGCTTGAAAACGTCTTCCAATGCAGCGGTAAAGAGTTTCGGGGATATGACGTCACCCTGTCTTACACCTTTCTGCAATTGGATAGGTTTCGTACTCTGGTTCTGTACTCGGATAGCCATCGTAGCTCTACTGTACAAACACTTCAGCACTTCGATATACCGACAGTCAACTTGGCACCGCTGAAGGGACTGCAGCACCGCCCAAATTTCGACGGAATCAAAGGCTTTCTCATAGTTCAGATACGCCAGACATAGTGGCAAATTGTACTCTTCGGACTTCTGTACAATTTGCCGAAAGGTATGTATGTGGTCTATGGTGCTAAAGCCCTTTCGGAAACCGGCTTGTTCGTGAGGCTGGAAGTCGTCAAGCCTGCGCGCGAAACGATTCGTAATGATTCTCGAAAACAGCACGTAGACGCGGCTCAGAAGGGAAATCGGTCTGTAGTTCGTCAAGAGAGCGTTGTCACCTTTCTTGAAGAACAAGACCACCGCACTTCTGCTCCACGCCTCCGATGTAATGCCACCATGGAGGACGGAATTAAAGAGCTTCTGAAGGACTTCAAGTATCGGTCTTCCACCCGCTTTCAGAAGCTCCGCTGTAATTCCATCCTCGCCTTGGGCCTTACCGTTTTTAAGGTGCTGGAGAGCCATTGTAATCTCGCTCAGACGGACGTCCGGGATATCATCGGAACAATGTTGGATAAGACTCGCTCTTGGATCGTTACTCACACTTGCGTGTGGCTCCAACGATGACTTGTACAGCTGCCTATAGAACCTCTCAATCTCACTCAAAATCTCAGGTGTCCCGGAAACTATGCTGCCACATTCTGTCTTCAGCTTTGACAGTTGGCACTTTCTGGCAGACAGATCTCTGGCAAAGACTTTGGAGCCTTGGTTCCGCTCGATCGCTTCTTCAATACGAGCTGTATTGAAGTTGCGTAAGTCCCGCCACATGCATTTAAAGATCTGTCTGTTCAGATGCCTGTATTCTGTCAAGTCTGTTGAAGAATTTAGCTTCATCTCCCGTCTAACAGCCATGAGATTAAGAGTGTGATCGGAGAGTTTTTGTGTTCTTCTGCGGCGGGTCTTGCAGAACTTAGCCCCGACCACATGGACAGTTTCCACGAGCTTGTCATTTATATCGTCCACTTCATTGCAGTCTTTTAGGCACTGAAAACGGTTTTGTAACTCGAGCTGAAAGGTTTCGGGACTTTGGAACAGAGCACGAGGGGGACGGAGCGTTGACTTCATTAGACGAGACCTCTCCAACTTAACGTTTAGGTTCATTGTGCCACTAACCATTCGGTGATCGCTACCAGTTTTCACCCTCGCGATCACGGAGACATCACTGAACAGTTTTCGTCTGGTCGTCATAATGAAGTCAATCTCATTTTTTGTTGAACCGTCGGGTCTCGACCAGGTCAACTTTCTGTGGGGCTGCTTTTGGAAGAAAGAGTTCATCATAAAGAGTCCCTCTTTCTCCATGAAGTCGGCCAGCTGCTGGCCCCTTAGGTTCCGTTGCCCTGTTCCAAATTTCCCTACTTTCAGCTCACCGTTCTCTCTTGAGCCTAGTTTTGCATTGAAGTCTCCCATTAACACCGTATATTGGGTTTTGGAGGAATGCATGGCACTAGAGATATCCTCATACATTTCCTCCACCTCCTCATCGGGGTGTGCCGAGGTTGGTGCGTAAACCTGTATGACCTTCAGCGAATACCGTTTGGTGATTCTGAGTATAAGGTACGCAACCCTCGTCGACACACTCCCTATCTTTACAACGCTGTTAATGAGAGACTTGTGGACGATAAATCCGACACTTCCTTGGGACAGATGGTCGCCCTCCCGGTGATAGAGCAAGTTGCCGGATTTGAAGATTACCGTGTCCTCCCCCTCTCTTCGGACTTCGGATAATCTTATATCGCAACTTGTCTATCTCTTCTTCCAGCTCCACGATCTTCTCGTCAGTCCTCAGGGTGCGTGCGTTGTACGTTGCCAGGTCGAGTCGTCTAAGGTGGCAACCGAACCTCCACCGGAGATTCTTAGCACCCCCTGCCCCGCCGTTACCATGGTCACCACCGTAGCCAGGAATAACGGGGCCGCCGGGGACTGGGGGCCGTCTGTTTGTTGCTTTAATCATTGGGGGGTATTTGCCATAGTTGCCACGCTTGGCGAGCGGGTTGGCAACCGCAGTTCTTTTTTATTGTAATTTTGGCTATTATCAGGAAGATGCTGCTGCCTATCTCCTGCCTGTTTCCCTTTGTCGCCTTTTACGACACCCACGGGAGAATATGGGGTAGTGGATATTCTTGACCGCCACTACACGGCAACTTTTACCTAATAAAGACATGCAATGTTAAAAAAACTATCTGCAAATAATTTTGTAATTTTGTAATGAAATGCCTACTTTTACACATTAACGGCTATAGCTCAGTACGTAATGATATTAAGTACATAGTATGCGAATGTTTTAGAATCTTCATGATGTAGGCAAACTTTTTAAATGGTTGGCCACACAGATCATATAAGTTATTTTTTCACCACAGGTGCTCAAACTTAGCAGATAAATAAATTAAAAAATTTAAACTTATGTTTAGTGCCGTCTTGTAAAATACTACCCATAGTAGTTGAAAACTTTTAAGGGTAATTTGGGAACATCGTTATTAGGGAACACATTAAAAGAAAAAAATCCGATCTAGGCACTAAACTGTGGACGTGATGACCACAAGTGTGAGCAGAAGTACGAATTTTCTGAATTTTATAAAACATGGCGTAACGTAGAGCGCGAACCGTTCGGGGTAGAATTTTTTTAGGGAATTGAGGCCACCCCCCCTCCCCCCCCCCATCCCCAAACACATACGTACCATATTATCCACCATTACTGGGACAGCCTATATACAATAGAGGAGTGTATTATAAAAGTATTTCTTATTTTGTATTAACACAGTTGTGTTTATGAATCATTTATTGTAAAAAAATGTAATTTTCATATTTTGTCTTGTAAAAACTTATTGTTAAAGACAATGAGTTTAATATTTTGTTATATCAACGCTGTGTTTATTAATGATTTATTGTAAAAAATATTAGATTACCGTGTAGTCGCGGTCTAAGGATATCCACTACCCCATATTATCATTCCGTGGGTGTCATCGTAAGAGGCGACAGAGGGAAACACATCAGTAGATGAACTACAGCGTCTTCCTAATAACTGCAGTTGCTGGCGGTTGCCAACCCGCTTACCAAGCGTGGTTACAGCCATGGATTACTTAATAGGCGTTTAAGTTTACCGGTACAGTATTAGGTTAATATTTTGTAATGTTAAAGTTTGTTATGATTCATTTATTTCTTTCTTCTTCTTTTATTTAAGATTTCGCACGAGTGGGTTCTTTTCCTGTAAAGAACAGTTACTATACTCTTTGAGCGCGTTTTACAAACGACAAAGTCACAAAGTCTCGGCATCTTATTTATTATATTATCTATTCTAGTACGTAGTAATTGTGTATCTTTGGTAATCCATACAAGGACAGTGGTTTGGCATATACAGATTATTATCCAAATAACGTCTAGATTCAAGTTTTCTGAGTATTTATTAAGTAGATTGCTAGTTGCTTTAAGTGTCATCTGACAAAAGTTGTATTTTAAAATTGTAATCACCGTTGTAATCACATTATCACCGTAGCATTACCTTTATCTGCTTAGAGAATTGTGAGCTTCAGTCTGTTGTATAAGTTATTTAACGCTTTAAATTCGTCTTTGGGAAGATTTAGTTTCAGCGCTGAAATTCGACGTAATATAGACGAAATATCTTGACGTATGGCCTCCAAAACTCCCTTAGCAATATTATTTATATATATGTAACATAGATCGGTGCTTCTTTGCTAAATCATCGTTCTTAGATCTTAGCGGATATCAACATTGGGATGTCAAATACCTCAGTCCCCCTTGACCATCACCTTGAATTAAAAATAACTCCCGACGTTTTGGGTGATTCGTATGGCGAATTTTGGGGTGGCTGGGATCTATCTACCTCCGAACAGTAGACCCCAGGCGTCACTGGCTACTTTAGCGTGTGATGATGGCTGAAGATTCTATCATGCGGTGTGGTAGGCCTCGCAAGGGGTCGTCTGGCTTGCTACCACCCTCCCGTCGGAGTCAGTCGCAAAGCAGCTCGCTGCGTTCCGTCTGTCAGCGGGAGAACCAGTTCCTTTGGAGGACAGAAGGGTCATTAAGTGTATCGCTCAAAACTAGTCTGGACTTCTGAGCAGAGCTATACGAGGAGGTTAGCGGGATCCGATCCACGATCTTACCGTTGGCTGACCGCAGATAGTTGGGGGCCCAAGTAGCGCGCCAGCCGCGTGCGAAGGGCCACCATACCAACTCGCAAAAAATCCGGAAATGCTTTACCGTGCCAGTTGGCGACTAGATGGGAGGATGCGGTGGCCATGTTCCTCATCAGTTGGCCAAGCTCTTGAGTCTTTAGTTGGTATAATGGGCGGCACTTCGATTCCTCAACTGTTTCCCGTCTCCCCACCGAAAAACACCAACCAAAATGAAAAAAAGATAAAAAAAGAATGTGGTAAATCAACAGCTGCACTTCCTCTCGCTTAAAGTGCACCTCACGAACATGTGTACGTTCGCGATGACATTTACTATCGGTGTCTCTGTTGCTTTGAGGTTACAGGGATTTTTGCAATATGGCTTTTGGTGGACACTGGTGTAGAGGCAACCCTCTATGCCTGTGTCTATCGATCCCACAGCGGAGACCAGGAAATGACCAGGCTCATTAAATACCTGACAAGGATTGCCATATCTGCCGATAAAGTCCAACAACGGTACCCGTCTGCGAAGCTAGTTTTACTTGGGGATTTTAACGCCCACCACAAAGAGTGGTTGTTCCCATATGAGAAAACCGACTATGCTGGGAGAGAGGTGCGCAAACTTGCGTTGTCGTTAGATCTCACTCTGCTGGTTCAAGTAGTGCCGCGGGTACCAGATGTAGCCGGAGTCGGAAATATACCCAATTGCTTGGACCTTCTGCTGACTAACAACCCAGATAAGCACTTGATATCTGTTGCAGATCCGTTGGAATCATCCGATCACTGTCTGGTGAAATCTGTATCGATCTTCTCTCCTCCGGATGACTGTTCAATAGGCACGAGGAGAGTATGGCGATACGAGTCAGCAGACTGGGATGAGATGCGGCACTTTTTTGTATCCTATCCGTGATAAAAAGTGTGCTCTTCTTCGGATAAACCATCCTGCTCAGCCGATGCGGTTACGGATATAATAGGGCAGGGAATGGAATATTTTATTCCGTTCTCCGAAATCCCGCTCGGTCTCAAGGCTCGGCCCTGGTATAATGAGGACTGTGCTCATGCTAAGTATCACAAAGAGTCACCCTACCGGTTCTGGGTTCTAGCTCGCGATCGCAAAGTTAGGGTTCGCAGGGTTCGTGCGAAGAAGAGAGCTTTTAATTTTGCTGCCAAGTCTTGCAAGCGGGTTTTGCGCAGTCTTATAGGGGCCAGACTCGCTCCCTAGCCTCCTGGTAGTAAGCAATTTTGGTCCTTGTCGGAGGCTGTCGAATCTAACTTCTGTCGTTTCTCATTGCCTCCCATGCAGAAACCTGATCAAACACTACACAGGAACACTAGCTCACCCCGCGACTGAGAAAGCAAATTTATTTTCATCTCTGTTTGCGAGCAATTCTTGTAGAATTCTAATTAATTCTTCTAGATACTGGTTCTAAACAACCGTCAACCATACCTCGCTTTAATTCTTCGATGCCAAAGGTCACAATCCATATGAAAGAGGTACGTAGAGCTTTGCAAAAGCTAGACGTGAACAAGGCCAGCGGAGTTGATGGTATTCCTGCAAGGGTACAAAAGTATTCTAGGTCTGAGTTTATTTATTTATTTAGTAACTCACAAGTTGTCTTCTGTTCTGACGTGCCCGTACCATCTCTCTCTTAAAATTCGAAAGGTGCCAAAATCTTGGAAGTTTGCCAATAAGCAACCAGTACCCAAGAACCCTTCTTCGTCAGTCGTGCCGATCCAAGTAATTATCGACCAATCGCCATCACCTCCATACTGAGTAAAATTATGGGAAGGGTATTGAACAGTAAGCTGCTGACATTCAAACAATCTTGAAATAAATTCAAATTTTATTGAACTTCCTCAGTGACCATCAATATGGCTTCTGCCTGGGATGGTCCACTGGTGATCTTCTTGTGTATGTTACGCACTTCTGGGGCGAGGCCATCTAGAAGAACGGTGAAGCTCTAGCAGTTTCATTCGATATTTCGAAGGCTTTTGACAGAGTTTGGCACCCAGCCCCCTCTTATTTTGCAACTGGGTATCTGACTTTCTGAGTGACTCATGATCATGGTAATCATTGATGACTGCTCATCTGACTTAATATATATTAATGCCGGAGTTCCTCAGGGGTCTGTTCTCTCTGCGACTCTTTTCCTGCTGCACATCAATGACCTACTTCTACTACGTATTTTTGTGTATGCATATGACAACACAATCAAGGAGAAATTCATGTCCAGTACAAAAGACAGAGAGAAGCGGACAAATGCGACCTTAGGTCTCATCTGCCAATGCGGTGATGACACTTTGCTCTCGTTCAATGCTGGCCTATCTGTTCCCCGCTAAACGGAGTCCGTTTGATCAGTCTCCTACTTTCCGAGGTACATCTGTAGAGGTTGCTGATCATCTCGAGCTTCTTGGCATACAGTTGAGAGCTAACCTAAACTTTGGCGTCAACATTGAGTTGACGCCAAAGTATCGGCCAAACAACTGGCAATTTTAAACAAGCTGTCCAGGCGTGAAGTATCGCTTCTAATTTTATACAAAGCTCAAATCCGAACTAGCATGGAGTATTGTAGTCACCTTTAGAATGACTCAGCAAATTATCAACTTGCCGCACTCGACTTAGTACAACGCCGGACACACTGAAATGATCGGGAACAGAAAATTTTGGATTGAGTTACAATAAAACCTTTTTTAGAATTTGAATATTGGCCTCTTAGAATCTTAATGACATTCAAACAATTTAAAAAAATGTTTAAAAACAAAAACTATGTTGGTTTAAAGTTAACACGTCGTTAACAGAAATGGAGCTCACGCGTGAACATTTCCGTGCCATAATTTATCACAATTTTCGTCGCGGCTTATCTCAAGATAGATGTCTCAGCGAACTTATTTTGATTCATGATGTTGAAGCACCGAGTCAAACGACAATATACCGCTGGTATGCCGAGTTCCGACGCGGTCGTGTGTCGCTCAGCACTGTTTCTTTTGCAGGTCGACCAAGAACAGCGGTCATGCCTGAAAATATCGCAACTGTGCGAACTATTATATTAGATGACCGTCATGTAACATACGAGCAGATACGGGCTGTTATCAGTATCGGAATGACTGCAATTTAGTCGATATTACATAATGAGCTGTGTGTAAGAAAGCTAGTTTCCCGCTGGGTTCCCCACAATTTGTCCGAAGAGCAAAAGGCGGCTTGTGTAGATTGGTGCCGGAATACTCTGCAACGCTTCAACGGAGGGAAGTCAAATGCCGTTTATAATATCGTCTCAGATGACGAATCATGGATTTATTCATACGAACCTGTAAAGAAAACATCAGTCAGCAGTTTGGGTCTTCGAATACGAGGTCAAACCAATGAAAGTGGTTCGCTCCCGCAGCGTGTCAAAGAAAACGGTCACTACGTTTGTCTCGAAAAAGGGGCATGTTGCTACAATTCCTTTACAGGAATGCAGAACGGTTACCGCTGAGTGGTATATCACGGTTTGTTTGCCAGAAATGATAGCCGAACTCCGAAAACATAATCCGAAACGTCGCATCATCTTACATCACGATAATGCGAGCTCCCATACGGCTCGGAAGACAAATGATTTTTTGAAGTAGGAAAACGTTGAGCTGATGAGCCATCCTCCGTACAGTTCTGACCTGAGCCCAAACGATTTCTTTACATTCCCTAGAATGAAGGATTTATTACGCGGTCAACGGTTTGAAGATCCCGAAGCAGCTGTGAAAGCGTACAAATCAGTCATTTTGGCAACATGAACTTCAGACTGGAATTGCTGTTTTAATAATTGCTTTGCACAAATGGAAAAGTGCATTAAGTTGAACTGAGAATACTTCGAAAAACAATAAAATACAATTTAGCAATACAATACCAATAAAATATATAATAACAATAAAATACCGTGCATGTGGTTTTTCTTATACGTGATCATTTCAGTGTGCCCCACGTAGAGGCTATCGGTGACAAAAAGCTGGAGGAAACTAAACTTCAGAGCTTAGCTCACAGCCGTCAAGTTGCTTGTTTGTCGGTCTTCTTCAGATTGTACATCGGATAGTGTGCCCATGAGCTTGATAAGCTCATACCGCCATATCCATTATTTTATTGAAATACAAGAGGTAATGCAGGTACAATCCACACTTGGTTGATATTCCAAATATTCGCACTAAGCACTTTAAGTCATCTTTGATAATGTGCACAGCCAAGGAGTGGAGGCCCTGCCGGCTTCTGTTTTTCCAAGTGCATATAACCTTACACTCTTCAAGGTGCGTGTTAACTGACTTTTCCTGGGCAAACTCACTCCATCGTAGACCTCATCTTTGCCCTCGACAGCAAGAGTGAGCCTAGTATTAACAATAAAAAAAAATAATTAAGCGCGATAAAATCCGTAAAAATTGTTTCATTCAACGTGTAGTGTCCACGTAAATATAATAAAACATTATGATTCCACTATTGTTTAAATGCTTTCTAGAGATGAAATCGCACAACTTCAACGCACAGAGCATATATTTACTTATCAAAATTTTATTATTTTAGATTTATTGATAAATCGATTGATTGATAAAAATGGCACTGTTTGTAAACATTACTTTTGTCATGAACTAAGAGTATAATATTTCACTACGTTTTAAATATGACCGATCCATAGATCCACCAAAGGACAGTTAAGTTATGGACCAAAGTCCATAACTTATATATCCAAGTTTGATCCAATCCAAACTTCTAAATTCAAAGAGGGCTAATAACTTTCTACTCACCAGATGTCGCTAGTTGATACTGAGGTAAAGTTTTTTGTTACACAATGTAATTTAATTGAGAAGTTGTTTTTTAATAAATGTTTATCAGTTTCTAAAATATTATTGTATTACACAAAACAATGCGCCAGTGGTTTGCTCTTTAAGTTTTTGCACATTTTTAACTTTTTAAATTTTTCTACTTTAATGAATACCTGTGGTTTGATTTATTTATTTTTAATGTTATTAGTATAAAATATAGCTAATAATACAAAAAGAAACGATAACTTAAATTTTCCGAACAAATTAACTTCCCCGCCATGAAATCTGTCAAATATTATACCTCACTTTCTATTGGCGCTGCTCTGGTGGCAAAAAAAGTCGTGGATACCCTCATTTAACTGAGCTGTTGTTGTTTATTATCAAAGAGAATATAATCACTACGTTTATATTATGATTCGCCAACTATAGCAGGTAAAGGTCTTAGACCATACAGCCTAATCAGATTTGTATTTTGCTCACTAAACTGTTCGCAATAATTTGATGATGCGTCTCCTTGTGAAGTTATGAGGAGGTCTTGAAGACAGCTTAACGCAGCCTACAATTTTTTTTATAAGATAGAGTGACAAACGAGCCCACAGTCCACCTGATTGTAAGTGGTTGCTGCGGCCCATAGGCATCTACATCAAACAAAATGCAGATGAGTTGTCACCCGTGAGGACTAAGATGGAATGCTTCATTTCCAGTTAAAAGAGTCTCCGGTTCTCAGCCGTATGAGAAAGCTCAAGGTCGCTCAGTGAACTGTGGAGAGGGCTATGCTCGGGGTTTCTCTGTGTGATAAACTTGGAAATGAGGATACCGAGGAGAGCTATATAGTAGTCCATTCCCATTTCAGCTTACTAATTCGGTGGTCTATGTCGGTAACCCTGGTCCTACTGCTGATACCCTCATTTCTAAGTTTCTCACTCACTCACTGACTCTCTCGAGTGACCTTGAGCTTTCTCAAACGGCCAGCAGTGAAGGATCATATATCAGGGTGGCTGAAAAGTTATCGGCCTAGGGTACTTAACGATGAGTAATTAGCTTGTTATTCATGTCACTAGTTGCAACACTCAGTAGTATTATAAAAGCAACACCAATTAAGCTTGCACTCATAGGTCAATTATTTAATGAATAACAAATATCACCATGTCAGCCGCATCTGGAGATTCTCGGAATTTTGAACACCGCGCTGTGATAAAATTCCTCCTAAAAAAGGGAAATACACCGAAAGTTATTTTTGAAGAGATGTCATCGGTTCTTCAGGATTCTGCACCTTCATATACAATGGTGAAAAAATAGGCACGCATATTTCAACAAGGACGAGAGAGCTGTGAGGACGAAACTCGCCCGGGCCGCACTGTCACCTGGCATTGCTCTCTATCTGTTTGCAAAGTTAATGTAAAGATTGAGGCATGTGTTCTATGGAGATATGCTCTATTTTTCCTTATAGAAAGTAACAATTGTTTAAATTTATATGTAACGGAAGGGATTAAATAAAATAAATGTATGTTTCATTTGACACATCTGCGTCATTATTATTGGGGCGAAATATTTACAAAGAAAAAAAAATGTATAACATGTAACAAAAGCTTATCAAACTTTGTTGATATAAAAGAAATGCAGTTGTAAGTCATAAAATTGTTGAAACTTAGACATTAGGTTAAGTTTTAAGATCTATTAATGTATTGTTTTATGATATAGCAATAGATTGTTCTCTTCTACTCAGCACTGGTGGTATATAAAGATACGGGTGGTGAATCGATGGTATGATGTGTCACCGATAAAGGGACAGCCGAATTAATATTAGACCAAATTGTAGCGCTTGTATTATCTGCCTTTCTTTTTTATTACAATTTAAAACATGTAAAAATATTGCTAAACTATTTGTGAAGCACAACCAAGTTATTATTCATGCAGAATTTCTATCATTATAACATATATGGATTTGCGAGTCCTTAAGAAGTATGTTGTTACAATAATTATTGTGAGATGCCTCGTATTATTGATTTATCTATTATTCGTTAGGCTGCTGTGTATAACAGAACAATAAAAATCTAGTCGTAGACCAAAGAGAACAGTGACATAATTTGTTAATTACAGTTAAAATATTTAAAACTAACTAATACATTTAGAGGATTCCTGGCGTTGAGTAAAAAGTTCAGCACGGTCAAATTTTTATCAAAATTCATAGATATTACATCAATTTAGTAAAAAAATATCACGCATTCGTGTACATACATTTACAAATCTACATTCTAGGGAACAATTTATTTATTATATGAGGAAATGTGACCAAAATCGTATGCAGGGTATATTAACTATACAAAACTATTAAGCAGTTTACATTTTTAATGTGCTTGTAATAAAACAAACGTCGATATTTTTCGATTGAGACTGACTTGATAAATATTTTTTTTATAATCTATAGTATACACGTATTCCATTAAATTTTTGGTCCATTCTAACTTTTATAGAAAGTATGTAAGTATGTGTTAATATGAAATATTTTTTATATAAATAATTATATAATTTAGATCTTCGATTGCATAAATAAAATGTTACACCCACATAATTAAAGGAATGTAATAATATGCGAATTTTCGTCATAATCTAATATTACATAAAATAAGTACAGTGATATGTATTTTTGATACCTAATTAATTATTATAGAAGCAAATCTTAGATATTTTCGCAATAGGAAATATTTTAATTATCTATCTACAAAGGTACTCTTTAAGACACGTAGTTAGAGGAGACTTGTGTATAAATGCTGAACTTTTTCTCTGGCCTCGTATAAACACTATAACGAATTAACCTTAACATCTTATCACCGAAAGTTATTGATATAAAATAAATTAAACCTAAAAGGTAACTTCCAACAATTCCTAGTTCGACACTGCCGTGTCATCGCCTCGACGTTAGGCTCTCCAGTGCCTAGCCTCACGTTTGTGCCTTACTAATTAACAAATACCTTATCATTCGTAACATTAATAACTATAAAATTCGGTGTTTACAAGCCAAATTTTTACATTTGTAAGTCTTGTGACTAGATTTTTCTTATTAAAATAATACACAAGTAAATAACATAGGAATATTTGTACGACGAGATGCCATTGATCACGAACGGTAACTCAAATGCAACTAGTATTAAGTAGATCATTTTATAAATTATATAAGATAAAACGAAACCACACACAAATATACATTTATAATAAATTAAGCTTAATTATTAAGTATCAATATTTCTTGCAAGACTTACGTGGTAAGGTCGCTATATTTAATAAAAATAAATTTATGTAACAAAGCAAGAACCGATTCCGTTGGAGATCCAGTCCTATAACCTTTAACTAGTCATTAAAATATTATTAACCTAAGTAAACACTTATAAAAATAACGGAGTCGGCTCTAAACATAGAACGAGTGGCTACGAAGGCGGATAATGGTCCTCGGGAAATCGGTGCAGGGCGGTGAAGCGTGATACCTAGAAGGGTAGGCTTGCACGAAACATGTTTTCGATGAGCGGCGGCGGGGGTACCAAATCTTCCAGCTTGAGGTAAAATATGCGCTGCAAGCCTTGTACTGAAAGTGATCGAAGTTCAGGTAGAGCGCCCAGCACGCGACTGAAGTGAGGCGCGCCCGCCGCGTTGCCGCCGCCGCCCGGCATATGCGCTCGGAGGCATCCGATTATCTTCATCTGTAGCTGCTCCACTCGATGTGGTTCTTTTAAGCCATGTCTCTCTGTTAACAATATACAAATATATATTATGTACAATATTCCAAAATGTATTTGGTGGTGGAGTCTTTCTAATTTTAGGTCGGGGCAAAGTAATAATATTTAAGAAAATTTACAATTCTCTCAAAAATATTTCTTTTATAAATTTGCCAACTTGCTGTCTTGAATCGTCAATATTCTCTAAAAATTAGTTTTGAGTCTTGTTTTGCGTCTGTATATCAATTAATTATTTTCACTGGCCTAACACAATACGAAATAAATGTTATGGTGCGGTGTACGTTTGACACGAAGCTTAATTTTGCGTAAACAAATTATTATTTTTAAATAAGATTAGCGTAAACTAAAGATTCATTACATCATCATCATCATCATCATTATCATCATTTCAGCCCTTCACAAGTCCACTGAACATAGGTCTCTCACAAGGAATGCCACAAAGCACGGCCTTGAGTCACCTACATCCATCGACATTGTATCATATGTATAAATATTTTAAAGTACTACATTTTTGTATACTATTAAAAGTATTTTTTTAAAAGGTACATACCTGTAATTAAAGTTAATGCACAGAGACAGGCAAACGTTGAAATATCTATGTCCATTGAATGTAAAGTGTTGCTGAAATCTAGCACTGCATGTAACCAGTCTCCAAACGCTCGTTGGCATTGTCGTTTGTCGAGTACAAGACCATTACAGAAGGTCAGCTTAGTGTCCTCGGGACGAGTGCGGTATGCAAGTCGTAGTACAAACAGTTCTAGGCGCGCAGATGCAAATAATTGCTCTCTGTCCTCTATGCATAAGTCCCCAAATCCAGGTACCTTTTCTGCGAAAACTTTTATCATATCAATAGATGTTGTCAGGAGTGAGTAAAATTGTTGAATTACTTCCAAATCAGACAGAGGAGGCTCCATTGGATTCGGTTCTCTATACTGCGAGTAATCAAGATTGGCAAAGTCGGGCGAAGTATCCACATGAGCTCGCACGAGGGCAGTAATCAAAGAGATGGGAGGACTCGGGGGAGATTCTTGTGGACATTTTGGTTTAGAGGGTAACCGTCCTCTTCTGCCTTTCAATGAGTCAGTTCGAACAACTTCCTTCACCATGCCAACTGCGAGACATTTTTGAAAACGACAAAACTGGCATCGGTTTCTTCTTCTTTTATCTACAGGGCAAGATTTTTCAGCTAAACACACGTATTTTGATCCTTTTTGAACGGTTCTTTTGAAGAACCCCTTGCAACCTTCACATGTTCGAACACCATAATGTTGACAAGCGGCGGTATCGCCACAAACTGCACATAGTTGGCTTGGCGACGGTGGAGCAGCGCGAGCGGCAGCATTATCTTGAGGTGCTCCACCTGGTGAACTTGATGCAGAACTTGGTGTTGATGCTTGCATGCAGTGAACTCTTCCGCCATGCAGCTTTGGACTTTCATTAGAACTGCTGGACTCAGATCTTTGTATCGGTAGCGATGACCGACGTTGTCTTGATCCTTGATCTGACGTTACGTGTAAATCAATTGAACTTGGGAAAGGAGGTAAAGAATAAGAATCTTGATTTTGAGTGATACCTCCCGTGTCAAATGTCGGACTGCACGGTTGAGCCGGAGCATAGTACGTAGAGGGGACGTAAGGAAGAGCCGGTTGATGATATTGGTATAAAAGCTGCGTAGACGTGTGCCCCTGGTGAGAATACGCACTCACGTTGTAACAATCTTCATCCATTTTTATCCCGAATTCCGCCATCTCTTGCTTTGGATAGCGGACCGAATATGTTTCCTCAAAACTTGGTAATGCAGGACCAAGTGTTGGTGACGGGGTCTCACTCACTGGTGTCACTCGCTGCGATTTAACTTCGAGCGGAATAGGTGCGTGGAATTCAACGTCCGGAAATGGATCTAGGTTCTCTTCTAAGAGTTCCGTGGAATCGTCTTGGTATTGCGGCGATAAAAGATCAGTGAAGGACGAACCGTAGTTGCTCTGTAATAGAAAATTATATACATTGAAAAATCGATCATGGAGGCGTAACCGAAATGGTGGGCGGAAAAGAAGGCAGGGGCGGTATCAGTGACCAATAGTTGAGAACGTTAGTTAGTTAGTTGAGAGCGTGCTCATTTCGTATGTTTTAATAACTTTTTCGTGTCATTCGCTATTATTTTACAATATTAGTACGCGTCTGAATTATCAATAATTTAATACAAATACTTTGCTAACCGAAATGGTAGGCAGAAAAGAAGGCAGGGGCAGTATCAGTAACCAATACTTGAGAGCGTTAGTTAGTTAGTTGAGAGCGTGCTCATTTCGTTATGTTTTAATAAATTTTTCGTGTCATTTGCTATTATTTTACAATATTAGTAAGAGTCTGAATTATCAATAAGTTAATAAAAATAGTTTGCTTGAAGAATTTTAATTGGAAACTTACGTGTGTCTGCAGCAGTAGCATGCTGGAGGAGTTCGACGGAAACGCGCTTGGCGAGCGCGGCTCAATGGCGCTCGGCCCTGCAACAATGACATGCAAAAGTTTAACAACGATCACCAAAAGTAGACTTTAGATTATTTAGAAGACTTTGGAAAATATTACATGTTTATTTTTTATTTCTTTAGATGTTTCATGTTTCTAAAGTAGATAAACTGATACGAAGTTCCGAGCGTGAATGCGTCGAAATGCGAGTAGACGCCAAGTTATTGGCGCCGCGCTTTGAACTATCACGCTATACAATCCATGCATTATTTATATTTACCCTCGGCGAACATACTTTGGTTCCTCCTTCACCACAAGCACCCGTAATTGACTAATCAATATACTCTCGCGACTGTTGATGTAACGCTACCCCTGTATGTTTAACAATGACGACAAAATGGAAAGGTCTTCTAATTTATACTGCAGTTTTACCCGCTAAATATTGCCGGTTTGAATACATTATGTCACGGTGCTTGATTCGCCACGCCCCGAAAATTGAATCCTATGTATACACCTCATCTACGTCTAATAAAGAAACGCTACATACTTTTGACACTGTCTATTTATTTTCAACCTTGTGTCTTTTAATTTAAGCTCTATGGTGAAGCGCAGGGGAAGTAGAAAATTTTTAGGGCGAAAAGGCGATACATCCCTTGGGAGGTTATGAAATCAGTGGCATTTGCAATTTCTATTATGGTAAGAACCATTAATTTCTGTCTTATTAGTCAACTGACAAAACACTGTAGATTTTGTTTTTAATATTATTTTAATGTACATATTGTAATAGGCCCGATATTAATTGAAAGTATAAATTTCAACATTTGATTTTGTAGTTTTTATAAAATAATAAATTTTTATAAAATTAATTTTGATGCTATGGTATGTGATTTAATATGTTGGTAATTAATTGAAATATCATTTAAGTACTTAAAAATGTCGAAAAACAATAAAACTTAAATCAATTGATTTTGTATTAAGCGTGAGCAACGCGGAATAAAAATGACTTATTAATTTTATTTTATTTATTACTACTTAGCTGTTCCCCGCGACTTCGTCCCCGTGGAATTTATTACGATTGTATGTTATGGGTTTTAATTTTTTTGCGCAGTACCCTTATTTTTCTAAAATAAAAACCTAAGTTACTCCTTGTAACATCAGCTATCTGCCAGTGAAAGTTCCGTCAGAATCGGTCCAGCCGTTTCAGAGATTAGCCGGAACAAACAGACAAAAATATTAAAACATTTAGTAAAAGCTGTTATTTTGACATTACAAACAGACACTTATATGGATGTATAGATTAGATTTGGAGTGGTAAAAATATTAAAAATGCTAATGTTTTCAGTAGTAATGGTAACAACAGTTTATCAGTCTAGGGCGTGTTAGATTATAGTGTAATGTAGTGAACCGCTTTGAATGTTTATTTTTATAGTTTAACTAGCTGACCAGGCAGACGTTGTTCTGCCCTTTCCGAACGACCTTTTGCTTTCCCAAAAATACTCCTGAAATTAGCAATAAAAAATTGACGGTCACTTATCGGGATAAAAACTATCCTATCTCTCAAGTTGGACCAAACTGCACACAGACTGCAAATTTTTAATCACGTGGTGGTTATACTACTAAATTGTAGCTTATATTAAACGTTTGTATTTTTAACATAGCGCCATCTATTAAATATTTACTCAATCCAGTCAACAGATATCGTCATCTGACAGAATCGTTTGGAGCTAACAGATAATTGTGACTGTCAAATAATAGACAAATAATTTTCAATAAAATAATATTGTATTGCGACTATAAATTGAGATGTAAGCTATCCTATCTTTTAAGTTGGACCAAACTGCACATTGACCAAAAATTTCATTGAAATCAGTTCAGTAGTTTAGGAGTCCATCGCGGACAAACAACGTGACACGTACTTTTTATATAAAAAAGAAGATATAAAGTCGTATTTTTAATTAAACGAAGCTGCCTGACGTTTACTGGGTTTTGATGAATCAAAAATAGTTTTGTGACTGACGGAAAACAAAATGACTAATTGATAAAGAAAACGTTTACATGGTAAAAAAAATTAACTGAAGGTCTTAAAAATTACGTCAAGATTTATTTAAGGTACATCCATGTTGTCAATTCATCAGGCGAAAATTATCCATTAGCTCGTGATCGTTAGAAATGAATAAAAATGTTTTTGGTTCAATTTTAACACGCATAAACGCTTAAAAATTTGAAAGCATTATTATTAGATTTTTTTAAATTTATAATTGAAGTTTAAATTTAATTAATAAGAGCGCCCCTCTTTGTTCTTTTCGTCTTTATGATAAATGTAACAATGTAATATAAAAATAAAAAATAAAAAATGTGTCTTTATGATAAATGTAACAATGTAATATTGGCACGATACCGCGGGGAGTAGGGCTGTATGATAATTAAGTTACTAGTTTTAGTTTTTTTTTAAATTATAGTTTTTAATATTGTATATGATAAGTATTATTTATAATTTAATTTCTTCTAATTTTAATTGATTTGAATTTTGAATTCTCATGTAATATAAAAATAAATATTACTATACATCTTTTTTTTCTAATAATATAAAAATTACGTGTCACATTGTTTGACCGTGATGAACTCCTTAACTAGATCCTAAACTGATTTCAATGAAATTTTGCACACTGTGCAGTTTGGTTCAACTTGAGAGATAGGATAGTTTTTATCCCGATAAGTGACCCTCAATATTTTTTATTGCGAATTTAAAGTGTTTTTATAGGACTAAGGATCAGAACATCGCCTGCCTGGGCAGCTAGTTTCTTTTATATATAATATACAAATCTTGTTAATAGTTCGATGATGGTCATATGTAGCTTTATTAAGTGGTGCTGTTACACTTTTAATAAGGCTGACCATCATTGAATAAATCAGCAGCACTGTTTAAGGATAAAGTTTCTAAATACTTTGTTTACAGAAAACATTTAAATGATAATGACTAATAATCCGGTAACAGGACGAACAATATATCTTATATTTTATTTATACGGCTATTAAGGTATAGCTGGTGCAGCAAATTGCGGGCGTTTAAATTTATTTATTATGTTAACTTTTTTATTGTCAAATTAATTATTTTTTATTTATTCTAAGGCTGCGCTTAATTACAATCCCACCCGATGGTAAGTGGTGATGTAGCCTAAGATGGTGAAGCGCACTGACTGACAAAAACCTATTCACTCTTGCCTTGAAGACACCCACATTGTAATCGGAAAGAAATGACTTTTTTATGGAGCAAAAGTATTCTCAACGTAAATGAACCATGACATCTTAAATGGTTTGCTTGCCTATGAGTATTACATGCAATACATAACAATCAACATCTTGAAAAAAATGATGCGAGTTGCAGTCTATAAAAAAGGCCCGAAAGAGGATAAAAGAGGTTTTCAAAGAAAAAATACTACAAGCTTTTATGTCATAGTTTACCACAATTAAGTTACTAAATGGACGTGGTTATGCAAAAAGGATCCAACCCGAGTTTGTGTCAAAAATGTTGACTTGAAGAATAATGTTTGTGGTCTATACTATTATGTGATGCAACAGTTTTAGCAAACGTAACACAAATAAGAAGAAAAATTACAAACAGATAGAAACAATTCCGATAATTTGAGTTTATGATATTTGAAGTATGGATACTTCAGATATCATAAACTCAAATTAACTTATCGCGGGTTGGATCCTTTTTGCATAACTACGTCCAAATAAGGTGATGATTTTTTTTATAGAAGCGAGATACGAGCTAACAATTCATCTAACGAATGTCTACTTTCGCCACTGCCAACTGCAGATGCAAAACTGTAAATAATTTCTGAAAGTATGCCACTGTTGTCTTTACAACCCGCATGAAATGCTTCAGCCTTTAATTGAAAGAGAAAGAAAAAATAAGTGGTAGTTTGAAGGGGAGATACCGGACGGTAAGTACAAAAGGTGAACTAACGGAATCCAGCCTAGCTCCAATGTTTTTCTGCAGGTCGTGTATACGACGTAAGGTCGTGCAATGTCACGAGGAAGGTGCACATTGTTATGTGTTCCTTTGAATTTATGTGATATTTAGTGGTTCCCAGTGGATAATTTCATGCACATTCAAAACTTTTTTTAGTACCGTTCTCGATCTGATAGTTGGGATTCTCCTTTGGTCCCTGCTAAGCTGTCCTCTGGCAATCCATTTATTGCTATAACTGATGTAAATAATCCATTTCTCATTATATATATCGTAATCAAATGACGAAGGCAAGCCGCTATTCGAGCCAACCGTTGGTCGTCGCTCAATTCCAGAGGTACCAGCTGATTGTATCTGTAAGTTTCAAGTATCGATCGATCGTCTTATGAGGGCATCTAAGTTCTTTTTCAAGCTGTCGCATTGTTCTCCTCGGATCTTCCTCGATTAACTGTGCGAGATGGCCGACAACTTCATTCGACCTTTCGTCGTGAGGTTTGTCTTCAAGATCATAGTCCCCTTTTAAAAAACGTCGAAACCCATTTACTTTTGTGTGGTAAGCAATCACACTCTCACCAGTACATTGCTTTGTTCTGAAACTACTTTATTTATTATTAGGGGCGACTTGTCATTGCCTATACTCGCAGCACTTAATTAACACTTAATTCCTTGCTATTAATATTTATCGTATATCTATTATTGTCATTGCGTTGCTAGCGATACGTTTTGTCAGCAACGCAAATTTCAACAGTCCGTTATGGTTAAAATTTTAGAACACCAAATTTTTAAATTTGGCACCTATTTAGCACTTAAAATGCCCCTAACTATGGCTTTTTCTAAATGCGAATTCCTGACTTTGCGTTTCTGAAGAGACAGAGTTCGTGCATTGCCATATAATTTAAGTCGCCTGCTTACTTGTATGTTTTTACAGAACCCATAAACTAAGAGGATATGAATATATCATTTTGTTAAATCCTATTTTTTCTCACTACAACGCACTGCCTTGTCATTTATTACACAGGCGATCTAAGCGTGCTTACTTGTAATTATACCTCCTATAACCATAGAATGTTCACGAAGTTTTAAAAAAAATGTCGTATTAAGTTCCAACCTAATAAATTATTGGGATATTCCTAATATTGTCATGATTTAAATTAATATATTGTGATGATCTCTGTGCTGTGTGGGATTTATACGCCTGGCGTAAAGGGATGTGTATACTAGCCATTAGGTCTTTTTAACATTTTTCATAGTCGCGTCTTACGATACCTAGGGCACAGAGTAATTTAAAATAGATATAATACATAAGTGTAATTTGTTATACTGAGAGTCTAATAAATTATTATTATTATTAAGAGTGGAGCGATGGATTCTCCAAATTAATAATTATGAGATTTTGCTAAAGTTATTAATATACAGAAGCTATATTACACAGAATCATTTTCATATACATTTTCGTAAATAATTGACACACGTAATTTTTTTTATAGGAATAGGGTGACAAACGAGCACACAGTCCACGCGATAGTAAGTGGTTGCTGTGACCCATAGACATCTACATTTATCCTCGTTTGGGAATCAAAATGCAGATGCGTTGTCCATGAGGATTAAGTTGGAATGCCTCTTTTCCAATAAAAAGGGTCTCCGGTTCTTTACACTCACCATACGAAACACAGCAGTGTTAAACTGCTATTTTACGCTGGTATTCTGTGAGAGCGTGGTCCTTCCCCGGTCGAGCCGACCGATTTGTGCTACAACTATACTACTAATATAGCTGCAGCATGGCTCTACCACGTATTTTTTTATTATGTATGACTATATTATGTATGGGAAAATGTAACAAAACTGAAATTTCACATGCAAAGCTGGAATAATGATGTATAATACACCATCGGTTTGAGTTATATTGAAACATACATAACATATATTATAACATATGTACATAACATAATATATATTTTTTTAGTATAATAACTTTTAAAGCACGCTTTATTTTAGCGGATAGTGACATCTATACACTGACAGTAAACTTTCAGAGGGGTGTTGTTAAGTGAGCCTATTGAGAACAAAACTTGTAATACAGTTGAGGATGTGATATTCAAGATGGAAAGTAGATGGCGCTTGTAAACTAAATCGGAGTATTGATTATTCTGCCACCTCCACTTTATTCGTGACGTATTTCCAAGAATGTTTCCATCACGTTGATAATATTTTTATACACAGCCTACAAGAAGTTCTAATGAATGACGGCGATGTGGTGACGTTTTGCGTAAGTGCTGTAATTTGAATTGGCGGTGGCGAATCGTATTACGAAGATTTGAAGGTAAATCACGTGAAGGCTCATGAGTCCTTGTGTTATATAGTTTAATGGCGCGAAGTACTTATAATAAATAAATGTTTGCATATCGCGTTAGTTTGATTTTATTCAAAAATATTTAATGTAAAATATATGTCGGAGTCAACTTACGTAATTAACCTTTCAGTCAACAGCCTAACCCCTTTACTAAACCGCGCCGTTCTACAAGCGGCCGGAATGATGTTCAGCCGATGCGTCTAATACAACATTGCAACAACGTTGCAACAAGATAGGTATCTCGTAATATCAGCGCCAGTTGGTTAAGGTGCGGCTGGGGTGGCCTCTGGGCTACGCTAAAGCCATTTATATAATATAAATATCGTGTAATTAGGCACAGACGAGCGACATAACATGGCATGTCTAGGCTGTTAACTGAAAGGCTAAATAAGCTAGTTGCCTGCGACATGCATATACATTAATTAGTTCAATATGGTGTCCTAGGTGGTAGGTCTCCTTTACTGCCGAGGAGTCCCTTTCGTTAGGTACCTACCACACTCTTTGCTATTTTTGCCGCTAAATAGTAGTACTTGTAATGTTGTGTTCCGGTCTAAAGAATATGGAGAGCAAGTATAAATACCAGCTGTGATGCTTTTCATCTTAGTCTTCAGAGGGGAGTAAGACTTGTTCGTTTGTATATAGCTGCAGTTCCATGGGCACCTGGTACTAATTATCTGGACTGTAAGTTCATTTTACACTTAATCTTTATACAAAAGCAGAGTTGAATGATTTAGAACTCTTAATTTCATTTTTCAATTTCTGGTTATTCAAAATAGTTTAAGTTTAATAGACCCAAAAATTAGTTTATGTAAATAATTCGTACCCGTAAGCGAAGTCGATGAAAGAAGGTAGCTCAGGACCGGGACTTAAGGGAGACATATGTACAGCAGTGGACATGTGAAAGTACTGTAAAGATGATGATAATGATGGTTAAATAATTTGATTAATACTAACAGAGCGGTCGATAGTACAGTCGGAATTAAGTAGATTTAAAACTTTGAAACTTTTTCGTGTGTCTTACGTACAAGAGGTAACAAAGTGCAAAGTTGTTACAAGGAAAACAATTTAGAGGGTAAGTGTATGTTATGACGTTATCGTACTTTAATTCTAGAGGTTTTACGTCAAATAGCACTAAATTTGCTTGGCTGTATCAGTTCAAAATATCGCCGATAGATTATCAGTTGTGACCGCGATACGCCTGCTGCATGTGGGAGAGAATGATTATGACGTCATCGCTTATGACGTTCACTCTTAAATTGTCACCGATAGTTTGTAAAGAGGCAAATTTGCCACAATCAAAATTAGATGATGGGATGAAAATTAGAAGGGAAGTTACCTTAGTAACCACTCTAAATTCTTCCTGTTCGATATGATCTTTTTATGAATATTCCAAATGACATGCACTGCACGGAAGACTTGGTCATACTCAACACGCTGGGGTAGCTTTTGCTTTGCTTAGGTAATGATTAAACAGGTACCGTTATTGACGAGACGATTCAGCTTGTATATCAAAAGCTCATTAAGATCAGGATAACAAAAGTAATGGATACAATAAGAAAATTGCACCAGACTTATCTTTATTCTTTAACGTGACCCGAAGAAAGTTTCTAAGACGGCTTAAAACTCTCAACTTCCTAATAACCGACCACTAATTTTCGGAATTTGGGTAGACCAACAGAAAGGTTGTGTCAAAGTAGACTAGACTTTTAACATAATTAGAATAGGGTATGATATAAATATAATCATCAAACGTGTCATAAAACACAACTAGCTCAAGTTTAGACAGATGTTAAGCACTTTTAGTGGAGAGTTGACACCAGTCGAATATGTTCTTCATATGGGTATGTTAACAAGCGAAAACTTTCGATGTCCATGATGTTAACCAATACCTTTTAATATATTAATAATAATTTTAAGCAAATTTAAATTGTGCTAGACGCGGACCGGAGGCAAGTTTATTATGAAATTTTTAGTGACCAATGTTAGTGTCCGGCGCGGAGCAGCGTTTCTATGGCTCATATATTATTATATTAACTAATACTGATGAAAAAATATTAAAGCGATTATACAGGGCTATTTTGCAATAACCGGCCAAATTTGCAGAGAAGGTTCAGAATAAGGAAAATAGGCCCATGGTCACGAAAAATTAATTAAAAAATCTCAAATATTCTGTCTTCTTAATCTTTTAAATTCAAAATGGCTGGTAAATGCTTTATTTTAACTGATTTTGCTAAGCACGCAGACTTTCGTAAGGTTCGATCAGTTGGCAAAAACGTTGTTGCCCATAAATCACATTCCATTTGGGATAATTTCAAATAAAATTAGAAGCCTTATTTACTCGTATTATCAAATGCTGCAATAACGGTATATCCTTATTTGAACTTAAGTTTAAAATATGGCTACTCTTTAAAAAATTATCCTGTATATAGGTATGTATTAGAATAGAAATATTTTAAAATATCTCTACCGATGACCTTGGTGTCTAGCTGCTGCTGTGTGTAGGTATTTAATAAAATTATATAACTAGGTATATAGAGGAATAAATTTGAATTAATTTCTATTTTATACTCGTTAAAACACGTTTGAGGTGTTTCTTGTTTGCAAATTTAGTAAAAGTTTCTCAACGACCTTAATGATGTTAGCAAGATTGTTGGCCTATGAACACCTACTTATGTATAAGATTAATAAATTTAACACTATGCTTATCTTAAAACGAGCTCTTTAAGTAATTATTGGTAGGAATCGTAAGCAGTCTCTTGGAAATCTGCCTGTATAGAAGAATAAATATTTGCCGCTGTCAATAACGTTGAATTAAAGTAGGCAGACAACTGCGAAATCGGATTTTGTCATGTGCATACATAATTAATTCTGTGTATAATGAACCATGCGGTATGGTGGCAACGTTAGAGAATCTATCACCCCGTTTTGTCCCGTGGGTGTCGAGCGACTATATGATGATGATGATGCCAAAAAGATCCCATGGCGTCCGATAGAAGGACAGTACAACTATTTTGACCAGACATAAAATACCAGACCGGCGACGGGAAACGTCTTTAAAGGTCATCTGCCAAGCGCGACAGTTAAGACAAGTCCTCTCTACAGCGAGACCGTGGAAATTTTGGGACTGGTGAAAAAGATGTATAATTAATTCTGTATATTTACTGTTACATTATATACCTATATATATATATATATATATATATATATATATATATATATATATATATATATATCGATTTACTTTTTGTCTCCCACTAGAATTTTACTGCTGAACATAGGTCTCACAAGGAACTCCATAAAGCACGGCCGCCTGCATCTTTCGACTTCCTGCAGATCATAACAGGTCGTCACTCCATCTAGTAGGGGGCTCCCTATTCTTCGCTTACCAGTAGGGGGTGATCACTCGAAAAACTTTCTTTATTTGTTGCCAGTGATGACTTATGGAACTGAGGCGTAGTCTTTCACTGCTGGCCGAATGAGGAAGCTCAAGGTCGCTCAGCGAGCTATGAAGAGGCCTATGCTCGGAGTTTCTCTGCGTGATAAACTTAGAAATGAGGTAGAACCAGAGTGACCGACATAGCCCAACGGATTAGTAAGCTGAAGTGGCAATGGGCCGGCCATATAGCTCGAAGAACTGACAACCGATGGGAAAAAAAGGTTCTCGAGTGGCGGCCTCGTACCGGCGGACGAAGTGTAGGGCGTCCACCCACTAGATGGAGTGACGACCTGGTAAGACATGCAGGAAGTCGGTGGATGCAGGTGGCTCAGGACCGTGCTTTGTGGCACTCCTTGGGGGAGGCCTATGTTCAGCAGTGGACTTACGAAGGGCTTTAATGATGATGATGATTTGTTGTCGGTTCTTCGAGCTATATGGCCGGCCCATTGCTATTTCAGCTTACTGATCCATTGCGCTGTCATGACATAAAAATGACAATTTCAAAGTCAAATGTAGTTAGATGTAATTAAAATAACTTGATTTTTGTTTACTCACAAACATCTTAAGTTTAGAGTAATTCCTAATTTGACACAAACATTAGCTATTAAGTTGAGATATCCATAAAAAGAATTATGCGGAAAATTTAAGATTAAATTTGATTAATAGCACAGGAAACCTGTTAGTTTATCGTTGATATGTTGTAAATAACAAGTTGTTGCGGCGACTTTCTGTGTTCCGTGTAGTGACGACATAAAGTTTTAAGGAAGTTGGTAGGCAGCGGGTGAGCAAGGGCGTCCTTGAAACGGAGCGCGGATCGATGAATGACGTCACACGCCGCGTGACGTCACGGGCGGCGTTCGATGCAAAGCCGAGGTCGCAGGCCAGTTGCTGTCGACGGCTGTTTCCACTACACCCCCTTACAGCCGTTATTTCTCGCCACCCGCATATTTTTAGACCTCGTGACGTAATTCCGCCTTGGAAAGCGATAGAGCAGTGCAAAATGAATGGCTAAAAATGAGCGACTTACTTTGTCAGCTGCTTTGTCATGGAATTAAATATTTTCTGGTTTTTTTGCAGCACCGCGGTTGAAGTGCTTTTATCTGATTATATAATAATGACAATATAAAATATAATCATTCAGTTATGTAACGTAATTTACAAATATGAAAGGAGATTAATTTCAGAAGATTCCTTTTGTTGTATCCGAGTACGCATGCTTATTATAATTGTGTATATTTTATCTTTATATCTAGAAATTGAGGTAAGTTGTAAAATTAGTTATTAACCAAAAATAATTAAATTTTTAAATGACTAATTAGATAATGTTTACTAAAATATAACGTTTCATTAGACTTAATGTCATGTAGGAATTAAGATTAAGAAAAGCTTTCAAGATACCGACCAATAATGATGAGTTTAAAAATTAATAAGTTAGTTTATTAATTGATTTGCAAATCTATTAGCCGACTTCAAAAAAGGAGGAGATTCTTAATTCGAGTGTTAGAATAAGGGTGACAAACGAGCACACAGTCCACCTGATGGTAAGTGAATGCTGGGGCCCATAGACATCTTTATTTATCCTCAACTAAGAATTAAAATGCAGATGCGCCGCCACCCTGAGGACTGAGATGGAATGCCTCGTTTTCAGTAAAATGCGTCTCCGGTTCTCTACAGTCACCATACGAAACACAGCAGCATTGAGCTGCTATTTTACGCTGGTATTCTGTCAGAGCTTGGTACCACCCCGGTCGAGCCGACCCATTCGTGCTGAAACTACAATATAGCTACAGCATGGCTCTACCACGTAGTGTATGTATGTTACTCGATTTCTTCGTCAATTATGGACTGATTTTAATGATTTTTTTAATTAAATTGTTACTTAAGAGGATGTCCCATTCCCATATGAATTTGGGAAAAAATTTCACCCCTAAGGGTGGAATAACGGGGGATGAAGTTTTTAATACAAACGAAAACGACATTGGAGCTCTTTACTCGTATAATCCTTAGTCCACTCAAAAGGGTCGAAAAGCTGTTATGCGGATTTTTTTTAAAGTTTTTTGTACTTGGCATTTGCTTTTTATTAAAAGTCAATTTTTTATTATTTATATATAGCAAATGTGTGATAATTCGGAAGTTTATTACTACCGTGTGTAATAAGTCATAAATCATCTTAAATTTTTGATATAATTACGACCAAACTTGGTTGCACGAGTGATAATTTTATTAGATATTAATTTATAGTTCGATTGAACGCGACGGCCCTCTCCCATAGGGAGTAAGTAAATGTGACGCAGCCAGGATCGCAGTTGCACTGATATGACGTCATTCCAGCTGATAGCTGAGCTCTACCTTATCAATAACTATTTTTAGATTTTTTAAATGCATTAGATTTTTAATAATACATTTTAAAACTAACGAAATTATATGCATGTTTTATATTATCTGTATCTTAATTTGCATTCGGACTTTATTTTTGCACATAAATTAATTAATTAATTAAATGAGTCTAAAACTTGTCGACTTAAATTTTATAGGACCACTCTAGTGGTCTTTTATAGGTGCACGGTGATTGGATATTTATTTCTCGTATTATAAAAATTGGCAAAAAGTGAAAGTTGTTATCTATTGTTTTGTCTGTAATATGGCGGTAAATCGCAATGCGTTTTATGCAGATAAAACGATGCGATATTAGGATATAAAGTTTAAAAGGTAAAGCAATAACAACAATCTCTCTCTCTCTCAACGAAAATTTTGATTATATTTTTTTGCTTTTTAACAAATACTTTAATTCCATGGCGCTTACGTTCACGGACCCTAGTACATAAATATGATAATGATAATTTCTTATGGTAAATCAATAAGCTAAATTGGTTATAATCTAACATTATGGATGATACAGTATAGTACATGGCGAGTGGTAATTTGCACAGGCTAGCATCTCAACAGGTGCAACGTCTGCCGGTTGCGACAACCGATTGGGCAAGTGGAAGGCAGTTTGGCTGAGGCCATCGTCTCCGGAGGCGATCGCGACATAAACATCCCATATTATAACGTAGTGTTACCTAACTCGCCCCGAGCCAAACAAAAACAGAATTAACTTAGCCGTGCAGCGTCTATTTCGAAAATACTTCATTAAGGTATGTTTATTACAAAGCTCCTATGTATCGTTTCAACATCAAATGAACTGGGCAAGCATTTAATATAAATTGGATTCATATCCCTGATGAGAGAAAAACACAAGATACTTAAGAAGATGCACATACAATATTTAAAGAAGTTTCTTCATTCCCCAAGCTCATTTTAGCTCTTAAGGCTCGTATAACATATATAACTTAAAGACCCCACTTATTTACTCGTGTATGTATGTATGTAATATTTTCGCAGATTTTAATCAATTTAATTTAGAAGAGAAAATCGGCTTTTTATTTTTAGTTAGTCTTGCGTATTAAATGTTTTACAAAATAAAGTTTACTTATTTACTTTCAATATACGAAACCGTAGGTAATTTTAGTGGCAAAGAAAAAATAAAAATAATTAGAAGACTGGAGCAGGTAATATATGAACGGCAAGAGGCGGCATGTGTCATCTTAACCGGTCCTTATTGAAACATACTGCACTACTGAGTTTTTATCCCTTAACCATATTTGCGCTTAGTTATTTGCAGTCGATAACAGTATAAGTTATTATGTGACATCGAAACTTTTTGCTAGCGGTTTCCAATGCACATTTAGCGCTTTTTGGTGGTGTTAATTGATAATACGGATGTTTCTTTACACTGAGTACGTACCGGCCCATAGGCAAAATTTTTTTTATTGCCAGTTTCTGTATATAACTATAGGGTATCCTATGTATTTTTTATTTACGTTATTGAAATGCATATAGACAATATTTTCCAGATGTTCTTATAATTCCTTGACGTAAAAGCGACAGTGATTTTTTTGATAACTTTTTAACTAAAAAGTAATTGAATTGATTAAGTATTGAATTTATTTTATAAAAGTAATCTAATGTTTTCATGTTTTAAAATTTGAACACATTTTAATGTCTTATTAAAAATGTATGTGTCGCCACACATTACGAACTTGGTAACTTAGCGAATAATCTTGAGCAGAGAGTTAAATTATTATAGTTTTGTTAAAGAGATAAATTGAGAGGATAACCAAAAAGTTGATGGGGGTCTTAAATTTTTATAAACAAATCATAAAATAAAATAAACAACTCTTAAAATAAAATAATAAAATATAAAAACAAAAAAGGGTTTTACATACGTTTGTGTAGGAATTGTTTTAAGCCGCAGTGTTTTCTGGAGGGCGTCAGCAACGCGCCTCGCATTCTAGCCGATGGCCATCGTCACGACAGTTTCACATAGAGTCTACAACATCCAGAGGTTCTACACAACGAAAGCGAAAATAAACACAGAAGTAGAGGGTCGCGAATCGTCGTGCGGGCGCTGACCTGGCGCAGGCTTGTCGGGGTCCAGAGAAGCGGCGCACGGCTCCAGGGTCAGGTCGAGGCACCCGCCAGACAGTCCCAGTTCGCTCAGCAGGATCCTCATGCGGCTGAGCACATTCCACTCACTGCACGCGCACTCACTCACTCAGTCAGATGTGGTAGTTCGCGGGAAAGCGCGCGGAAGTACGCACTAGTGAACGGTTGGTGCGATACTGAGGCCGCCGCCGTCGAGACTGGCGGCTATATCGCGCCGTCTGACGTCACGGTCGCGACGTCACACTGACGACGTCACTAACGGTACCTCCCACGGCCCGCCCGCCGCCTCGCCGCCCGCCCGAGCCTGCATTAACGGCATCGCTAGTACGCGGAGCTTTCATACGCCCGAGTTGCCTGCGCTGCCCACGTTGTCTGGTTAACCCCAGTCTTAACTTTCTGGTTTCATTTCTTTATGTACAAAAGCAGGTTGCATGTAACACAATAAAATTGCATTTACTAATGATACCCTACTTGTTATTACTAAGCCTGACGAAAAGCTTAACGAAAAGTGTTTATGCTGAAAATAGTATGGAGAAAAATCTAAATAAAATACTGCACTTCATGGAATAATATTTTATTTTTAGCAAATTGAGGAATTTATTAATTCAAAAGCAATTAATATTTAACAAAAAGAAATAGTCTCGTCAGCGACAAAATTTTAATGGTGGCTGTTTTAAGCAACTCTAATAGCTTATATGGTTATATAAAGCAGATAATACAGATTCTAGACTCAGTCACGAATGGCGTAACCTATTCCTAATGAGAGATGCAGAGATGTGATAAAACACTTAAGCTTTCAAAAATATCCGAGGTTATTTTTACAAATTAGGTTTGATTTGTGAATTGTTCGTTCTTACAGTTTGAAATTTTGCGTAGGTATACAAAGAGTAAAAGAAATGGTTACTGTGCTGTATTTAAGAGTTGGTACAAGTGACAGTAATTATTAAATATTTGCACTGGAATTACGGAGCTTTTAAATTTCTCGTCAAAAGTTCAAAATACTTTTGTGGTAATTAGGTGTTATTACGTATAATTGCTGTTGATACTAAATACGTAAGCCTTACGATGATAATGGAATTGTTTTTATGCACAGGCACTTTTTACAGTAAAACAATAAAAAAAATTATACGTGTTTTACAACACTTACATTTTTATGCTTTATTGTAGGTCTGCATTGTAGTTTCGGTGTATCACAATCATCATTGTGTTGAATTACAACCTATATACGTCCCACTGCTGGACACAGGCCTCCTCTCATTTTATGAGAGTGTTTTCAATAATATTTTTAATAATCATTGTGTATTTACAAAACGCTTAGGTAAAATTTTTATTTAAATACTTCTGTTTTAATCTAGTAGCCTTTTATACAGTTTTAGGTTAAGTAATTGTAATTGCTATTGTAGTCATTAGGTTTTTTTAAAAATACTATATTCTAATTATGGAGTTGGAAATTTTTCGAACCATGTTTTTCGTGGTAAAGACGCGTATTATGTATGGCTTCAACACGAATGGGTCTACGACGCGGCTTTTACTCTTTATTGTGAGTGACGAAAACGGTGGACCCTTTATGATTTGATGAGGCATTCCATCCCAGTTTTTCAGGGTGACAACACATATGCGTTCTGATTCATAGGTCCGTTTCCATTTGCCATCAGGTGGACTGTGTTTTTTTTTTTTTTTTTATAGAATAGGGGGCAAACGAGCATGCGGCTCACCTGATGGTAAGTGACTACCGCCGCCCATGAACAACCGCAACACCAGGGGAATTGCAGATGCGTTGCCGACCTTTTAGAAAGGTGTAAGCTCTTTTCTTGAAGGTTCCTAAGTCGTATCGGTCCGGAAAATTCGCTGGTGGAAATTGATTCCACAAGGAAGTCGTGCGAGGGAGAAAACTTCTTCTAAATCGCACAGTCGTGGACCGCCAATCATCCAGATGGTATGGTAACGCGAGTTTTGTCGCGATGTGCGATGGTGAAATTGAGCGGCTGGAATTAGTCCGAACAATTCCTCAGAGCACTCCCCGTGATAAATGCGATAAAATACGCAAAGAGATGCAACATCTCTACGCAGTGCCAGTGTATCGAGCCGATCAGATATAACTCGGTCGTCGACGATTCGAACCGCTCTGCGCTGGATGCGGTCAAGTGGAAGGAGCTGGCATTGGGGTGCCCCGGCCCAGAGATGAGAACAGTATTCCATGTGGGGCCGAACTTGCGCTTTGTAAACTTGCAAGCGATGTGCTGGCATGAAATACTGTCTCGCTCTGCTGAGCACGCCAAGCTTTTTAGAGGCCAATTTGGCCTTCCCTTCCAAGTGACCACGAAACTGCACATTGTATTCGTTTATCACTCTAATTACTGTAACAAGTGCAATATTTTTTAGAACAAAGTTAATTAATTAATCATTTAATTATTATTGATTACTTCCCTCTCTTGTTAAATGATTAAATAAGTAGTAATTTTATATTGCCTATCTTAAACGTTTCAAAAGGATATATTTATATTATTACGTTGATTGTAAATATTTGTTTCTAATATTTTTTCACTTTCCATTCCACTAACTTCAACTCCTTGGTTTTAAAGTTTTCGTTAAAAATTTTGAAAATTAATAAATTTCTGTCTGCAATTTTTATTTATTAGGTATATTATCGGATATAAACTTATAACTTTATCAGGTAATTTTTTTTTATAAAATAAGGGTGACAAACGAGCACACAGTGCACCTGATGGTAAATTGATGCTTTGGTCCATAAACATCTACATTTATCTTCAATTAAGAGTCAAAATGCAGAAGTGTTGTCACGTGCTCGTTTGTCACCCTTGAGGACTAAGATGGAATGCCTTGTTTCCAGTAAAAAGAAAATGAAACACAACAGCATTAAGCCGTTATTTAACGCTGGTATTCTATAAGAGCGTGGTCCTACACCGATCGAGCCGACCCATTCGTGCTACAACCACAATATAGCTGCAGCGTGGCTCTACCACGTATATAACATACGAGAAAATATCGAAAAAATAATAAAATTTTCTAGTACATTTAAAGTTGTTTTTATCTGTATTACGGCGGGTCTTCATACCTTTGTTGTCGATATTCCACACATTAGAACCAAACGGTTTGCTTCGTCTTTTGTAATGCGTACAGCAAAGGAGTGGAATAATTTGCCGGCGTCTATCTTTCCGTCCGAATACAATCTGGGCGTCTTCAAGGCAAGAGTGGACAGACTTTTGTAACGCTAAGACAGTGCGATTTACCATCTAAGGCTGCATCACCACTTACCATCAGGTGGGTTTGTGGTCAAGCACTGGCTTATAATAAGTAAAAATAAAGAGCGTATGTGCTGGGCCGACATAATCTGAAGGACCTTCACTAATATAAATAACCATCTAAGAATAACTATTTTTATTGTGTAAAAAATAAAGAATAGAATTGAATCATTTTTATTCAATACAGATTACAAGTAATACTTATTGAAAGTAATTTTTTACTTTATCCACTGGTTCGGAAAAAATTCTGTTCTGGGAAGAATCAGCAAGACTTAAAAAAAACAATTTACATAAAATGTTATACAATTGTAATGAAAACATTAATTAGAAAAAGCATGGTAACGATCACCTCATTCCCAAGGCTTATTATCAATCACGTACTCTTTAGTAGTATAATAATCCTTACTAAACAATTTTTCTTATTAAATAATTTAAACCTTTTGATAGGTAGACAATAAAGTCGGCATATTTATATAAAGAAGATTCTTTTGCGCCTAACTCATGAGATAGCTAGGTGTAATTAGGTTTGGATCGAGGATCGGAGACAAATGCAGCGGTGACGTGGCGTCGCAGCGTCCATCCCGGCGCATCCCGTGCTCCCATTTGGAGCAGACCGACGCACGCTTCCGCATTGTGCGTGCGCCTCGTCACACACGGATATCTTTAGGGCTGCATCTCTATTCTGCTTGCATATGGAACAGTGTGACAGAATTTATTACACTAAAATGTGCTGTTTTTCTTAAGAAAAAGGAAAAGTTCTACGGATGACTTATTTATAGAGCAAAAAAAAATCTGAGCGTTTACGGTTACAAAATAAATATCTTTATCTTTACGATTTTTGTATATATTTATGGAAATATATACTAATATATTTATGGATATTCTACAAAAGCTTAATTCTAATAAAATTCGTTAGAATTTTAAAATTTGTTCGACGTTGCTCGATCGTTTTTTTCGAGGTTTCGAAATATTGGAAATTTATTTGTGAAATAGAATATAGAATGAATCTTTCCACTTGATCTCCTTCTTCTTTCTTTATCAACGTTAATCAGTTCACTGCTGGACACAGGCCTTTCTCATTTAGGAAAAGTTTGCCGTTATCGCCAAATTTAGCAGGTGCATTTAAGATAATTGATAGAATCAGTCGTTACTTTGCGGAAATCCATTATAATGGGGTTCTTATAAATTAATTTGCTAAATTCCGCGTAAAGAAAGAAAATGATGTGTCCTGCCCAGCTTTAAGGGGGACCTCCCACCCTCCCTCAATCGCGCGCACTATACCCGTCGCCGTCAATCCCAGCACTACCATCCTCAGCACCACCACACTAGGCAGGACACACCACTCTCGAAAATACGACACGTGTTTCGCCTCTACACGAGGCATCCTCAGGTGAAGTAGACTCTGCGGAGGCTGGCCGCTAAGACTTAGCGGAACATGCAGAAAGTCGATGATTGCAGGTGGCTCAGGACCGTACGGACTATGTAAGGGGCTGTAGTGATGATGAAATATGTAAGTACTTTTATAGCATTAATACAACATGAATTATGAAAATTCTACATACCATAGCGTAACATGACCTTATAAATATATCTTTATATTAATTAAATCAGGTTTTACGATTTTAAAATAATAAAATTAGAATCTAAAATGGCAAAAAGCACATTGCAACCATAATAATTACCTAAAAACCTGTCCGTCAAGAAGATAATTTCACGTGCCAACAAACAGTTTCATTTTAGTAAAGTTTTCTTATATTTATACGAATTACAGATTAAAAGAAACTAACGTAACTGATTTTAAATTGTTTTATTTTTAATTTCCTAATTTGGTCACGGATGACAAATACATAATAAAATCTAATCTAATCACATTTAAATTTATTGATATTTATTACGAACATTCAACATAGGGCTTTTGGACTTTCTTGAGGAGTAGAGTTTACACCAATCATGTTTTTGAATATTTTCCTAAGGAATCTTGTTATTTAAACTATGTAACGAAAGTCATTATTAGATTCTGTTATTTAAAAAAAATTCTGAAACTGAAAAAGAGTCTATAATATTACATTCTCAGAATTTTTTTTTTAATAGGATAAGGGTGACAAACGCGCACACAGTCCACCTGATGGTAAGTGGTTGCTGCGGCCCATAGACATCTACATATATCCTCAATTACAAGTCAAAATGTAGATGCGTTGTCACCCGTGAGGACTAAGATGGAATGCCTCATTTCCAGTAAAAAGGGCCTCCGGCCACCTGCACTCACCAAGCGAAGCGCAGAGGTAAACCTCTACTTCACGCTGGTTTTCTGTGAGGTCGTGGTATCACCCCGGTTCGAGCCGGCCCATCCGTGTGACAGCAAAAGCTGCCTCGTGGCTCTACCACTGTTAAATGAAGTATATTGTTTTTTATTTGGTAAAATTTCTTGTTTTCTTTTCCTTAGGTGGCCGTTAACAGTGTTCTGTTTGATACGAGTCTCAAATATAGAAGATAACATCCGTAATCCAGAGTCGTACTGGCCATGCATTACCAGACATCTCAAAGCTGCTTTCACGCCGTTTCCTCTAAAGGTTGGAGATATTATACCTGATATAAGTACAAGACAGTGTACGAGATGGAAGCGTAAGATCTTCTGCTCTTTTCTCTTAGTCGTCTTTACAACACATAAGGGATAATATTATGGAGTGATGATTTTTCATATGGCGCTATTATGGCTATGGCGATATTAAAAATAAAATACAAGGAAGAGGTTAGGTACAACTTACAAACAACCACAACTTAAAAATTATAACCTTTATGTGGGGGTAGAAAAAAGTTATGCTTACGGGGAAGGAGACGTAGGTTCGTATCTTCCGCGGTGTGTCCGCATTCAACACGGTGTAAGTATTTGTGGCTGTTACGATTGGTCGCATGCCCTAGTATACTATTTGTTGCTCGCAGAGCGGGCAAACGTCCAGTTATTCTAATTTTACTTATAATCGATGCCGTCGCACCGCTGCCGACTCACCAACAAAAGACTTGCTCATCCGTCAAAGGTGTAAAGCGGTATGCGGCGAGGAACACCTTTTTACGTTATATAAGATTCAGTATAGCACGGTGGCACAAATGTAATATTTTTGTGTTCAGAAATTCAAAACATTTTCATATACTTCATTATTTTTGATATTTTTTGTTTCGATTCGAAACACATTCTTAATTGTAAACATTATTTTACGATTTATAGGGCTGGGATTAAGGGGAAGGCGTTTTTTATAACTTCAGCGTCTATTGGGGCCAAACGCAAATCTTAAAGCCTGGTAATTGGGAGTAACTTTACAAATACGAGGATATCGGATGTGTAAATACACACAGGTTGGCAAGTGCCAAAGAGTCTGCTTAGCGTACAGAATATTGGCAAATCATTTAAAAATGTGTTAGTGCATTTCTGGAATAGCCTCTATACAGCAGTGCATTCAGAGGTAGCGAAAAGAAGTGGTACTATGTATTAAAAAGTAAAATATATTTTTTATACTATGTTCATCGTATGCTTCTCATATTGTTGAGAGGATTTGCTATAATCGTTACGTTTGAGATTTTGGAAGTGAAAACTTCTTTAGACACGTCGGGCACTTTTGGAATGGGGAAAAGCACTGCACTCGCGTGACCATCACGCTCAGATACATTAAATTACATGACATGCGAAAAGCTCTAAGTAAATGTTCGTTTAAGGCATTAATTCGTGAACATCTTTTGAAATAAAACATCGTTTCATGATAAGAATGATTTCATGTTATGTTATATGCATAATATAGTATTTATATACATGTAAAGTAGTTTTATTCAATGTGTAGTATTCGCGTAAATATAAGAAATCATGATGAAAGTAATGTTCAAGATTCAATTGATTAAATTTTATAAAATTTATATATATTTATAAATTTGTTTGTATTACCTATATAGATAATAATTTTTTCATGTAAAACAGCGCAATAAATAAATTTTTATTACTAATTTAATACGTTGAAAAAAATTCTAATAAAAAATACTTCCTAAAAATATTTCTTAATAACCCGAAAATAATGTTTACAAAGTGACGTTAAGAAGTTCTCACTTCTGACGTGCAATCCTGCGACTGATTGTTTTTTTCAATATTCGCCTTTTACAACGCTCATGGGATGAAAAGGTTTTTGATTAAGTACTTAAAACTATAATTTATACGAATATAATAACTTTAATAACCATTTAGTCTATGAATATGTTATGGGAATGCTATGCAACAATATGATCTTGTGTCTCATTATCACACCACTTTCACTGACATATTGAGAGAAATCTTTTCCTCGTTATTTTAGGAAAATAATAGTGAAAAAGAAAAATAATAGTGAAAAGGTTCAAATATTTTTCTTTGTTTTCAGCCCTTAAAAAAGTACTGCTGTAAATAGATCTCTCGTGCTCAAGAGAGGTTTTCCGTTTTCGAAACGCTACGCAGGGGTATTTTTTTGCTGCTTTCTTTTGTCTTTAACGCTGCTTCATATGCACTTTCTGGGTATATATAACGTCCGTTATAAACGGGATGGTTACATCGCTACGGAAGCCAAGATATCAGTCTTGCATTACCTATAGCCACCTTTTACGATACCCATGAGATGAAATAGGGAACTGATTTTCTATCCACTCTATTTCATCTCGTAGGCAGTAACCCTTGACTGCAGCAGACTTAGGCCAACAAGGTCTGAGACTAAGGCGGCTGGACTCAAATTCAAATTACTCCTAAGCCGACTGTGGCTTCCTATCTACAAAACACAATGTTTTTTTATAGAATAGGGTGACAAACGAGCACACAGCCCACCTGATGGTAAGTGGATGCTGTGGCCCATAGACATCTACATTATCAAATCAAAATGCAGATGCGTTGTCACCCCTGAGGACTAAGATGCAATGCCTGTTTTCCAGTAAAAAGGGTCTACGGTTCTCTACACTCACCATACGAAACACAGCATTATCAAGCTGCTATTTTACGCTGGTATTCTGTGAGAGCGTGGTCCTACCGCTATCGACGACATTCGTGCTACAACCATAATATAGCTGCGTGCGTAGCGCAGCATGCGTGCGTAGAAACAGGCGTGGCTCTACCACGCCTGTTTCTTATGATTTAAAGATAATACACGTACAGAATTATATTTCAATAAATATCTTCTCTATATCTTCCTTTCTACTTTATATGTATTTATAATGTATATAGGAAATACAGATAAGAGCAGATAATAATAACAGCCACGAGTCTTTTTGTGAACACTAAAGACGTAAACAATGAAAAAAAGTAATTAACAGTATGTATGTACCTACTTTATTTTATTATTTTTTCAAGAAACTTTCAACCTGTTTTGCCAAATGTACTACTATCTTTGTCTCTGTCACCATCCTCAGAATTTTAATGCTTTTTATATGTATAGGTTACTTAGAATTTTCTGCCTTTTAGTATTAAAATATATTATTTGTAATTGTTAAGATGCTGTTCTTTATATTTATAACTAGCTAGACCCGCAGACGTTGTCCGTCCTGGTAGGTGGCGCGATGAATTCTTTACGAATTTACTCCGGACTTTTTAAAGTTAAAAAAATAAATGTTAGATTTCGATAAATTGTTACAATGCCTTTAACAATGTTGATTTCATATACTGTTAGCTCTATAATGCTCTCTTAACGTATCTCCAACAGAATTTAGCTGGTTTCGTACTTACCTGTAATGACGCCGACAACGTATACGTATTGACTACTCCTTTTTGGCTTGATGTTAAATGAGTGCCGGTGTACCTCAGGGCGGCTTTTTAGTTCCTCTTATTTTCGCTATATTTATTCGCTCTGTTTTAAATAAAAAAATATTTTTCTACTACCTTTATGCAGATGATTTAAAAATCTATACTCAGGATCCCATTAAGTATTTAGGCACAACAATGGCTTGTATAAATAATGATGTAAACACTATTTTTGAGTGGAACAAGAACCATAGCCGAAAACTAAATGTTAAAAAAGCTCAGATGATAGTTGTAGGCAGCTCAAGAATGGTACGTAAAGGCGACTGGCTGAACCTTCCGTATGTCTACGGAAGTATGTTTTTTATAGTACTGACGTCGAATTTAGTAATATAGTCAAGAACTGTGTAGAGGAAGTGGGGGTATTATGGCATGCCAAATCTCTATTAGTTTTCAACTCCTTAGTTACTGAGTATCCCGTCCATCACGAAGTCTCAATCGTTTGCAAAGACGACTACTGGAATAATCATCTCGTGAGTCAGGCGTAGGTACGTTCTACTACTAGCGCCTAAAAATCAAGGTAAGAAGACACAAAAGTTGCACGATCACTAACAGACTTACCAATGATATAATATATTATTAAGGATATCGTATAATGAATTGGTAAAAAAAAATAAAAAACAAACAAAAATCACATTACTTAACAACGCCTTACGTTTTCTGTAGAATATCTTTTTTGGACTTTTTTTTTATAGGATAGGGTGACAAACGAGCACACAGTCCACCTGATGGTAAGTGGTTACTGCGGCCCGTAGACATCTACATCTATCCTCGTTTGCGAATCAAAATGCAGATGTGTTGCCACCCGTGAGGACTAAGATGGAATGCCTCAATTTGGACTTATATTTATATCCGACAGTGTAAAAAGACTGAGTAATGTTTATTTTTAAATGATTATAGCTTGATCCTCGCTGTATTCACTTTTAAGTATGTATTAAGATTTTGCTGTAAACTTAATTTTAACACTCACCGATAAATCCCTTTTTTTAAACTGGTTATAATTTATTAAATGAAACTAATTTTTACAAATTTTATCGCGATTAATTTAACTTTTTTTTAATTCCCGACGTTTCGGGTGCTTTGCAGCACCCATGGTCACGGGGAGACTGAGGTGTTTGACGTCCCTATGTCATATTTAGATCGGCTACCTTCAGTTTATGAATATTAATTTTTTGTCCGATCTACGCAGAATGAGCTTACAGTATCTTGAAATCTTGCAGTGGTTTGCTTGGATTTGGATTTAATTTTATTAATTATAGAATCCCAAGCAAAAGGCAGCACCCATCTATTTTCTCTGTTGAAATTAGGATGTTTTTTTATTTGAATAGCCTCATGAATCATCCTGGGTAGGAATCGGTGTTCTTTTGCGAGAATTTGTGGTCTATTAAAGCTAATGTAATGGCGGGGACGATCTTGAACATGTTCACATACTGCAGACTTCCCGGAACGTCAGTGCTTCAAGTCAGCTATATGTTCTTTCATGCGGGTTTTTATACATTTTTTGTATGTCCTATGTAAGACAGACCACATTCACAATCCAGCTTGTACACTCCTGCATCTTGTAGAGGGATATGATTTTTGACGGATGGTAAAAATTGACTAATCTTCTTCGGCGGCTTGCAGTATGTTTTAATGGAATGACGAGATCTGAACCTATGTTGATCTAAGTATTTTTTCAGTTGGTATTATAGTAATAGTAGCGAGTACCCTGTGCGTTATTACCGCAGAAGAAATAATTGTGGAAATATCGTTTAAAATTTGGAAAAGTTGTATTGTTTAATTAGGAATGATAATATATTCATTGAAATTCAATGATATACAACTTTAAAATAAATTTGTTGTTGCGATACGCGCACCACCCCCGTAAATAATTAAAAAAGTAATTGTACTATGCCTATAAACTTCGCGCGAACGTTTTGGCAACACATAAAATACGAATAAACAAACATTAATTTTTATATATTAGATACACATTTCAAATTGACTAAAAATTTAGCATGAATTGTAGAAATTAATTTAATAATTGAGAAGTACTCGAAGATAATAGATAATTTAATAGAAAGTTTATTGACCTAACATGGGTTTCTGCCACCTGAAAGCGATAGGACCAATAATGTCATCCTCCCATTTTTAGTATATAGGCTCATTTAGGCTAAATTTTGAAAAATGTAGAAACGTTAAAAAATCTATAGTCAATCTGTAAATTATGTAATAATGTCAGATCTTTGAGCCACATTGTCGGCTCATTGCCACATAAAACGGATCAGCAAGTTGAAGCTACAGATAAGTTGTTACCTCTGAGAACTAAGAATGCCTCACAGCTTGTGATTATACTGGATATCTTTCAGACCGGAATACAGTAATGTAGGCAAAGGCAGAAATAGTTTAAAAAGGTGGTACTTACCCACCTTGACGGAATTTGATACTTACAAGCTGGATTTAGAAGAGGATATGGCGTACGGAATATTCGCATGGTCATAGATAACGTTTTTGTTAAAAAAAGGAGAACGTTTTTGTATATTTTTAGATTAGAACAGGACCTAAGATAGAGTAGACAGAATTGCTTTATGGAAAACCTCTGGCCCAGTTTTGATTGAGCGCTGGACCGACATAGGCAATAAAATTTCTTTACGAGGATTCTATTGTTTGTGTGAAGATTTACGGGCCTGAATTAGCATCCATGAAGATGTCAGGTTGTGCGACTTCTCCGTGGCTGATCAATCTGTTTATGAACAGTTACTATAAAACTTTGGAAGTCGAAGAATGTGAGTTAAGAATGGTGAGCTAGACGTCAAGTGACTCTGTATACCGACGGTCATGTCATATTGGCGTCGTCGGCAGGCGAGTTGCAAATGAAAGTATCATTAAAAGAAATGGGAATGAACACAAGTACAACGAAAGTGATGGATTTTGAAAAAAAAGTGAATCGATGTATGTAATAGTAGAATAGAAGGAGATTTGGTTGAGTAAGTGGACAAGTTTGTGTATTAGGGATGAAAGCTTAGCAGAGATGATATATGATAAGGATAAAGTAAGAAGAATGAATGCAAAAAACGAGGTAAATGAGGTTCTTCACTCTACTGAGAGAAGTAATGGCGCGTCTCTACCAAAGTTTTGTTGTCAACACAACATTTGCCAACACGTTTTGCCAACAAATGTTTCTGTCAACAAGCGTCTCCACCGAGAGAACAAATGTCGGCAGCAAGCGTATTCCTTTGATGTTGCCGCCGAAAATCGAAACAAGTTTTGTTGGCAAATGTTGTGTTGACAACAAAACTTTGGTGGAGACGCGGCTTCAGAATGTATCAAAAATGTTACAATTTACAATGCTGTATCAGTCCCCACCTTAATGTATTATGATAGTGAAAGTTGGGTTTGAAAGTTGGGGTTGGGTAGAAGAACTTAGGTAGAAGATAATATTTATTTGTTTATATTTTACATTACGTATAACACTACTTTTTTATTTTTTCCTCCAATATTCTGTTTTGTGAATGCACAAACAGGTCACAAATTTACGTTCGTAATATTTTTGTTTTTTAATTATCAAATAAATGGTTTGTTCTTTCTAATTATTTTAACAATGGTAAAGTTGTTTATGTTTAATGGTAAACTCAAACCATTATGGTTTACATAATATTATCACCCAACATCAAATTAATGTTTGTGACTATAGGGATAATAACATTTTACGTATTTTGTGGTCAATTTTCTAAAACAACGTGTTCGCGTGTATTGTGTACCATTGACTTTTTAAATCTTACAAGTAAAGGTGTTATCCTTAAAATCAGAGATTAGAAATGTAAGTATTGTTGCTAGTCGAATGCCGAGTGATATCACTTCATCGATTCACTATCAAATTGAATGTTGCGTATACATGTATGCGGAGGCAAATGCGAATACATAATATAAATATTCTTTTTTTTTTATAGGATAAGTGTGACAAACGAGCACACAGTCCACCTGATGGTAAGTGGTTGCTGCGGCCCATAGACATCTACATCTATCCTCGATTACAAATCAAAATGCAGATGCATTGTCACCCGTGAGGACTAAGATGGAATGCCTCATTTCCAGTAAAAAGGGCCTCCGGCCACCTGCACTCACTAAGCGAAACGCAGAGGTAAACCTCTACTTCACGCTGGTTTTCTGTGAGGTCGTGGTACCACCCCGGTTCGAGCCGGCCCATCCGTGCGACAGCAAAAGCTGCCGCGTGGCTCTACCACTGTTAAATATTCGAATACGAAATACGAATATTCGCATAAATTAACGAAAGAATGAATAACCGCGGCATACTTGTTACCTTCTTACAATACAATTACTTCATTTTTAGAGAACTTATTAAGCGACGTGTGTTTCAACTGATGTGATAGAAGACAGTTAAAAATAAAAAAATATCCTATCTGACAATAAATATATATCCAGTACCCACATAGGATATTTATAAAGTGGTTATATACCCCTTTATCCAATTAAAACTGACATTTTTAGATATTTATTAATAAATATTGTATACAATAAAATATTGTATATTATGTTATTAAAAGTGTTATTAAATATTACGTTTAGTTTTTCACGAATACACTAAATTTGTATTCTATGTAGTATCTAACAAATTGCTAATGTGAAAATCTTAGGGATTAACGTGATAACAGATATAATTTATCAGCTGCGGACGCAGCCCGCGGGTCGCGTCATCTGTACTGAATACGTAGTACGTACCCAGCGATAAGTGTGTTGGCCTTGTGTGAATGTGTGCGCCGATACTCATATTTGAGTGAACGCAGCGGCATCAGCGGCCCGCAAGAGAATTATAGCGTGAACGCGACTGGCTTGTTTCGATGCCGTCAGCGCATATTTCAACGTTCTGTGTGATAATAAATTGTACTAATTGGGCATGGCGGTCCTTTCTGACAAAACAGTGGTTTCATCAATAACTATCCTAGTGGCCATATTATACAACGCTGCACAATCGACCAGTGAATTGTAAAGTCGTGTTGAGATTCAATACAAACGCGACGCATGCAAAACTATCGTCTAGTATTGAGTGCAATGTGCACTTTACAAGTGTGTGCGTGTGTGAAGTGTTCACAAATAGTCGGTGCGAAAGGAGTTCGATGCAATGATATCTATTGTAAGTGTGTACAACTCTAATTAATAGATTTAGAACGCACGGTAAAGTTATTTTGAGGTTATGTTTTAAAAAACGGTACTAAAAGTTGTGTCTGCGCAGAAGATTTATTATGTTTATTGTCATTGACATCAAACATACATATTACAAAGAATAAATTTGCTCTGATTATATAAAGTACGTAACACATCATGTATTGTAATTATTATCGATTAAAACTATATAGGTTAATAGAAAGGTCATAAAAGTATTAGGTACACAGAGTACCTACATACTTTTTATTTGGTATTTGGCGGATAACCAATATCCAATTCTGGTGTAAAACACCTCGATAGTAGGTAAAATAATTATGATTGTGGGATCATTTGTGGCACCAGTGGGAACTATAAAGGGATCGATGAAGGCATTCGTTAGTTGGCATTCAAAATAATTTAATACCTATGCAAGGATTATACTACTCTCTAACAAGGTAGCATGTAATGAGCAACTTTTTAGTGCGTACGCCTGTTGATTTATACCTATTGCAATTTATGATTCAACAACATAATTTATATTATTAATTGGATATTTCTGACTGTAATAAAATGTTGTAGAAAATAATTAATATTTACGTATTTGCATTTTGTTTAAATAATTTATTAATAAAAAACTGGACATAAATATTACCTGACATATATAATTTTTTATCGCTTATGTAACTGGGTTGTTTTTGTTTATGAATTATGAGTGGAAAAATGAACTTGAAATTTAGTTGATGAGGATTGCCCACTGCAGCTCATACATAATTGAAACCTTGAAACTGCAGATTGTCGTCTCACTCTTGGATACCTAATATGTTTCAACTCACTCTTTATCTTTTAAAACCCCAGAATTCATAAATATTAAGTCGCTTACCACGAGCCACACTTAAACAGAGAAGCAGCCTTATCACCTAGTGGTAATAAATTGACACAAATACCTACCTATTTTATTTAGGAAGTTTTCCAACGTTTTTCTATACAGAAAATACATTTAATTACAATAATATTGTACGTCAAAAACCATAAATGACTAATACGGCTTACCATTCCGCATCCTAATGGACAGTCTCACATTATTTAAAATTTTACTTTAATTTTATAGTTCCTAGAAACGAGAGAATGATGGTATGTGTACACCTATCTCCGATTAATCATCAAAATACAGATGCGTTGGCAGCCCTGAGGGCTAAAATGGAATGTCTCTTTTTATACCAAACAGCAACAGTAAGCTGCAATTTTACGCTGGTATTTTGTCACTTAGTGGTCTTTTCATCCTTCCTTTCGTGCTACCAATATACCCGCAGCCTAGCATGTAATAATATATATACTTGCGCGGCATTGGCGTTGTTCGTAGTAAAATTTCAAAATTGTTTAGAAATTTTGAATTAAAACAGATATGTATATTAAAAAATACTAATGTGAGTATAATAAAAGTTGATCGACTTACAATTAATCACTGTTACTTATTTTCAAATACAAATACATTCATTCATTCATTACTTCCCTTCACATTAAGGCCTCCCCTAAGGAATGCGACAAAGCACGGAAATGGACATAATTTATATTAAAATAAATGTATAATTTCTTTTTAATTTTACTTTAGGATTAGGATACGCATTAATCTAATATAGATAATTAAAACATCACAAATATTATAGTTCGGTTTAAAACGACATTCAAGGTTACAATAATTCGTAAAGCGCTGAAAATTGTTAACGAATGTTAGGAACACCGTTATAAATGAAATGTGAAAAGTCACAATTGATCCCACATCTGCAAACAAATTATTCAAGGTCAAAGTCCGCAAAAATTAGTGTTGCATTTTTCAGCTAACGGTAAGTTTTGTGACAAAAATTGGCCATACGAAAATTGTAGGTAATGCAGTTATTAAAAAGTTCTTACACTTTTTTCCCTAAGAATCATCATTTTTGAGATGTAGCGATTCAAAAAGTGAAAAAGTTGTTTTCATCATGATGCATATGCAAGAAACAAAAAATCTTTATATATAAAGGTAATTGAGTTTTTTTTTATAGGATAGGGTGCCAAACGAGCACACAGTCCACCTGACGGTAAGTGGTTGCTGTGTCGCATAGACATCTATATCTATCCTCGCCTACGAATCAAAATGCAGATGCGTTCTCACCCGTGAGGACTAAGACGGAATGCCTCTTTTCCAGTAAAAAGGGTCTCCGGTTCTCTACACTCACCATACGAAACACAGCAGTGTTAAGCTGCTATTTTACGTTGGCATTTTGTGAGAGCGTGGTCCTTCCCCGGTCGAGCCCACCCATTCGTGCTACAACTATACTACTAATATAGCTGCAGCATGACTCTACCACGTTTAAAAAGTTTTGTTTCTTTATTGTTTACATACTTAATTCCGAAGCTCCAAAATTTTGAGAAAATAAAAATGATTTAATTTTGGAACTGAAATGTTATTTTTTATTAAAATACACAGTCCCCTGACATAAGCAAAAGTCCCCTGTATCTATTTTTTAGAAAATTCTCAATGTTTTCTTAAGTAATTGATATATTTTTGGTTCATCTGTCGTTTATTCTTAAATTGGTGGATATATTAGATCACCTGAATGAGATTTTTTTAAGCAACAAAGTTGCCTAGACAACTTTCTTAGAACGAATTGCCCAGTTTACAAAGAAATGCCCATATACATAATTGAGCTGTAATACCAGTAAAAATAAATATTGGCTCAACAGTAATCGGAAATATATTCATCCAAAAGCTTATCTGATTTTTCAAAATGCCAAAACCACATTCTATTTTCACACGTAAATAGCTGGCTACGATACGACATCAGCACTTTTTCGAGAGGGGGGGGGGGGGGGGGTAAAACAACAGTTTGGAATTGTTTGAGAAACACGATTTAGTTAATTGTGCTGAAAGTTTTAAAGAGAGTATTTATACTCCACAATCCGTAATCACCAATGGAAACCCCTTCCTTCTTTCTACAGAGCTCCAAATAAGTTACCTGCTTAGATAAGTTTCGATACTTATATTTTGTAAAAAATACTCAAAAAAAAAAACTATTGCAATTAGCTTCTCTTCGCCCAACCTCTATTTCTGTTCATCAACATCTGTTTCGGGTGTATTATTAAGTTCAAGTGTGGCTTGGTAATAAACTGAACTTAAGAGACTGAGATTGGAAGTTAATTGACAATACATTGGAACTTCCCTGCACTGGAAATACTCCTCAATACAATTTTTTGCAATTGCAAAAGGGGTGTAATGTAATACTAAATGCGGCTGCAAAAAAGCTGGATTGTTTTGTTCATTAGCATGCACCTTGTTGTTAAGGCTGTATACGCATATACCGTATGTTGTTAACGCCAATCGAAGATGATTCTTATGATATCATCGAGGAGACATCTGATTCATCGCTCTTAGAACAATTCATATGTAAGAAGAAAAAGAACAAGAAGAAAAAGGAAACATTACACTTGAAGTTCCATTAGATAATTATTATCAATCACACGAATAATTTTCCCCAATTATGTACTCATAATTCACATCGCTTTGATACTAAAGAGGGCTACAATAGATGTGGAATAGGCCTATCGGGTAACCGCGTTTAAAAAAAACACGCCAAGTACACTACCTCGTAGGTGACATGGAAACTTTTTAAATTTTTTGAATCGCTATATCTCAAAAATTGTGATTCTTAGGGAAAAAAGTGTGCGAACTATTTTTATAGATCACGATCTACAATTTTTGGCTGATCTATTTTTATAATTAAACTTACCGTTTAGTCGAAAAATGCAAAAAAACCTATATTTGCGAACATTGACCTTGAATGTTTTTTTGCAGATGTGGGATCGATGGGGACTTTTAACATTTCATTTGTAATAGTGTTCCCTACCCCTATTTTTTTAGTTAACTTGACCGGACTATTATTTGTCTTTGAACTAGGTTAGGTAACGGCTTATGATTTTGTTACCAATTTAAAATTGAAAGGTTAAAAGGTTTGATGAACATGAACAAATGAAGCGTGAAATCTGTGTGAAATTAATAAGCGAAATGATTATGTACAAATAATTTAGGTTCACTCGTTTCTCACAAGCATTTTTTTTAGATTGTAATGGCCAAAATACATAATATTTTATCTTATCTTAGTGTTTCGTAGATATGTAAGTATAAGTATTTATTTATCGTTAAAATAGGGATCATTCAACTGAGATTTCGTAATGGTCATTGGCAAACACTTTTATTTGAATTTAGATACCTTTTGGTCTGCTCAATATACTCATCGTCTAATCGCGTGCAGTAATTTTTAAGTTGTTATATGGTGACGCTGCTAAGGTAAGGACTAAAAATATATAGTCATTTGAGTACATGCATAAATTACTGTAACGCAAATATCAACAAGATTAAGCATAATGTCTTAGATGAAAAGCAATACTTCGCAATCCTCTTACGAATTATTTGCATAAGTATTTGCCGGCAGTGGCCGCACAGCGTCATACCGAAAGCGTGTCATTACATAATCGAATAGAGCTGATGTTCAAACGTGTACTTAATATAGTGATATAATAAAACAATCTGTACCTATATTTTGATGGTAAGTTTATCAGTTCCTACTGAAAGTAAGTAAAATACTTTTTTTATAGGATAGGGCGACAAACAAGCACACAGTCCACCTGATGGTAAGTGGTTGCTGTGGCCCATAGACATCTACATCTATCCTCGTTTGCGAATCAAAATGCAGATGCGTTGTCACCCGTGAGGACTAAGAAGGAATGCCTCTTCTCCAGTAAAAGGGTCTCCGGTTCTCTGCACTCACCATACGAAACACAGCAGTGTTAAGCTGCTATTTGACGCTGGTATTCTGTGAGAGCGTGGTCCTTCCCCGATCGAGCCGACCCATTCGTGCTACAACTATACTACTAATATAGCTGCAGCATGGCTCTACCACGTAAAAAAGACGAATACACGTAAATAAAGACTGGCACAAAACAAAATCTCGCGACACTTTAAAACCTTGTGTCCTGTTTTGTTACATCAATTAAACAGTTTCCTGCTGAGAAGACCAATTTAATTTCAAAGTGGGGAGGACTTTCCGTGACAATGTAATGGTCTATCATCTAGATCCACCATTTGATATATAGACGTAATTTCCTCTCCTGCTATTTGAGCATTATTGGGAACTCATTCCGCACTTATTCGACATAATAATTTTGTAGCATTTAAAGTATACCGGAAGACATTTTTTCAAAAATATTTTACGTTGTTTGCCACGTGGAATGCCCGAGCGTGATAATAAATTATTCTCTTTCGTCGGCACAACAAAGTTTTTTTTATTTTTTTAATATCTATCGTAGATTTAATCTCAGATATTATGAGTAAATTATTAAGATTTAAAACAAGTAAAGGAAACAGCATACTACACTACATAAACAAAATAAATGATTTCAAGTCTCTACACAGTATTAAACAATCTTAAGGCCATCAGTGATTCATTATATCTTTACGGTGTTTTGATTTAATCTGATCAAATATAAAATATTAGGAAGTATTTAGGCAGTAAAACTTAAAAACTGTATAAGGTTTACTGAAATCTTTGTTCTGTAAAATAACCGTTTCCCCTTTGATTCTATTGTGTACCTCCTGTAAAAGTCTTTGGCTTGGACACATGACCTAATATGAACTTATTTTCCATGGGGAAATGTCTAACGCATCTCCGCCTTACGGTCAAAAGAACGATTTAAGTCATAACTTCGCCCCATGTCAGCACGCTTTCGCAATCGCAATCATTGTCCCCAATAACGCCGACTAGTCGCTAGTGGTCCCTAATCGGGAGAAAACAACTCCTCCTTCTTCTTTCTTTTAGCAAGGAAATCCTGAACGCGTGACTGTCCTTCCTTTACTAGGACTTACATCTCCACGTGTGTATTGAACCTCACCGTTAGGATCAGGAGTTAGGATGCGAGCACTCGAAAGCGTAAGTATATGTGATCATATATCGGTTTTGGAGGACAGGGAGAGTGGCGCATTGTGATTTGTAATACAAAACTTTGTCTGCACACTCAAAGCGGTCACTTTGGATCTCACGTTTACCTACTGTCAGAATGTGGTTTACTCAAAGCTTTAGGCAGAGACACTAAGTTTTCTGAAATTTGCCGTAAAGTCATGTATACCTTATCTTATCTTGAATTGTTTTTTTTTTAATTATTGAAAATTTATGGTTTTAATTTTTTAAGTTTTTACCATCATCGATCATACAAATATGTGGTATCATGTGGATGTGGTCTTTTCCAAAAAATTCTTGATAATGTGAAGTGAAACGGCACATTAAAATCTGACTACGTTCCCTGAAAACTAAAAGTATCTTACCGGTCAGGTTTTCAATTTTGAGTGGACCTAACTTTTCATCATATTTACTTAATCAATAAATCGCAATAAAACCCGTAAAAAGCGCTGAAATTTAATTAACGTTATATCTAGAAAATTTCTTTCCCATGTTGCTTAAGGTCTAAATCGCGTAACGGAAGGAAGAACCACGCTCTTACAGAATACTAGCGTTAAATGGTGCTGTGTGATCTTATGGTAAGTATAGGAACCGCAGACCATTTTATTGGTAATGAGGCATTCTATTATAATCTTTAGGAGGGACAACGCATCTACATTTTTATTCTTAATTGAGGATAGATGTACCGTTGTATATGGGCCACAGCATTTACTTTTCATCAGATGGACTGTGTACTTATGTCTTATGTCTCACCCTTGTTCTATAAGTAAAATATTAAAAAATCATAACCTCGACATCCGAGATGTCTTAACAGCAGTATTAATTATCATTTTTAACAAATTTAATGTTTCATTAATTTTGTGTCCTTCTGTGCCACTAAAAATAGAAAATCTTATTTTAGTACAAGGTCAAGTTTATTATGTTTACTATAAAAGCTATTTATGACGAAAAAACAAAATTTTTATTTACTTCCTATTGAAGTATTAAATCTTGCGCTTTTATACGCATATGAGAATGTTTCAAGAAATTCATTGCAGTTTATATACAATACATGAATAATTACAATATCCCTTTAGTCCAGTCCGATTCGTCGGGTTATAAATATTTTCTGTTTATCTGTCTTGCTTGCACTCGTAAGGCTTGTGGAGCGCCAAAGTGATATGCGCGATAGTACTATTTGAGTATCGATAAATTGCAACGTGATTTTTAACTAATATTTTTTTTTATAGGATAGGGTGACAAACGAGCACACAGTCCACCTGATGGTAAGTGGTTGCTGTGGCCCATAGACATCTACATCTATCCTCGTTTGCGAATCAAAATGCAGATGCGTTATCACCCGTGAGGACAAAGACGGAATGCCTCTTTTCCAGAAAAAAGGGTCTCCGGTTCTCTACACTCACCATACGAAACACAGCAGTGTTAAGCTGCTATTTGACGCTGGTATTCTGTGAGAGCGTGGTCCTTCCGCGGTCGAGCCGACCCATTCGTGCTACAACTATACTATTAATATAGCTGCAGCATGACTCTATCAAATAGGAAGAAGAGCTCTTTTTCAAACGACTTCAAAAAAGGGAGGTTTTCAATTCGTCGGAATCTTTTTTTTTGTGTATGTTCACCGATTACTCAAAGACGCCTGAACCGATTTGGAAAATTCTATTTTCGTTTCAAAGGGTAGTAGTAGTACTTCCCAGGTGGTGGTTTAAACTTTATCGAAATCGGTTGAGGGGTTTTAAAAAAATCAACAATAAATTATATTCATATTGAAGTCGTTTGCACAAAATTTTAAATTACCACTTGTTATAGAATGAGGTTGACAAACGAGCACACAGTCCACGTGATGGTAAGTGGATGCTGTGACCCACAGACATCTACATTTATATTCAATTGAGAATCAAATTATCTCTACACTCATCATACGGAACACAGCAGCATTAAGCTGCTATTTTACACCCTGGTTCAGCCGACCCATTCATGCTAAACTATAAAACAGCTGCAGCGTGGCTCTACCAATTATAGCTATACCTATACTTACAGAAAGTTATTAGACAATTTAATTCTTTTAAACGTACATCGAAAATAAGCCTTAAATAGTACGGATAGTACGCAATGGATACATATTATATACCACGTGCTTCTTAAATACAACCAATTAGTGATCAGCGTGCGTAATGAGGTTTTCAATGACTCCATAGAGTGCGTGTAAGTAGGTAGCAAATTATTGATATTTCGCAAGTCGTTGGCACATTCTTATTGTTACTGACGGTTATGACCCGACGACTGAGATCATAAAGGTTGGACTATAGTTGCAATATTATAATAATATTATATTATTATAAGAATATATCCATGGCAATTTAAATTGCCAAGGCAAAACCGTGTACCATTCTGTAAGCTCTGTGTCAGCGCATTTTTCGTCAGTAGATGTTAGAATGTCATAACTTATTAACTTTCAAATAAACCCCTGACCTATGTATTTAATACAAATAATGTTAGCAGGTCTTACGCGTGAACCACCGACCCGTATTTTATTAAAAGGCCGTCTACTCCCGTACAATCATTAGCTAAGCATCACTGATTTCATCGAATGTTATTATTAACATCAGAAGGATATTGATTGCACCCGGTAAACCTCTCCCCGCGCTTGCTACGTCATTGTTTACTGCGTGTCTTCGTAACAGTGACGTCACGGATTGATGACGTTATAATACGTCACGCATTTAAACGCATGCGCGTTTGTTTCTAGAAACTTTCTTCTAAATATAGATTCGTGAATATAGTGTTCTGAACGTTTATTATATCACAATTGAAGTCCACAGGCTTTCCTAGAGTACGCCAGCTGGTATGATTTACTTGGTCTATTTGCCCATTCATGCTAAACAGGCGAGTTGGTAAGCGCTGGTAATTATGACCTTAGTGACTGGCAATGAAAATGCTTCATGAATTTAGCAATTTCCTAAGTATGTGATGATTTTATGTGGTAGAGCCATGCTGCAGCTGTATTGTGGTTGCAGCATGAATGGGTCAGCTCGACCGGTGTTGGACCACGTTATCACAGAATACCAGCGTAAAATAGCAGTTTAATACTGCTGTGTTTCGTATGGTGAGTGTAGAGAACCGGAGACCCTTTTTACTGGAAACGAGACATTCTATCTTAGTCCTTCGGGGATGATAACGCATCTGCATTTTGATCCTTAATTTAGGGTAAATGTAGAGGTCTATGGGATACAGAATCCCCTTATCATCAGGTGGACTGTGTACTCGTTTGTCATCCTTATTCTATAAAAAAAATGATTGACAATAACTCAATGCAATTACAAATCTGTATTTAAGTAATATAATATGTTAAATTTCTTTTACAGATTTATGTTTTCTATGTATTCCAGTCCCTCCATTGTAGTACAGTTACAACACTCCCTTACTAGCTAACAGATTGTTATTTTTTTTTACAAAATGTTCAGATTTGATTTCTGGCTAAAGTAATACTTTTTTTTCAAATATTTTTGGTTATCACCGATTAAGGATTGTCACACCTTAGGACTTAAAAGCAATGGTCCGTTACCTGTAAAAAGGGTCTCCAGTCCTCATCATAAATATGATGTTTGTAGAGCACTGGAGGCTTAGCTTATAGGCAGCCAGCTTATTTTATTTAGCGACAGCGTGGCTCTACCACGTACATTTTCTTCACATAGTCCCATCTCAATCATCTATCCTGTATATTACGAGCGATAACTACCAAAATGATAGTGTTTTGGGACTCAAACGAAACGATTTTATGCTTGGTTGATTCTTCATCATCTTTATCAGACTAAGTAGTCTATTGTTGAATACAGTCTTCTTTTAAGGGCCGCTATTTAGCACGATGTTCGTCATCAAGTTCATGCCAGCCAAAAACGTTGCGTAAGCAGCTCGGTTTCCATTTGTATTATGGGATCAAGTAAGAAGTTATGTAGCACATTTTTTGCATTCGTTCCTCTAGTTCCATTTAATTTTCTTTATGTCTTTAGGTTTCCTTTAGTATCAGTATTTTTAATTCTTGTTAATGTGTAAGCTCCCGATCACAGCCGCAGATCTTAGCCCTATGAATAATAGGTTGAAGATTTATAATGATTAACGACCTTTGGTCAAAAAAAAAACATTTTCCCCCGACGCTTTACTGTTTTACCAACAACCAATGGTGATGGTTTATCTTCTATTTATAAAGATATGTTATTTTTTTAATTAATTTCAGCGTAAGTTTGATCGTACCTTCTTTGTAGTAAATCAGATTTTTGAAATGGATAATTCGTATTATCTCATGGCAATTTAAGATAAGATAGGGTAAAGTATAAAAGTGACAAATACAAGTGCTATAAATTGTACTTATAGCACTTGTATTTGTCACTTTGCCGATACACAAGTGCCGATAAGTGTAATATCATATTATATCATCTTAAAACGCGAGAAACCCGATTTTGGATCCGGCTAGCACCACTAAAAGTGTTCCGCTCCATAACCCTCTCAGAAATTAGAGGAAATCAGTACCCAGCTGTGGAACGTATTAAGGCTATGTTTATACAAATATTCAACTGGTGGTCTATAATAGTTGTCTTTGGGCAAGTAGTTCAATTATCTCGAAAACAATGTGCGTTACATAATATATAAAAATATCCTTCACCAACTTGCTAAGCGTGACAACAATCATACAATAGGCAATATTGAGGGAGGATGTTCAGCTTTGGACATTTATAGACTGTAATGGATGGCTGGATCCTTCAACTTACACTTTAACACTCGCAGTTTTGTTGGAAAATGGTATTGAAGTAAAAAAGAAAGTGAAATACGATTTTGTATCGCTACTTTAAGAAACAGAAGATGTACTCTAGAACTTTTTGTGTAAAATTCTAAACCAAAATATTTTGTTCGCTGTTTTATTTCTGATAACATTTTATGAGTTAATCATTAAACTCATTAAATTTATCAGTTTTTTGATTTCACAATCAATATTTTTAGACTTTTGAGAATTTTTTGGAATCTGCCTTTCATTCACAAAATGTACCGGAAAAGTTTTTAGACTTGAGAATTTTTTGGGATCTAACTTACATTCACAAAATGTACTAAGTACCGGCAAATTTTTAGACTCTTTACAATTTTTGGGATCTGACTTTCATTCACAAAATGTCCCAAGTTTCGATAAATTTTTCGGCCAAAATATGGCATAATATATCACTTCTGGTATTGTACTCTCTGCTCGTGAGATTTCATTACAATCGGTTCAGTCATTTCGAAGATTAGCTCGGACAGAAAGACAAAAATTTTAAAATGGTTATACATGTCTAAATAGCACACATTTAAATCCCTGAGCTTAATAGAAACCATATATGTATGTATATCGATATTGCAGACATACGCTTCATTTATTGTTTTATTTATATGTTATAATAGATAAAACAACATAATGTTTATTTATACTTATCCATATCCTTGACAAGTGCGTGTGTGCAAATTATCTCTATTTTCAGAACTTGATACAGTGTTCGCAAAAATAGTCATATAATATATGTATTTGTATATAAACAAAATACAAAAATATTCATTCAGAAAATGTACCGGCAATTTTTAGACTTGATAATTTTTTGGGATTTGACTTTCATTCACAAAATGTGCTGAAATACGTGCAAATTTTTAGATTTTTGAGAATTATTTTGGAATTTGACTTTCATTCACAAAATGTACCGGAACATTTTTAGACTTGAGAATTTTTTGGGATCTGACTTTCATTCACAAAATGTAATGACTTTGAGAATTTTTTGGGACTTTTGGGACTTACTAATAGTTTACACTCGTAAATTGTATTTATTTCTGTATTTATATCCAAAAATTATGTTGAAAATCTTACCTATTCGTAAATTTCTGTAATTAGTATTAATTAAACGTTACGTTTATATTATAAAACATAATATTATTTATGTACGGTAAATATAGTTATTTTAATATCTCCTTTTGTAATAAAAATATGCAATATACCTACTTTTCATTTTTGTGCTACCTTTTGTATCAAAATGCTGTAAGTTCCGTTTCATGTATTCATGTTTCATGTATTTCGTCCGATTTGAGCAACTTGCCGATAGATGTCGCGGAAAATCTTTCTAAAACTAACCAACATGGCGTTCCACGCCGGCGTGGATATTCCGTGACCCTAGTGAAATAATACAATTTTAACATATTTAGTTTATTACAATCTGTCATGTGTATAAATTCTTGTTTATAATTATAAGACGATGACAAGCTGGTACAACCAGGTACGTTTTAACACTGTTGCGTTATACATATAATTTGACGTTTTCAACCCTTCCATAAAGTATTGATCAGTAGAAAAGTGACGAATGTTGTAAGAGGTGTAATTTGGTGCATATGATGTTTTACAGTCTATTTCACAAGGCTAAATTAAAACGATGATAGCAACTAAACTACACACAGGGATTGGATATTGTGATGATTAACCATCAAATAAAAAAAATTACAAATGGTGCATTGGAATGGTGCATAGAGTTACCTCATCCCGTTGCTTAGCAACAAAATAACCTTATACTTCTATTAAAGAGTTGTAGTTAATGATACGAGGAGTGCTTTTTTGATTTATTTTATGGTTTTGATGATAAAGATGCGTTTATGAATGCAACATGTATTGTATTAAAAGTTAAATTATACATCGTACCGTGTCTTAAGGAGCTTTGAATTATGTCATCAAAAGTGCTATATTTTAACCAAACGAATTAATATACTGTTAAACTTTTATTACCCCTGTGACTTTTACTGCGTATAATATTTAAGTGCAATACATTACGGAATATACTTAATATAAATTTTATATAAGCCTATACTATTGCACTGCTGAGCAAAAGCCTCTCTTATGAAAGGCTTTTCTATATTTTTTTGTAGAATAAGGATGGCAAACGAGCACTCATTCCACCTAATGGTAAGTGAATGCTGTGGCCCATAGACATTTACATATATCTTTGATTAAGAATCAATATACAGACGCGTTGTCATCCCTGAGGACTAAGATGCAATGCTTCGTTTCTAGTAAAAAGGCTCTCCGGATCTTTAGACTCATCATACGAAACACATCAGCATTAATCTGCTAGTTAATATTGATATTCTTTGAGAATATTACACATAATTCACATCATTGTCATCATCATTACTTCAGCCCATCACAAGTCGACTGCTGAAAAAAGGCCCTCACGAGAAAAGCCACAAAGCACGGTCCGAGTCACCTCCCGCACAATTTTTTTTATAGCACTAATTATTTTTGATCACAGATAGGTATCTTTTTAAAACAATACTTTTGATTGCTTCATTTACATAAAAAAAAAAATATAAAGGTGTTATTTAAGTTTATTTCGTAAAAATTCATTATTTATATACTTATTCATGTTTATATAATATCCATTTATTGACATAGAAGATGTAATATGTTTTTATTTTTTTCCAGGTGTCACCATCTTCTATTCCGGATAATGATACATAATAAAGGTATTGAGTCTTTATTTAAATATTATAAATGGATCCAATTTTAGAAAATGAATCTGCAACATCGGAGTCTCCCTCCAAACATGGGAAATCAAAGCAAAAACACAAGAAAAAAAGGCACCAGGTTGAGACGCAGAAAGAAAGTCAAACAGTGGTAGGCGAAAGAAAAAGATTTGTCGTCACTACATTATCTACATCTGATGAAAAGAACATCCCCTCTGAAAGAGTAGCCCACAATAATGTGCATACCATACATTTCGGCACTCGTGGAGTGGAATCTCAAAGACCTCATGTACGATCAATTTTTAAAGAAAAATCTGCTGAAAGTTCTAGGCCGTCAAGCGCTGAGAGAGATTCGAGCAACAGGAAAGAATATGAAACATTTCACGGTACATCTTCTAGTCCCCGAAGTTCTATTTTTGATATATTTCGGTTAAGAAGAAAAAGTGACTCAAAAAAACATCAAAATATTATACAAAACGTAAAAAATAACCCTACAACTTCGAAGTCGACCGATGCTGACGATTCGTCTAAAGATGAGAAAAGCTCAGAAGAATCGAAAGATTCTCATAAGAAATATTATCATACAGTAACAGGTGTTTCTTCTAGAAAATTTAGCCCAATTACAAGGGTAATGGATATTTTTAGAAATAAACCACATCCAGAACAAAATCAATCTCCTGCCGATGCTACGAAAAAGAAAATTACAAAACAAATGCGCCGATCTTCAATAGAAACTACATCACCAACATATCACAAAAATTCATATGCATCACTAGAGCCGGCACAGGCGAAACAGTTATTTAGAGAAGTTCGGGGACTACCTAAATATGATCCTTATTTATCAATTGTGCAAATATCTGTTGGAGGAAGAGATAAAACTAGACTTTTGTTAAATTTTTTTAAATATCATAAATGTTACGAAATATTACCTAAGTCAGCAAAAGTTATTATATTTGATACACAATTTCCAGTTAGAAAAACTTTTCCCACACTCGTATCACATGGCATCAGGTCAGCGCCGTTATGGGATGCTAACAAGAAGTTACTGGTAGGTATGATTACAGTAACCGATTTTATTAGAATTCTTTTGCATCTTGATGCAGAAAATCTATCCATGGAAGATCTAGAACGTCATACATTACATAATTGGAAAAAAATATTACGACCTACGAGAAAACCATTATGTAGTGTTGGTCCCGATCAATCATTACACGAAGCCATAAATTTGCTTAGTAAAAATCGTGTCCATCGCCTTTTAATGATAGATCCGTTCACTGGAGATGTTTTGTACATTTTGTCTCATAAGAGAATACTAAGATTTTTGTTTGTATATTTGAACGAATTTCCTGAATTAACTTTTTTCCATAAAACATTAGTAGAATTAAAAATTGGTACTTATGACGAAATATTGTCTGTTACCGAAAGCACTAGTATTAAAGTAGCATTTCAGTTGTTATTAGAAAAAGACGTGTCAGCTTTACCTATTTTAGATGAAAATGGAACTCTTATTGACGTGTATGCAAAATATGAAGTTTTGAACTTAGTAAGCGATAAATTATATCTTAATTTGTCATTAACTATTGGTGAAGTAAGGAACAAAAAGAAAGACTGGGAGGAAAAGTTACAAAAATGTCGTTCAAGTATTACTCTTTACGAGGCCTTAGAAGTAATAGTTAGAACTGAAAGTCATCGATTATTACTAGTAAATAAGGAAAATAAGTTAATAGGAATTGTTTCGTTGTCTGATATTTTATTGTATCTTAATAGAATAATTCCCACAGAGAAGAAAGTGTCTTCACTTCAAGAAATATTTAGACCCCTTGAGGAAAACAAAGTACCCGAGTCAGTTAAAGAATGTGATAACGAAGTTATCTCCATTGAAGTACCAAAATTTGTAGTGCAAACTGTACCTGAGGCTAATGAGGCCGCGTCGAAATCAAATAGTGCTACTAATATTACTTCAGTGGATGTGACACCTACGAACGATTTAGAGACTGACGTTGAAGATAATAGTAATAATACAAACATTATTGTTAACTCAGACGCTGCAGTTGTGCCCAATTTAAATTGAGCTGTTAACAATAATGATTCTAATTTAGATGTGCAAACATAATGTAATAACATAGTTGTTCTGTCCTGTTTATCCCAAAGAAATTGTAAAAGAATTGTAACAGAGTTTGACTATTAATCTCGAAGTATGCTTACTGCTTGTATTTAATAATATTGTTAATTAACTTATTAATCATTATTAGTCGCATCAAAAACACGTGAATGCCTTACTCATTATTTAATACATTAAATTATATTGCTGAAACATAATAAAGTATTTTAGCAATGTTTGAATTTTTGTTATAATTATTGTTTGTCTACATTTACCCAGGTTAATCTTTCGGTAATTACTATTGTTTCTAAAATGAAAGTATACTAGACTAATTTTGTTATTATGCGGAAGGTGCTTTGTCCTCATAATCACAAGATAAAGTTTTGGGAATTTCTCATTTCGATTTGTGCATAATTATTTTGTATGTTATATTTTAAAAATGTCGTGTGTAGCGTAAGAGAAGAGAATTTATTATCCGATTTCGTCCCGAATGTGGGAATACCAGAAAGATGTTATGGCTTTCGATAGATGGCGGTATAACCATTTACTTACGCCAGGCGTAAAATACGAAGATCGTCGTCGAGGAACAGCGATAAAGGTGCGAGATGTCTATTACTGTTAATTCTGTGTACAATAAATATTAATAATTACTATACTGTGATCGTAAATCCATCTGCCAAGCATGACGATTAATACGCTGATGAGCAACAGCTAGTTAGTTGTATACCTACTGTCGGGATACATAGATAATTTAAAATTAAAAATGTTGTACAGCCGACTTCAATATAAGTTAATAAGAATAACTCAAAAACTATTGGTCTGACCTTGATCAAATTTATGTGGGACCACATGAGAAGCCAACTTTCAAATAAAAAAAGAATCGTCGAAATCGGTTTACACAATAAAAAGTTATGAGGTAACACATAAAAAAAACATACAGTCGAATTGAGTACAGTCTCCTTTTTGGAAGTCGGCAGAAAAGAAAGAGAAGCAAGATAACACGACGCTTATAACTTACCTATTATAAAACCTACCACAATTAATTACTTTAAAATAAGTTGAGTAATTTAAATTAAAAACAACAAATTTTTATATTTAACTAGCTGGCCAGGCAGACGTTGTTCTGCCCTTTCCAGCTACCCTTCCTATAAAAATCTTTAAATACGCAATAAAAATTTTGAGGGTCATTTATCGGGATAAAAACTATCCTATCTCTCAAGTTGGACCAAAATGCACACAGTGTGCAAAATTGCATTGAAATCAATTCAGTAGTTTAGGAGTCCATCGCGGACAAACAACGTGACATGTAATTTTTATATATAGATTATGATACGTTATACTTATCAGTTTTATCAACGTAGGTTGATAAGTTGTATATAGATTTTTTTGCTGGAAGGTCATTTCAACAGGTTGAATTGTTCAAAAACATCGTTTGTAAACAGTTTTCTCAGATATGTTTAAGATTAACATATAAGTATTTTTGAGATGCCGTATACTGAATTATAGATTTTGCTAAAAATTCTTTCAAAAGTACCTATTTGAAGCTTGTAAGCACTTTAAGGCGATTATTCTTTTTTTTTTTTATAGAAGAGGGGGCAAACGAGCATGCGGCTCACCTGACGGCCCATGAACAACCGCAACACCAGGGGAATTGCAGATGCGTTGCCGGCCTTTTAGAAAGGTGTAAGCTCTTTTCTTGAAGGTTCCTAAGTCGTATCGGTCCGGAAAATTCGCTGGTGGTAATTGATTCCACAAGGAAGTTGTGCGAGGGAGAAAACTTCTTCTAAATCGCACAGTGGTGGACCGCCAATCATCCAGATGGTATGGATGGTAACGCGAGTTTTGTCGCGATGTGCGATGGTGAAATTGAGCGGAAATTGGAATTGGTCCGAACAATTCCTCAGAGCACTCCCCGTGATAGATGCGATGAAATACGCAAAGATATGCAACATCTCTACGCAGTGCCAGTGTATCGAGCCAATCAGAAAGACTCGGAACTCGGTCGTCGACGATTCGAACCGCTCTGAGCTGGATGCGGTCAAGTGGAAGGAGCTGGCACTGGGGTGCCCCGGCCCAAAGATGAGAACAGTATTCCATGTGGGGCCGAATTTGCGCTTTGTAAAGTTGCAAGCGATGTGCCGGCATGAAATACTATCTCGCTCTGCTGAGCACGCCAAGCTTTTTAGAGGACAATTTGGCCTTCCCTTCCAAGTGACCACGAAACTGCACACTATTCGATATGTCGACGCCAAGGATTCCGATACTGGCTGAGGCAGCAAGGGGAGTGCGTTGAAACTGAGGAGATACGACAAAGGGGTTCTTTTTAGCGGTAAACGCGCAAACTTGTGTCTTCTGGGGATTGAACTGGGCTAGATTTAGTAGGCCCCAATCCGAGACTTTGTTAAGCAAAGACTCGACTTCAGACACAAGTTTGTCCCGGTACTCGGCGACGTTTTCCAGAGAAATATTGGCACGGCCGGTATGTAAGGCATCACCAGTGCTGTCGTCTGCATAGCAATGAATGCTACCAGTTAGTAACATATCATTGATATGCTGGAGAAACAGCGTTGGTGATAGCACGCAGCCTTGTGGAACACCAGCGTTGATAGGCTTGAAATCAGAGCATGCACCGTCTACTACGACCTTGATGCTCCGATCAGCAAGGAAACTGGTGATCCATTTGCACAATTTCTCGGGAAGCCCATAGGAAGGAAGCTCCCGCCTTCCGCTTGAACTCTACTGCTTCCGCCCATCTATGAGTCAGATAGACTAGAAGATCACCAGCCGATCGACCTCGACGAAAACCGTACTGGCGGTCACTAATCAGCTGGTGATCCTCAAGGTACCTCATGAGCTGGCAGTTTATAATGAATTCCATTATTTTGGAGAACAAGGAGGTGATGGCGATAGGCCTGTAGTTGGACGGGTCTGAGCGGTCGCCTTTTTTAGGGATCGGGTGGACCAAAGCTGTCTTCCATGAATTCGGGACTACGCCTTGGGAGTAGGAGTACCGGAAAAGACGCGTTAAAACCGATGCCAACTCCGGAGCACACGTCTTCAGCACAATGGGAGGGACTCCATCGGGCCCACTCGACTTGCTGACGTCCAGGGAGAAGACTGCTTTGCGAACCGAGCGCTGTGTAAACCGCACATCCGGCATGGATCACTCACATCGCGGGATGGTCGGCGGTGTGTTCCCCCCGTCATCTAGAGTCGAGTTGGACGCAAAAAGAGAGCTCAACATATCGGCTTTCTCCTTTGCGGCATGGGCCAGTAAGTTGTCCTCTCTGTGCAGAGATGGAAGAGATGGCTGACAGAAGTTCCCTTGGACAAGAGACCAGAATGCATGGGTTCCCGAAGGAAGGTGAACTAGCTTCTCGCCAATTTTGCCGATGTGCTCAGACCTTGCCTTGGCAATGACGCTTTTGAAGGACCTGGAGGCGGAATTATACTTCTTTTTAAGTGCGCTGGTGTTTACATCCCGAGACGTTGATGCGTCAGCCCAGGACCGGTAGCACTCCTGCTTATAGCGTGATGCTATTTTACAGGAGCGATCAAACCATGGCTGGGAACTGCCTCCGATGGACACCACATAGGATGGAATAAAAAGTTCCATACCCTGAAGTACCACATCAGCAACAGAATCAGCAACAACGCTGGGATTTTCCGGCGAGAAGCAAACCCCCAAGGGTAGGATGCAAAAAAAGACCGCATCCCGTCCCAATCAGCTGACCTATAGTGCCAAACACGGCGGCAAGCTGCAGATCGCAACTGCGATTGGAGCGTGAGTGGCACCGTACTTCGGATCAGATAATGGTCCGAAGAGCCCAGAGGGGCATCGACGGAGATCTGATATCCGTCCGGATGAGAGGTCAGCAGAAGGTCCAACAGGGAAGGTACATGGTCTTCAACATCTGGGATCCGCGTAGGCGAAGTAACCAGTTATGTTAGACCATATGCCAAAGCAAAGTTATAGACAGATCTACCCGCATGATTGGTTAAACGAGAACCAAGCCATTCAGCGTGGTGGGCGTTAAAATCACCGAGTATCACGATCTCTGCGGATGGGACCTGTTGTAGCACGGAGTCGGCAGCCATTTGGACGTGGTCGTTGAGTTGGTCTGTGTCGGCATTACCGCTATGGGACCTATAGAGGCACCCGTAGATGTGGGGTGGTCGTCGCTGTCTACACGCAGCCATAGGATGGACAGGTCCGTACCTTCAAGACTGCCGAGGCGTCGAAAACAGATGTCCTCTCTGACGTATACGCAAACTCCAGCCCGGGGCCAAAGGAGTGTTCCAATTTGTACCCCGGGTAGGAGAGATATGAAGTATCAGCCGGAGAGGACACTTGAGTCTCGGTTAAAAAGGCTTCGCCGTCTCTAGATGGTAATGGACAGCGTTAAGATTGGAATGAAGTCCCCTGATGTTGCAAAAATTCACGGATAGCGTGACAGGGGTCGCCTTGGTTGTATTGCTCTCTTGCCCCGTGCAGCATTAGTCGCGGCCCCCCCAGAATACGCGGGGCAGCCTGAGCACCCACGCTCAGGAGTGAAGTAGTTTGGTCGTGGATGCTCAGCGAGGGATTCTCCAGGGGTGCTGGTACCCTCCTGAGGTAGTCTTTTATTTAATTCCACTACCATGTTGAATGGGGGGGGGGGGGGGGCTCCGGTCACCTGTACTCACCAAGCGCAACGCAGAGGTAAACCTCTACTTTACGCTGGTATTCTGTGAGGTCGTGGTACCACCCCGGTTCGAGCGGGCCCATCCGTGCGACAGCAAAAGCTACCGCTTAGCTCTACCACTGTTATTCTTTATTATTGATATTCCTTATTATTCCGTTGTTTCTTTCAAAATAACGGAAGAGGCTTATGTGCAGCAGTTGACTCTTACGGGCCGATGATGATGATGAAGAAGATTTATTCATCTATAAAAAAAAGATGTGATATGACTTAAATGTATCAATAAATAATGAATTAGGCATTATACAATATAATACAATAATTGAAATGCATTATAAGTGTTACGTAAACTAACGTGATCGTTATATAAATGAATCGTCATTTTCATAAGTTTTGTCTCTTTCTAACTATTTCGGGCTTAAATGCAATAAATAATCATCCATCTATGCCTATACTGTAAACACGTTTATTAACTATATTATTCATCCGACGTGTTAAAACAAGCACAAGCGGTATGCTACAGGAACCAGTTAAAATAAATGCGCAAGGACACTAGCGTTGACTTGTAAGAAGATATTTTTTTTATTCGTATTGGCTATGTCAAAAGTAATTTTAATATACGTTAAAATGACTGAATTATATGTATATATAGTTATATATACCCGAGATGCGCAAAAATGTGCTCATAGTATCAGAACGTAATCAAATGTACACATTGAACGTTTTAGTATTTAATTTATTGTAAAAGGGGTGTAATAAAACTTATATCAATTCAAATGGTACTCTATCATAGATGTGCAAAAAATGTTGCAGTTAAGGCAGGTAAAATTAAGTGGTGGTTAACCAATTAAATGTTCAAATTTTAACCATTCGTGACACTACTTATATTGAATGGTTAAGTTTTTAAAAACAAAAGTACTAATTGAGAGTACGCCAATAGCCACCTAGCGCATAGGCTGGCGTGGCAGCCTCGGTGGGCGGCTCGAGAGCGAAGGCTCGCGAGGCAGCCTCAATAGTGTTGTCCGGAACTCAGAGGCGTGCCTCGCGAGGCAGGCCGAGCCATCATAAGTCCTCGAGCATCCTAAATGGACAGTTGTGTAATTGTAGCTGCAGCTATTTTCATAGTTGCTTATTGTTTAAAAAAACTAAAACAAAATGCAGTTGAATTAAACGAATCGACTCATCCTTATATAATTAAAATGGCTTCAGTAAAACTAAAACAAACACTATAAGCCTCGCGAGCCAAAATAGCACCGTACACACCAAACGAACAGCGTACATTGAGGCACCTTTGAGCTCGTCAAGATTACCGACAACGTAAGGCTCTCGGTCGAGCGGTGCTCGGCCGAGGCAACGCGCGCCCGAGGCAGCCCGAGGCAGCCCGAGGCACGTCCACATCAGCTGAGGCATTGGCTCGCGAGGCTGCCGCGTGAGCCTGTGCGTTAGGTGGGTACCCGGATAGTAAATTAAGAATATGGCTCAATGCAACAAAGTAGGTACAGCGCGAAAGACGTGGCGATCGGTCGCGGCTGGGAGACTGAACCCGGAAATAAGCCTCTTTGCATCAAGGTTGCACTGTTTCTTTTAGAAGAACGTAATTAATTGTCTTTATCCGAGAGTGTCATCATGCATACATAAAAGTAAGTATAATTTTTATTCTGACATTATTACAATTGTCTTAGAATCTTCTCAGAAATGAGAGGAGGCCTGTGCACAGAAGTGGGACGTAGTGGACTGTAATTTTACTTTACTTTTATTAGAACTGTCTAAAGATCGCTTGCATGCAAAAATACGAGGCTTCGAGTAGCAATCAAGTGTAATCAATAGATTCTATTGAAATAAACATACGATTCAGCGGCCCACCCGTTCGAAACCGGTAAGTCACATGCCACTGGTTAAATAAATATGGAAGCTTGTCGCGTGATTATGAGACCAATCTGCCTACACACCGCGACTGGCCAAAGGAGCGAATTGAGTATATTTTTGTGACAGGTTTTGGTTTAGTTATAATTTGAAACAGTATGCAATAAAAGGTTTAATGATAAAGATAAATTAATAAAATCTTGTTTTGCCTCTAGTTAATAGTGTGTTTTGATTATTCTCAGAAATAAAGCTACAGGTTATAGTGTCATAGAGTAACATAATATTAAATAGTTTTTATATGACTGACTCGTTGATCTAGTGGTCGCAGATAGCTAGTCTCCGTTGAGACGGGCCGCCACAACCGAAATTCGGTCTGAAGGTCATTACAGTGTTTATGATTTTGCCTTAAAAATAAAAAGTAAAGTGTAGTAAAAAGGTACGTTTTATCGTTATAATTAGCGTGTGTTTTTTTTTAAATTGGAGAATATAAGGGGTAAGGATAACAAATATGAGTATAAGATAAATTATTGTCGCCGATAGACACCCAGTCACGACAATGAATAAATACTCGTAAGTGCTTAGGTTGATGTTTTTCGGAACTAAGCTAAAATGTGTTTTTTTTATAGTATAAAGGTGGAAAACGAGCACACAGTTCACCTTATGGTAAGTGGTTGCTGTGGCCCATAGACATCTTCATCTATCCTCGATGACGAATCAAAATGCAGATGCGTTGTCACCCGTGAGGACTAAGATGGAATGCCTCGCTTCCAGTAAAAAGGGTCTCCGGTTCTCTACACTCAGCATAAACACAACACCGTGAAGCTGCTATAAATATAAGTGTCAGTGACACTTTTCGGCATTGCTTTTAGCTTTTTGTTAGCTTTCTTGTTCTTGTTGCTTCTTTTCTTTGTTCTTGTAAGAGACACCAGAGTGAAATGAAACTGAAATGGCTGCCCATTTCAGTACCATCTTGATAACATCTCAAAATAATACAAATCCTGCGGTTGCCAACCTGCCTGCCCAGCGTGGCAACTATAGCAATTCTCCCTGTGAATAAATCTTATAAGGTAAGCCTATGTTCGTCCGGCTATCGATAGAAACGCTGTAATGAATGAATGAATAAATAAATTAATAACTCCACATTGTGCTGCCCTAGCGTGGTGAACGTTAGCTTCAAATAATTTGGGAATTTTATGACGTTTAATTTTATCTTATTTTTTAAAATCCAGACATTTAATAATTCTCTCAAGAAGTTGCCATATACGCTACGCTATGCAAGCCGTTTGGCGATCGCAGAACCAGATGCGTCTCGCACATATGACGCTGCACCAGTCTGAGTAAATTAATATATCTTGAAAATATTTTAAATGTTTATGGAAGCCAAAGATAAGATACACATAGATAAGATGAGTATTTTAGTTATTTATATATTTGTTATCAAAATACGCATTATTTTATACACGTAACAGGAAGTATTGTTATTTAAAAAGGCTTTCATAGTTAAAATAAAAAGTTGGTCAAAAAATTAGATTTCCTTTAGTGATTGAAGAAAGACAAAATTTTTAATTTTGTCTTAACACTTAATTGGTTAAATAAAAATAAACATTGACTTACCACGTTCTCGGTGGTGAAGGAAAACATCGTGAGAAAACCTGCATGTTTGAGAAATAAGAAAAAAAATATCTTTCGAAGACATGTGAAGTTCGCCAACACGATCACGATTTTCAACATACTGAAACCTATGAATATTTCTTAAACTTATCCACAACGCTGGACAATAAGTAAATAGGCATACATATGCACAGTTTTTTTTTTATAGGATAACGGTGGCAAACGAGCACACAGTCCACCTGATGGTAAGTGGTTGCTGCGGCCCATAGACATCTACATCTATCCTCGTTTGCGAATCAAAATGCAGATGTGTTGTCACCCGTGAGGACTAAGATGGAATGCCTTATTTCCAGTAAAAAGGGCCTCCGGCCACCTGCACTCACCAAGCGAAACGCAGAGGTAAACCTCTACTTCACGCTGGTATTCTGTGAGGTCGTGGTACCACCCCGGTTCGAGCCGGCCCATCCGTGCGACAGCAAAAGCTGCCGCGTGGCTCTACCACTGTGAAAAAAACAATTACAGTAAAACCTTTATTTATAATAATACATAGTCGTATACACAAATACACGTAGCCGGAGCCAAATTAGGCATTAAGAAAATTTATTTTAAAAATATGTTGTATTCCACATACCGCTGATGCAGTACTTCAAGAAACTTTTGAGCTGACACATCGACGTCGCGGGATGCAACACCAGCGCTCTTAAAAAGAAATATAATTCCGCCTCCGGGTCTTTCAAAAAAGTCATTGCCATGCAAAGTCAGACGACGTCAGCAGAATTGGCGAGTTACTAGTTCGCCTTCCTATGGGAACCTGTGCATTCTGGTCTCTCGCCTAGGCTGTCCAAGGGAACTTCTGTCAGTCATCTCTTCCATCTCTGCACAGGGAAAGTACTTCTATCGCGAGACGTCAAAAATCGAATGGGTCTTATGGAGTCTCTGCTGAAGACGTCACGGAGTCCCAGTCGCCTCAGATAACCCGAGAGGCTGATTGTCAATAATCTTTTTCTTAGCGGCAGGTTCATCATATCAAGTTGATATTAATGTCAAATAATTTTTTTTATGATAAGGATGACAAGCGAGCACACAATGGATTGTGTTTCTTCACATCTCATCAGGTGATTTGAAGAAAGTGATGTCATCTTCTTACCATCACGTGGACCTGATGGTAAGTGGTTGCTATGGCCTATAGACATCTGCATTTCTATCCTTGTTTGCGAATCATAATTTAAAATTAAATATTTTGTACAACCGCTTTCAATATAAGTTATTGAGATAACTCAAAAACTGTTGGTCAGACCTTGATCAAATTTATATGGGACCAGCTTTTAAATAAAAAAAGAATCATCGAAATCGGTACATCCAGTAAAAAGTTATGAGGTAACACACATAAAAAAAAACATAGAGTCGATTCGAGTACCCTCTCCTTTTTGAAGTCGGTAGAAAATTCAGATACGTTGTTAGCCATGAGGACTAAGATGGAATGCCTTGTTTCCATTAAAATGGGTCTCCGGTTCTCTACACTCACCATACGAAATACAGCAGCGTTGAGCTGCTTGCTATTTTGTGCTGGTATTCTGTGAGAGCGTGGTTCTTCCCCGGTCGAACCGACCCATTCGTGCTACAACTATACAATTAACATAGCTGCAGCATGGCTCTATCACGCTTAATAAGGAGTGGAATAATTTGCCGGTGTCTGTCTTATCGTCCGAATACAATCTGGGCATCTTAAAGGCGAGAGTGAAGCCTCTTATAACGTTAAGACAGTGCAATTTACCATCTAGGGCTTCATTACCACTTACCACCAGTTGGAATTGCAGTCAAGCACTTATAATAAGTTAAGAAAAATGTAATGTCCTCTGGAGGTATAAAGAATTCAGGCTGGAAGATCAACGCAATAAAAAGATACATCCATTTGTGTCACTTATTTCGATACTAACAAAAAACTCTACTACTACTAACTAACCTAAATGGCATTTCCCGCAAAAATTATGAAATTTAATACGAAGCAAGGTCTCACAGCAAAAGTTAGCTTTTGTTTTAATTTGTAGTAATATCATAAAAAAATCTTTTTGCGATTACAAACTTATATTTAAGAGAACATTTTTTCACTTCAAAGTTAAGTTTCTCCTTCAACCCGACTTACCTTTTCCTTAGAGCAAAGTTCAGTGCTTATCTACACTATAATTTATGAATTTCAGTAAGTTGATTATTTTGGTGAATGTAGGTTGGTCGAAAAACGTCGAAAAACGAAAGCAGGCTTTTAATTTTATTTAAGTTTCTTTTTAGAGTATTTTAAACTAAGTGTAGTGGATATATGAAGAAATTTTGTAGAATATCAGTTTTAACAATCATTTTCCTCAATAGTACGCAACTTCTTAGTCACTTGTTGAAATTTCTTTTTTCGTTCGTATTTCATTCAACTCGCGAAAACTGGGCGCTGTTTTTGTTTCTTTTTTGATTTAGTTGCTCATTGACACAAATAGCAGACATTGCTGGTCGTTAGTCTCGCTCGCAAAAACTCCAAAATGGCTGGACCGATGTTGATGAAAATTTTGTGTGTTTAAGTGGGTCCCTGGATGTTCTAGATTCATAATTGGCCCGCTAGATGGCGCTGTTGTCTAGATAGAGAAATCATCCGTGCGGAGCCGGATCTGATCGCTAGTAAATTAATAAAAATTAATCGATTTGAGACTGACTTTATTATACCTAATAGCTATTTTTGCTGTAATTTTAGTATGAAGTTGTTAATAATTTTAAGGCCTCATTCGAGTAGGGAATATCATAATATGTAGTGCCACAAGGGCTCGCGTAAACACACTCAGTGAATTGTTAATATAGGTTTATAGCTTTTGTTAGGCATGTGCCGTATATTATACCATCATTCGCTATATTACTGCTTCTTATCAGGTACGTTACCTAGTAGTAAACCATTATCTTTATAATAATTAAGAAATACCTAACGTACCCACACGTTAAATATGATTCATATGATATCGAGCGAACTGTGGTAGCTCAGCAGGTAATCATTAGACGTAAATTTCACAGTACGCGTGCAACCCGGGTTTGATCCCCGCCGACACCGATCAAAAACCTAATTGCAATTTTGATTGTTAATTCACCACGTTCTGATCGCTGAAAGAAACATCGTGAGGAAAACAGCATGTTCTGAAGTACCTCCTCTTAAAAGCAATCACTAAATTAAAAAGTATACAAAAAAGCAAAGGTGTGGAATTTGATAATATACTCCCGTCAGAGGTGGTGTAATATTTGGCGGAAAAAACCCAGCATGTCTGAGATATAAAATATATCGGGGATATATTATTTTCTTCAAACCACGCTGGAACAACGCGATGGACTTATAGCTCCATGACCTTCTCAAAAGCGAAAAGAGTCCACAAAAGCCACATAGAGATTGAAACGTTACTTCAATTTATTACACGAAATTGCATATGTGCATATTATGTATAAATAAATTAGATGGTATATAAGCTTTTAGGTACAGAATTTTCGGTGGATACAGCCACAGCTCCTTGCATACTAAATTATGAAATTAACATATTAACAGATCTAATAGAGGTCGTACGGTAGATAAATTTCGTTTAAATTAATTTGTCGTAGACGGATTGCTAGATTGCTACAACATGTCGTAAAGATCAAAATCGGTGTCCAGTGACAGTATCAGATACCTATATACAAACTAAGAAGCGAATAATGAAGGAAGTTGCAACATGTAAGACAATTATGTTAATTTAATTTAAGTTGTATGTTTTATGCTATATCTGGACACATTAAATTCGTAAGTCACAAGTTAAATTATTAGAAACTAAAATTATTAACACCGACAGAGTTTTCACCTACCATAGGTGTATAAAAAACATTAATGTATTTCCAAAAAAGTTGCATGTGATTCGATAAGCTTTGAATTATTTTTGTAGAGCACGGATTGCTTTATATTATTTTTATTTCTTTTTTTTTTATAGGAGAGAGGGCAAACGAGCATGCGGCTCACCTGATGGTAAGTGACTACCGCTGCACACGAATAACTGCAACACCAGGGGAATTGCAGATGCGTTGCCGACCTTTTAAAAAGGGATAGGTTTTTTTCTTGAAGGTCCCTAAGTCGTATCGGTCCGGAAAAATCACTGGTGGTAAACGATTCCACAAGGAAGTTGTGCGATGGTGAAATTTGGCGGCTGGAATTAGTCCGATCAATTCTCCAGAGCACTCCCCGTGATAGATGCAATAAAACACGCAAAGAGATGCAACATCTCTACGCAGTGCCAGTGAGTCAAGCCGATCTTAAAGAACTCGGTCGTCCACAATTCGAACTGCTCTACGCTGGATGCGGTCAAGTGGAAGGAGCTTGCACTGGGGAGCCCCTGCCCAGAGATGGGAACAGTATTCCATGTGAGGCCGAACCTGTGCCTTGTAAAGTTGCAAGCGGTGTGCTGGCATGAAATACTGTCCCGCTCTGCTGAGCACGCTAAGCTTTTTAGAGACTAGTTTGGCCTTCTCTTTCAAGTGACCACGAAACTGCACGCTATTCCATATTTATACAAGAGCCTATTCACTCTTGCCTTGAAGACGCCCCGATTGTATTCGGACGGAAAGGTAGATTATATATTATGTTATTATATATGTTCAAAGATAATATAAAGTACGGCCTATTTACTTTTTACACTGGATACAAGCCGCCTCTCATTTTTGAGAGGGCAGGCAATATCCCGTCACGCTATCTAAATTATTATTAGCGAATTATATATGTTGTACTTCATTACTGAGCACGTAGTTAATTAGCAATTAATAATAATAATAATAACCCACCAGATGGCTTGGTATCGGCAGGGTCCTCTCGGACTCGGTAACCGGTATCCGCCGCTGGTGGAGAACGCCGCATGCGTTGGAATAAAGATATGAACACAAACGCATTGCGGACGTACTATAGGGCGAAAGGGAAAGAAACTGGATAGATAGCGTATCGGGCTCAGATGCATCGCTTTTTTGCTGAGCTGGAGCCGTCTGTTCCCGTCACAGAACAAATCCTGGCAGACCGAGTTCGGTACATCATGCTCTCGAAAATATATGATGATGCCAAAGTCGAACGAATACGACGTGAGGCTATTCCCTCATCGAATTAACCGGCAATAGCTGGGGATGCGGCTCCTCAGGTCATAGACCAGCAGCCACATATGGAGGCCACCATGGATCGTCCTGCTCTGGTTGATTCAGGCGATGATGGAATGGTCACCCACGAACTAGAGCAGATGAGGAGTAAATTGGAGGAGGCGATTGTGGAAACGCGCAGAACGCCTCTCGCAAATCGACCGCGACTCCCGCGCATAACCCTAAGCAAGCGGAGTCGGGATGTCGTGACGGCCCTGAACCCATTGCTGGCAACCTACTTGGAAGCCAGCCGAGACCTTTGCGATAAGGACTCAATACTTTTTGGCGCCGCTTTGGCAGTTTGCCGCATTGTTGGTGACAAACTTCCCACATCTGAACGTGCTACTGGACAAAGTAGCGCTATCCCAGCCTGGAGAAGAAGGATTGAGGACCGTATCAACATACTTCAGGTCAGGCAATAATAGGCCGAGAATTGTGCGCACCGTCAGTATGGCGTGTGCTGGGGCAATTATCAGTTTGTCTCAGCGGGATATAATGCAAAACTGATGGAGCATATAGACGACCTGAAGCAGAGAATCGTTGTTTGGGGGAAGCGGATTCGGCGATATACCGTGAGGTCGATACGGTTTAACCAGAATCGGATCTTCCATAGTGATCAGAAGAGGCTCTATAAATCATTGGGGCAGCCAATGGTACGTGGAACGGGCTCAGCACCAAATCAGGCCAACACTGTTGCATTCTGGCGCGGCCTGTGGTCAGAACCCGTAAACCACAGTGTGGGCCCTTGGACGGAAGTGTGGCGAGTTGGTGTGCGAATGATACGCCCATGGACCCCGTCATTATAACACCGGACGACGTAGCTGAGGCAGGCAAAAAGGCCCCGAACCGGAAAAGTCCGGGCCTTGACGGACTGCACCACTACTGGCTGAAGGGGTTCGTGGTGTGTCACACTGTGCTCGCCCGACAGTTTTAAAAGGCTCTCGACCAGAAGTCGCTCCCGAGCCTCTTCAATACCGGAATCACTCATTTGGTTCCTAAAGACCAAGAGACCACAGACCTAAGCAAATACCGCTCCATAACGTGTCTTCATAACTTATCATATACAAGACACTAACATCGATTTTGAGCGCGGGAATTACTCGTCACCTGAACTCAAATCAGGTGATGTCGCGCGGTCAAAATGATGTCGGGGCGATGGTCGTGAACCAAGGAGCCACTCCTCATTGACACGGTTAAAATTCGCGGTCAAAGTGGTTAAGCGCAACCGTCGGAACCTCTCTGCCGCCTGGATAGACTACGAAAAGGCATTCGACTCGGTGCCTCATACATGGCTGAAGAGGGTCCTCTAGCTGTATAAGGTTGACTGTATAGTTCGGGACTTCGTTCGAGCAGTGTATGGGTTATTGGAGTATGATCCTTTGTCATCTGGGCGAGCGGATGACGGCTGCGGAGAACCACATAAGGGTAAGAAGGGGTATCTTCCAGGGCGATTTTTTGAGTTCAATCTGGTTTTGCCTCTCCCTAAAGCCTCTCAGTACCTTACTGGAGGGTTCCGGGAGGGGAATTCATCTTCGGACAGGAGGTACAAAAGTGGCTCACCTTTTCTATATGGATGATCTTAAGTTATTCGCCTCCAGCCGCTCCCATCTTATGGAATTGCTAAATATCACTTGTAATTTTAGCAATTCTATTAGAATGGAGCTGGGGACGGATAAGTGTGCGATCCTCAATGTCGTTGTCGTTGGTTGCTAACTCTGAGGGCATAGATTTATCTATGCCCATCAACATAAGAACCCTATCCGCGGCTGAAACAAATTAAACATCCCGCGTACTTTACATATATCTTAATTATTTAATTTTACACGTAGACTTAACCAGTGCCTCATAATGGAAGAATCCCATCTATCAGCAAGTGTGGTTAGGATGCTGTTGGCAGAGTTACGCAGACGACTCAGTAATTAAACAGACCTTTTACGTATAACGGCATGAAAGTCATCCGTGTGTGCCGCAGCGAACATGGCAGAGGCACTACAATAACGCGGCAATCCCAACAGCACCCTGAATGCATTATTATATTGGACACGCAGGACGTTGTATGCCCGCTGCGTATATCTAACCCACAAGTTGCATGTGTAAAAGCACTGACAATACGCTTTAAAAAGCGTTACCTTTGTTTCTTTAGTACAATTAAAATAGTAATTAACAGGTTAAGCGCGGATCTAATTTGTGACACTGGCTCCCCAACGCCCGTTCGGGCGTTCTACTTATAGTATGTTACAAAATTGTGAGGTGGGTACGATGCCACCTATCGGAGGCCAAAAGAATCCGGGCAATTAAGTCGCACGTTCCCTACGGGATGAGATGCAGTGATAATTTTTTTTAAAGGATAGGGGTTACAAACGAGCACACAGTCCACCTGATGGTAAGTGGTTACTGTGGCCCATAGACATCTACACATGTCCCTGATTACGAATCGAAGTGCAGATGCGTTGTCACCCGTGAATGCTGAGATGGAATGCCTTGTTTCCAGTAAAAAGGATCCGTGATTTTCTACACTCATCATAAGAAAAATAGCAGCGTTAAGCTGCTATTTGACGCTGGTATTCCCCGGTCAAGGCGACCCATTTCTGCTACAACTATACCACTAATATAGCTGCAGGATTTGCTTACAGAGCTTATTAAGGCAAGAGAGCTGATGGCATATACGAATCTATATTATATATAATCCTTAATGTTTGCTATAAAAATGTTACACGATACAAATGTGTAAAATATGCAAAACAGGACTCGAATTTTACATAATGTGCGCTCAACACAGATTTTTAAGTAGTTTCTGTAGGCGTCTTTTTTAATTCGAACTTAAGTTATATGTTATTAACTCGTAACATACGACAACGGTGACTAGGGCCTTAAGGCCATTATGATAAACTGTTTTCAGTTTTTTTTATAGAATGAGGCTGACAAACCAGCATATAGTCCGTCTAGTGGTAAGTGGATGCTGTAACCCACAGACATCTACATCTATCCTTGATTGAGCGTCTTATTTTATTTATTATTATTTTATGCGTTATTTTTTTTTATTTAAAATGCGTTGTCATCAATGAGGACTAAGATAGAATGCTTCGTTTCTTCGTTTCTCTACACTCATTATACAAAACAGCAGCGTTAAGTAAAAAAAATTACGCTGGTACTCGATGAGAGTGATCCGAGCTATTCGTGCTAAAACCATAATATAGCTACAGCATGGCTCTACCATTGTGGTATTTGTGTACACTTACCTGACGGTAAGTGGATGCTGTGACCAATATCCTCGATTAAGAATAAAAATAGCACTAGTACACTGGTGGTTGGCTTATTATTAAAAGTTAATTTTTTAACGTTTTGAGTGGACTAAGGCGTATCACAATCTAAATATGACAATATATAAATAGCTCCTTAGCTCGATGAGCGACCTTGAGCTTTCTCATCTGGCCAGCAGTGAAGGACCACGTCTCAGTTCTCTATGTCATCACTGGCAACATGCACTGGTTGTACAGTCTCATTTTCATGTTTTGAGGTATACCTGACGAGATGATGTGCCGTAATTTCCCGAACGCTGCCCAACCGAGTTGAATCCGTCAATTAACCTCTCGGTCGAAGTTGAACTTACCTAGTCGGACTATTTGTCCCAGGTAAACATACTCGTCAACAACCTCGAGCTTAGTGCTCCCAGAAACTACCGGCATAGGTGTGACATAGGCATTAAACATGATCTTTGTTTTGTCCATGTTCATCTTAAGACCTATCCGTTGGGAAACATTATTGAGGTCATTGAGCATAGTGCTTAGGTCCTGCAGCGATTCTGCCATAAGGACTATATCTTCGGCAAATCGAAGGTGAGTGATGTACTCGCCATTGATGTTAATCCTTTCCAGTCCAGAAGCTTGAAAACGTCTAACAAAACACAGCAATGGAGAGTTTCGGGGATATGACGTCACTGTCTTACACCTCTCTGCAATTGGATAGGTTTCGTACTCTGGTTGTGTACTCGGATAGCCATCGTAGCCCTACTGTACAAGCACTTCAACACTTCGATATACCGACAATCAACTTGGCACCGCTGAAGGGACTGCAGCACCGCCCAAATTTCGACGAAATGAAAGGCTTTCTCATAGTCCACATACGCCAGGCACAGTGGCAAATTGTACTCCTCGAACTTCTGTACAATTTGCCGAAGGGTTAGTATGTGGTCTATGGTGCTAAAGCCTTTTCGGAAACCGGCATGTTCGGGAGGCTGGAAGTCGTCTAGTCTGCGCGCGAGACGATTCGTAATGACTCTCGAAAACAGCACGTAGACGCGGCTCAGAAGGGAAATCGGTCTGTAGTTGTTCAAGAGAGCGTTGTCACCTTTCTAGAAGAACAAGACCACCGCACTTCTGCTCCACGCCTCCGGTGTAATGCTGGTGACATTGGAGGACGGAATTAAACAGCTTCTGATGATGACTTCAAGTACCGGTTTTCCCACCCGCTTACAGAAGCTCCGCTGTAGTTCCATCCTCGCCTGGGGCCTTACCGTTTTTAAGGTGCTGGAGAGCCATTGTAATCTCGCTCAGACTGGCGTGCGGGATATCATCGGAATAATGTCGGATAAGACTCGCTCTTGGATCGTTACTTACACTTGGGTGTGGCTCCAACGATGATGTGTACAGCTGCCCATAGAACATCTCAATCTCACTTAAAATCTCAGGTATCCCGGAAACGATGCTGCCACACTCGGTCTTCAGCTTTGACAGTTGGCTCTTTCTGACAGACATATCTCTAGCAAAGACTTTGGAGCCCTGGTTGCGCTGTATCGTTTTTTAAATACGAGCAGTATTAAAGTTGCGTAAGTCACGCCACATGCATTTGGAGATCTGTCTGTTCAGTTGCCTGTATGCTGTCAAATCTACTGAAGACTGCAGCTTCATATCCCGTCTAACAGCCATGAGATTAAGAGTGTGTTCGGAGAGTTTTTGTGTTCTCCTGCGGCGGGTCTTGCAAAATTTAGCTCCGACCGCATGGACAGTTTCCACGAGCTTGTTATTCATTCAACTTAACGTTTAGGTTCATTGTGCCTCTAACCATTCGGTGATCGCTACCAGTTTTCACCCTCGCGATCACGGAGACATCACTGAACAGTTGTCGTCTGGTCGTCATAATGAAGTCAATCTCATTTATTGTCAAACCGTCGGGGCACGACCAGGTCCACTTCCTGTGTGGCCGCTTCTGGAAGAAAGAGTTCATCATAAAGAGTCCCTCTTTCTCCATGAAGTCGGCCAGCTGCTGGCCCCTTGGATTCCGTTACCCTATTCCGAATTTCCTTACTTTCAGCTCACCGTTCTCTCTTGTGCCTAGTTTTGCGTTGAAGTCTCCCATTAACACCGTATAGTGGGTTTTGGAGGAATGCATGGTTCTAGAGATATCCTTATACATTTCCTCCACCTCCTCATCGGGGTGTGTAGAGGTTGGTGCGTAAACCTGTATGACCTTCAGCGAATACCGTTTGGTGATTCTGAGTATAAGGGATGCAACCCTCGTGGACACACTCCCAATCTTTACAACGTTGTTAACGAGAGACTTGTGAACGATAAATCCGACACCTCCTTGGGACAGATGGTCGCCCTCCGGTGATAGAACAAGTTGCCGGATTCGAAGATTACCGTGTCCTCCCCCTCTCTTCGGACCTCGGATAATCCTATGATATTCCAGCGCAATTTGTCTCTTCTTTCAGCTCCAGGATCTTCTCGTCAGTCCTCAGGGTGCGTGCGTTATAAGCTGCCAGGTCGAGTCGTCGTAGGTGGCAACCGTACCTCCACCGGAGATTCTTAGCACCCTCTGCCCCGCCGTTACCATGGTCGCCACCGTAGCCAGGAATAGCGGGGCCGCCGGGGACTGGGGGGCGTCTCTTCGTTACTGTCATGGGGGGTATATTGGCCACGCTTGGCGAGCGGGTTGGCAACCGCAGTTTTTTATTGCTGTTTTGCTATTATCAGAAAGATGCTGCTGCCCATCCTGTCTGAGTTTCCCTCTGTCGCCTCTTACGACACCCACGGGAAGACATGGGGTGGTGAATTTTTTTCCCGCCACTACACGGGGTGTAAATAGTTACTTGAAATACTTCATTCCCTTTCTTAAATTAGAAAATTTATAAAAATTGGTAAAACCACCCTTACCACCTTTAGGGGTGGAATTTCTCCAAATTTATAAGGGACCACCCCTTAAGTATAACCTGTTTAATAAAAAAAGATTCATCAAATCGGTTCACAATTAAAAAGAAGATATTCTTTTTTTGAAGTCGGCTAAAAAGGCAGTTTGCCTGCTTTGCCCTTGAAACCTTTGACACGAATTTTTGACACTAAGTTATCGTATCATCATCGACTAAATTGTATGGAAATGTGAACAGTGCCCCTGACAGACGTAAACGGAACTATGTTTTTTAATAACAAGTGTTTTCATTGCAATACGTTCGATACAATGGAAAAAGGGAAAAATAAATATTTTAAGTACAACGCACGACACGAAAAGTCAAAGTAAAATTACTGTATATATTCGTCCCACTGTCGGGCACAGGCCCCCTCTCATTTCTGAGAGGGTTTTAAAGCAAGAAAATGTCCGCCGCGCTGCCCCATTGCATGTTGACCAACTTCACATGTTTTCGAAATATTTTTTTCCTATTTCTCAGACATCCAGATTTCCTCGAGATGTTTCCCTTTACCGCCAAACACGCGATAAATCAACACTTAAAATCGCAATTAATAATTTCATGGGTGACGACGGGATCGAACTTGAGTTGCTCGTGTACTGTGAAATTTATAGCGAGCGGTTAGCCCCTGAGCTACCACAGCTCAAAATACCAAGCCAAAAATTATGAAATTCCACCAAAAAAAAAAGGAAAAATAGGGCCAAGTTCGATACAAACGACGTTTGGAGTCCGGCTCCGCTGATAGAAAAGTTGAAGATCTAAACGGGTGCCAAGCACCATATTAGTTCTAAAAACGTTATACGAGTACGTTATCATAGATCATAAAATAATTTAAATATCTGTAATATGTGGCCTCGCCACTGTGGTCCAGTGTGGTAAAAAAACTTCAGACGTACAACATACAACTTTTTAATGACTTAGAATAAGGTAGACTCGACTCGAGTAGAAACGAACGAAGATGGCAAAATCAAATTTTCACTTATATGTGAAAATTAAATTTATGTTTAGCAATTTAGTGGCGACAGTGGACAGTGGAAGAAAAACTTATTGCACAAGTTTTCTCAAATAATTAATGAATATCCATTATGAATATGGGTTGGTTACATGAGAGAGGGGAGTGTTGTCACCAATAAATGAACCTTGTAATAAAATATAGATAAATTAAAAAAAATAGATGTGGTAGTAGGCGAGTCAAAGATTTACTCATTGATAGGAATTGTAATACTACCGGTGAAGACACTACTGCCTAATCAGTCGAGTTTCTCAACTCGTTGCAGTTAACATAACATGTCTTGGTGAAGGCAAAATTGCGCCCTTAAATCAGTAATTTTATGTGTCAAATGTTATTTTATTCATCTAAAGAAATGAACGTCTAGTACTGTGATCGTCAATCCGCCAGAAAAATTCTTCCTAAACCTGACAACGGATTTAGATGAGACTTTCACTAGTGTTACGTAGAGGTCGAACCGTTAGAATAAATATATACCATCACGCTATTTATTATAACAGCTGAGCCTATAATGCCTGGATACATATAAAACAACATCTTATGAGCACCACTAGAATTTTTTAAGAAGCCAAAGAGAATGGATTTATTACTTATAAAATTTTATTATTACGTTTCAAGCAAAGTATAATGGCTTAAGGCAGTAACAGGCTGTGTCATCTTTTATTAATAGATGTCATTATTTCATAGGCACTGCATTTATTTTGTCTAAAAGTTCGATAAAAACAGTATATTTATACAACTCGTTTCATCGATTACACCAGTATTGAGGCATTTTCGCAATGATTAAGATAAATCACTTACGAGTTCGAAAAATGATAGTGGACTCGTCGAGTTCGTTTTGAGAATGTAAATTAGTCGCTCGGATAACATATTTTAGATAAAAGATTTTTTTTTAATAAGATAAGGGTAACATACGAGCACACAGTTCACCTGATGGTAAGTGGTTGTTATGGCCCATAGACATCTAAATCTATCCTCGATGCAGATGCGTTGTGCTCCGTGAGGACTAAGATGGAATACCTTGTTTCCAGTAAAAAGGGTCTCCGGTTCTGTACACTCACCATACGAAACACAGCAGCGTTGAGCTGCTTGCTATTTTGAGCTGGTATTCGATATATATATAGTGAGACCGTGGTCCTTCATCGGTCGAGCCGACCCATTCATGCTACAACTATACTAATGATATAACTGCAGCATGACTCTACTATGCATATTTACGTAGACATTTTAACTTTAAACTTAAGATACACTAATATTTTTACATTTTGGTGCAAAAGCGGAAAAGCAACACTTGTTCGGTATTTGAAAAAACATTGATATTGTAGAGATGATAAAGTAATTTGAATGAAAGCAAAGTATGAATCTATACGTTGTCATGACTGAATACACAGAAATTCAGTGTTGAAGTATGTTGTAGCAAGTAGCAATCATTCACACGAAAAACAAAAATATTTTTTTCAGATATTAAGATTCGTAAATGCCTATGGTTTAAAAATGTTCTAATATGTGTTCCAAAGAGAAAACATTGTTTACCTAACATGTTAAGAAATCTATGACTAAAATTTTACATTACAATTTTTCGATTAGAGCTATTGAATCTTACAAAGTTAGTCTGGCGCAGTTGTCGGGTTACGTGAGCGAGAATAACTATTTTGTAATGCCTAAGTAGTGAAACTGATGTCATAGCGATTGGGAGCCAGTCGATGACCTCCTGACACGGCTGTTATAAACGCTTGTACATCGTGGATGGACAGTGACCGATGCGATAATATGAAAGAACGCAAAATCACAATAGGCTTTATCATAATTATTCGCTTTTATACAGGTTCTTGCAAACGTTTGTATTTTGATGATCATATCATTAGGCGGATTTTTTTGTCTATTTTTGTATTAATTTGCATAATGTTTTTATAAAAATCACATTTGAATTGATTATAACACATTAGGTTTTGTGCATTTAAGCATAATAAGTTTATTCGTTATAAAACAAGTTTATGTTGCAATAAAATTACGATAAATTTGGTAAAAAAACAATAGATAAAATTCGTATTAATATTTATCACAACATACATAACATATAGATTTATAATGGTTGGTGTTAGTTAAATTTTATAGAAGTATTAAGGAAGTAAGAACTCAATGTGTTGTTAGTGAATAACCACTTACGTAATGTAAGTTTTTTAACAACATAGTGAAATCTTTTCAGCGATGATATTATATCATCATAGCGCATTGGGACTCTTGATGCATATAGTCGAATAGCATTTTTTTCCTTGTTTTGGTTTTCTAGCATTTGTAATGATTCTGTTTGTATAAAAATAATGAACATTTGTTAGTATTTTTAATGATTTTGTTTTTATGAAAATAAACAATCGATGTAAAGGACTTGTTTCATTAAGTAAGTAAATTATAAATATTACCTGAGAAACTAATGGCTTAATAATTTAAGAGGCTTTATTAGTTTATGTTAAATCTGCTTACATATAGGTACCTAAAGCTGATATTCTGGAATGTTTACGGAAGTATAAGAGATAATTTATTTAAATTTTAGTTTATTTTGCGATTTCTTGCAAGACTTTCTTTAAAAAAAATGATCCAAATGACAGACCAAATGACAGAGAGACAGCTGGGTACTAAATCTGTTTGGGATCCGGTTTGTAAACCCAAGCTTGCCACTTCAAGATTTCAAGATACTGTAAGTTCGTTCTGCCTAGGTCGGATCAAAAATTTATTTTTAAAAGCTGAAGGTAGTTCGGGTTAACTATGAAATCAGAACATCAAACTTCTCCGAGTGACCATGGGTGCTGTAAAGAATCCGAAGCGATAGGAATTAAAATTAAGAATAAAACCATAGCATCCGTAAATTAGTTTTATTTAATTAGTGTTATTAAATATTAGCGTATATAATGTAAGAAATCATTATTGGTTCACGGTTCTGAAAATGATAGTTATTTCCATTTAAAGATGACTGATTAGTATTCAAATTTACATACAGAAAGAATGAGTTTAAATAATATACAGAGAAGTGGTGATGAAGTCTTTCAAGTAAATATCTAATTTAGGTTAGTTAATCATTAGACTTGTTTCATATATGTGCAATGTCACTTGGCATTTAGTCGCCCTATGCACCCTTAGATTTAAGGTGTTAGATTTAAGCTTTTAAATAAATAAATATATAGAATCTAGGGATCATTAATTTTTAGTATTTTGCATGTAATTAAGTAGGCTTATACGAGGTAGAGCCATGCTGCACCTATATTAGTAGTATAGTTGTAGCACGAGTGGGTCGGCTCCACCGGGGAAGGACCACGCTCTCACAGAATACCAGTGTAAAATAGCAGCTTAACGCTGCTGTGTTTCGTATGGTGAGTGTAGAGAACCGGAGACCCTTTTTACTGGAAAAGAGGCATTCCATCTTAGTCCTCACGGATGACAACGCATCTGCATTTTGATTCGTAATCGAGGATAGATGTAGACTTCTATGGGCCACAGCAACCACTTACCATCAAGTGGACTGTGTGCTCGTTTGTCACCCTTATCCTATAAAAAAAGGCAATGGAATTGTCCTAAAGAGTGAAGCAGTAAGTTCTTTAGTGTTAGCTTAGAGTCTAAGAAAATTATTTTGACAGACGGGGAACCTGAGCCCAATTTTCTATCAGACTATCACTTTTACATTTAGTAATCTATAGCCTTAGAAAAATTGTATTAAAGTTAGAATTATTCGATCATTATCATTTGTCATTATTACAGCTTATCAAAAGTCGACGATTGCCTCATAGAAGCGTTTTTTGGCCATGCGTCACAGAATATTAGCGTAAAATAGCAGCTTAATCTTGCAGTGATTCGTATGGTGACTGTAGAGAACCGGAGATCATTTTTACTGGAAAAGATGCACTCCATCTTAGTCCGCACGGCTGATAACGCATCTATATTTTGATTTGCAAACGAGGATAGATGTAGACGTCTATGGGCTACAGCAACCACTTACCAACAGGTGGACTGTGTGTTATCATGTCACGCTTATCCTATAAAAAAGCCGTGATAACCACGCTCGGCAGGCGGGATAGTAACTGCAATTTTTTAATTCTTTTAAGTTTTTATCAGGAAGTTACTGTTGCCAATGTCGTTTTATTTCCCTCTATCGCCCATTATAACACACACGGGATGATAGTGAGTAGTGGATTAACTTATGCCGCCACCACACAATGACAATTTGGAATAATATTTGCAAATTTATATAATATCAAAATCAAAATGGAACTGGAGCTAAAACAAGAAAATATCGAAGAATTACAGCCTCGACTAAGTAGCTACGAGTATTATGTATAAACTATTTTATTATTTTTTAATTTTGAAGCTTTTTTGATCTAACTGTTATAACTGATAAAAGCCAATTTTTTATTTTTAATTCATTTATTTTTAACCATATGAGTAGACTAAAGAATAACTCAAGTTAAATAGTTATATTAAGATTTTTGCCCCCTATTTTTCATCACTTAGAGGTTAAGCTTTTTCTTTAAATTTGTATAGGAACAACCCAAAAGTATTTAAGTAAGTAAGGTTTACGCATCAACCTCGGCACATCCCGATGAGGAGGTGGAGGAAATGTATGAGGATATCTCTAGACCCATGCATTCCTCCAAAACCCAATATACGGTGTTAATGGGAGACATCAATTTAAAACTAGGCACAAGAGAGAACGGTGAGCTGAAAGTAGGGAAATTTGGAATAGGGCAACGGAACCCAAGGGGCCAGCAGCTGGCCGACTTCATGGAGAAAGAGGGACTCTTTATGATGAACTCTTTCTTCCATAAGCAACCCCACAGGAAGTGGACCTGGTCGAGCCCCGACGATTCGACAAAAAATGAGATTGACTTCATTATGATGACCAGACGACAACTGTTCAGTGATGTCCCAGTGATCGCGAGGGTGAAAACTGGTAGCAATCACCGAATGGTTAGAGGCACAATGAACCTAAACGTTAAGTTGGAGAGGTCTCGTCTAATGAAACAACACTCCGTCCCCCTCGTGCTCTAATCCAAAGTACCGAAACCTTTCAGCTTGAGTTACAAAACCGTTTTCAGTGCCTAGAAGACTGCAATGAAGTGGACGATATGAATGACAAGCTCAAGGGAAACCGTCCATGCGGACGGAGCTAAGTTCTGCAAGATCCACCGCGGAAGAATACAAAAACTCTCCAATCATACTCTTAATCTCATGGCTGTTAGACGAGAAATGAAGCTGCAGTCTTGAACAGATTTGACAGCATACAGGCAACTGAACAGACAAATTTCCAAATGCATGCGGCGGGACTTACGCAACTTCAATACAGCTTGTATTGAAGAAGCGATCGAGCGGCACCAAGGCTCCAAAGTCTTTGCCAGAGATATGTCTGCCAGAAAGAGCCAACTGTTAAAGCTGAAGACCGAGTGTGGCAGTATCGTTTCCGGGAAACCTGAGAATTTGAGTAAGATTGAGAGGTTCTATGGGCAGCTGTACACATCATCGTTGGAGCCACACGGAAGTGTGAGTAACGATACAAGAGCGAGTCTTATCCGACACTATTCCGATGTTATCCCGGACGTCAGTCTGAGCGAGATTAGAATGGCGCTCCAGCACCTTAAAAATGGCAAGGCCCCAGGTGAAGATAGCATTGCAGTGGAGCTTCTGAAAGCGAGTGGAAAAACGGTACTTTAAGTCCTTCAGAAGTTCTTTAATTCCGTCCTTCATGGTGAGACTACTCCGGAGGCGTGGAGCAGAAGTGTGGTGGTCTTGTTATTCAAGAAAGGAAACGATCTCTTGAAGAACTACAGACCGATTTCCCTTCTGAGCCGCATCTACGCGCTGTTTTCGAGAGTCATTACGAATCATCTCACACGAGGACTCGACGACTACCAGCCTTCCGAACGAGCCGGTTTCCGAAGAGGCATTAGTAATATAGACCATATACACATTCTTCGGCAAAATGTACAGAAGACAGAACAGTACAATTTGTGACTTTACCTTGCGTATGTGGACTATAAGAAAGCCTTTGATTCCGTCGAAATTTGGGTGGTACTCGTATATAGTCCTTTCAGCGGTGCCATGTGGACTGTCGATATATCGAAGTGCTAAAGTGTTTGTATAGTAGAGCTACGATGGCTATCCGAGTACAGAATCAGTCCAACTGCAGAGAGGTGTAAGACAGGGTGACGTTATATCCCCGAAATTCTTCATCGTTGCATTGGAAGACGGTTTTAAGCTACTAGACTGGAAAGGATATGGTATTATGGGATCAATGGTATGTACATCACTCACGTTCGATTTCCAACGATATAGTCCTTATGGCAGAATAACTGGAGGACCTACGCTTTATGCTCAATGACCTCAATAGTGTCTCCCAACAGATAGGTCTTAAGATGAACATGGACAACACAAAGATCATGTTTAATGTCCATGTCACACCTATGCCGGTAGTTGTTGGGAGGATTAAGCTCGATGTTATTGACGAGTATGTTTACGTGGGACAAATAGTCCGACCAGGTAAGTCCAACTTCGACCGAGAGGTCAATCGACGGATTCAGCTCGGTTGAGCAGCGTTCGGGAAATTACGACACATCTTCTCGTCAGGTATACCTCAAAACCTGAAAACGAGATTGTACAACCAGTGCGTGTTGCCAGTCATTACTTATGGATCTGGGACGTAGTCCTTCACTGCTGAGGACGCTCAGGGTCGCTCAGTGAGCTATGGAGAGGGCTGTGCTCGGAGTTTCTCTGCGTGTAACTTAGAAATGAGGATGTCTATAGTAGAATCAGAGTAACCGACATAGCCCAAAGGATTTGTAAGCTGAAGTGATAATGAACCGGCCATATAGCTCGAAGAACCGACAACCGATGGGGATAAAAGGTTCTCGAGTGGCAGCTTCGTATCGGTAGACGAAGTGTAGGGCGACCCCCCACTAGATGAAGTGACGACCTGGTAAGACATGCAGGAAGTCGATGGATGCAGGTGGCTCAGGACCGTGCTTTGGCATTTTTGGGGGAGGCCTATGTTCAGCAGTGGACTTGTGAAGGGCTGTAATGATGATGGTGATGATGAACCCAAAAGTATAAAATATTTAATACACGAAAAATTATTAAAATTCGTTCAATCGAACATACACTCAAAATATAACAACAAAAAAATATAATACAGCAGTTTTACAATAGTACATCAGATTGAATTTGTTTGCAACTCAATAAATATGATTAATACGATTGAGATACGCCTATGCGTAATTCATATAACATATCACAGAGTGCTATAGAGTGATCTGCAATATGTAATAAACATAATTCAATATAAATACCGTTTTGCCTTAAACATATTTCTCATATGATTAGGCTTCCCGCGGTATTTGTTCTATTCAAGTTATTGTGAGATTATTATATGCAATTATTAATATCTCTATATTTCGGAGTAGTAAGTGACGAATACTAGTGATATCTGTATGAATGTAATGTTTTTAAAGTAAATATCGTTTGGAGGTTCATTTTAAACTTTTCTGATGACAAAATTGTTATTTCTAACCCTATATATATATATACATATATATATATATATATATATATATATATATATATATCATCATTACAGCCCTTCACAAGTCCACTGCTGAACATAGGCCTCCCCCAAAGAATGCCACAAAGCACGGTCCTGAGCCACCTGCATCCATCGACTTCCTGCATATCTTACCAGGTCGTCACTCCATCTAGTGGGGGGACGCCCTACACTTCGCTTGCCGGTACGAGGCTGCCACTCGAGAACCTTTCTTCCCCATCGGTTGTCGGTTCTTCGAGCTATATGGCTGGCCCATTGCCACTTCAGCTTACTAATCCGTTGGGCTATGTCGGTCACTCTGGTTCTACTGCGGATATCCTCATTTCTGAGTTTATCACGCAGAGAAACTCCGAGCATAGCCCTCTCCATAGCTCGCTGAGCGACCTTGAGCTTCCTCATACGGCCAGCAGTAAAGGACCACGTCTCAGTTTCCTAAGTCATCACTGGCAACACGCACTGGTTGTACAATTTCGTTTTAAGGTTTTGAGGTATGTCTGACGAGAAGATGTGTCGTAGCTTCCCGAACGCTGCCCAGCCGAGTTGAATCCGTCGATTGACCTCTCGGTCGAAGTTGGACTTACCTAGTCGGACTATTTGTCCCAGGTAAACATACTCGTCAACAACTTCGAGCTTAGTGTTCCCAACAACTACCGGCATAGGTGTGACATGGACATTAAACATGATCTTTGTTTTGTCCATGTTCATCTTAAGACCTATTCGTTGGGAAACACTATTGAGGTCATTGAGCATAGTGCTTAGGTCCTCCAGCGATTCTGCCATAAGGACTATATCGTCGGCAAATCGAAGGTGAGTGATGTACTCGCCATTGATGTTGATACCGTATCCTTTCCAGTCCAGAAGCTTGAAAACGTCTTCCAATGCAGCGGTGAAGAGTTTCGGGGATATGACGTCACCCTGTCTTACACCTCTCTGCAATTGGATAGGTTTCGTACTCTGGTTCTGTACTCGGATAGCCATCGTAGCCCTACTGTACAAGCACTTCAACACTTCGATATACCGACAGTCAACTTGGCACTGCTGAAGGGACTGCAGCACCGCCCAAATTTCGACGGAATCAAAGGCTTTCTCATAGTCCACATACGCCAGACATAGTGGCAAATTGTACTCCTCGGACTTCTGTACAATTTGCCGTAGGGTATGTATGTGGTCTATGGTGCTAAAGCCTTTTCGGAAACCGGCTTGTTCGGGAGGCTGGAAGTCGTCAAGTCTGCGCGCGAGACGATTCGTAATGACTCTCGAAAACAGCACGTAGACGCAGCTCAGAAGGGAAATCGGTCTGTAGTTCTTCAAGAGAGCGTTGTCACCTTTCTTGAAGAACAAGACCACCGCACTTCTGCTCCACGCCTCCGGTGTAATGCCACCATGGAGGACGGAATTAAAGAGCTTCTGAAGGACTTTAAGCGCCGGTTTTCCACCCGCTTTCAGAAGCTCCGCTGTAATTCCATCCTCGCCTGGGGCCTTGCCGTTTTTAAGGTGCTGGAGAGCCATTCTAATCTCGCTCAGACTGACGTCCGGGATATCATCGGAATAATGTCGGATAAGACTCGCTCTTGGATCGTTACTCACACTTGCGTGTGGCTCCAACGATGACGTGTACAGCTGCCCATAGAACCTCTCAATCTCACTCAAAATCTCAGGTGCCCCGGAAACGATGCTGCCACATTCGGTCTTCAGCTTTGACAGTTGGCTCTTTCTGGCAGACAGATCTCTGGCAAAGACTTTGGAGCCTTGGTTCCGCTTGATCGCTTCTTCAATACGAGCTGTATTGAAGTTGCGTAAGTCCCGCCGCATGCATTTGGAGATCTGTCTGTTCAGTTGCCTGTATGCTGCCAAATCTGTTGAAGAATGTAGCTTCATCTCCCGTCTAAAAGCCATGAGATTAAGAGTGTGATCGGAGAGTTTTTGTGTTCTTCTGCGGCGGGTCTTGCAGAACTTAGCTCCGACCGCATGGACAGTTTCCACGAGCTTGTCATTCAAATCGTCCACTTCATTGCAGTCTTCTAGGCACTGAAAACGGTTTTGTAACTCGAGCTGAAAGGTTTCGGGACTTTGGATTAGAGCACGAGGGGGACGGAGCGTTGACTTCATCAGACGAGACCTCTCCAACTTAACGTTTAGGTTCAGTGTGCCTCTAACCATTCGGTGATCGCTGCCGGTTTTCACCCTCGCGATCACTGAGACATCACTGAACAGTTGTCGTTTGGTCGTCATAATGAAGTCAATCTCATTTTTTGTCGAACCGTCGGGGCTCGACCAGGTCCACTTCCTGTGGGGCCGCTTCTTGAAGAAAGAGTTCATCATAAAGAGTCCCTCTTTCTCCATGAAGTCGGCCAGCTGCTGGCCCCTTGGGTTCCGTTGCCCTATTCCAAATTTCCCCACTTTCAGCTCACCGTTTTCTCTTGTGCCTAGTTTTGCATTGAAGTCTCCCATTAACACCGTATATTGAGTTTTGGAGGAATGCATGGCTCTAGAGATATCCTCATACATTTCCTCCACCTCCTCATCGGGGTGTGCCGAGGTTGGTGCGTAAACCTGTATGACCTTCAGCGAATACCGTTTGGTGATTCTGAGTATAAGGTACGCAACCCTCCTCGACACACTCTCAATCTTTACAACGTTGTTAACGAGAGACTTGTGGACGATAAATCCGACACCTCCTTGGGACAGATGGTCGCCCTCCCGGTAATAGAGCAAGTTGCCGGATTCGAGGATTACCGTGTCCTCCCCCTCTCTTCGGACTTCGGATAATCCTATAATATGCCAGCGTAACTTGTCTATCTCTTCTTCCAGCTCCACAATCTTCTCGTCAGTCCTCAGGGTCCGTGCGTTGTATGTTGCCAGGTCAAGTCGTTGTAGGTGGCAACCGAACCTCCACCGGAGATTCTTAGCACCCCCTGCCCCGCCGTTACCATGGTCGCCACCGTAGCCAGGAATAGCGGGGCCGCCGGGGACTGGGGGCCGTCTCTTCGTAACTTTCATTATGGGGGGTATATTGCCATAGTTGCCACGCTTGGCGAGCGGGTTGGCAACCGCAGTTATTTTTTTATTGTATTTTGCCGTTACCAGGAAGATGCTGCTGCCCATCTCCTGCCTGTGTCCCTTTGTCGCCTTTTACGACACCCACGGGAAGATATGGGGTAGTGGATATTCTTAACCGCCACTACACGGCTGATGATGATGATGATATATATATATATATATATATATATATATATATATATATATATATATAACTATTGTTTTAAATATAACTCTAACAGTGCTGTTAACACTACTAATACTCAATTTAACCAATCCAACTAAGCTTTAAATGCTTTTACCTTGTAGCAAAGAGAATATAACCACTACGTTTACCTTGTAGTAAAAGTGGTTCACGACTGTAGTTGAATGGCGGATTTGAACCTACGAATTTTGAGTTCGTGGTTCGTATATGTTTTTCCATTATAATTAAAATTATATAGTTTAACGGAGTAAAGCGCGTTTAATTTTAACTTATTTTTAATTTCCCATATTACGAGTATTTTGCAGCACCCTTGGTCACAGGGCGGACTTGGATTGACTTTTATTATCTCAAGAGGGTCCGAAATCTCGAGGGTATTTAAAAATCATTTTCTCTATTGAATGTTATTTTATTAAATATTTATTGCATTTCCTTAGAAAAAAGGACACAAAGTGCAGGTTTAATGCCTAAAGGCATTCTATGCCAGTCAACCTATGGAATTGTGATAGTTTGACGAGATAAAAGATAGATGTAGCAATTGAAAGAAAAAATAAACTTAAATAAATACACATTACAAAATAGATTTTTATATAATATTGTAAGTAAACATATATATATCCGCATATTTATATATATTAACATATATTCATAATGTAAAAATATTTATATACGAACAAATAAATACATAAATATTGTACTCGTATGTAGTTGTTTAAATACAATAGCATTAGGAATCGTAATTTATATAAAGCAGCGTTCTTTTGCGAGGATTTCTTGTCTATCAGATCTTTATGTTATAACATCATGTCATGTCATACTTTTCCGTAGTGATAATATTTTCTAGACTAAATATGTTTCGCGTGTGATTAGACAAGTTGTGAAATAGGCATGTTTTACAAATAGAATAGGAAATATAGCTTTTTAAAATGCTTTTAAAGCTACATTTACTATTTATTTTATTATATACTAGCTTACCCGGCAGACCTTGTCCTGCCAGTTAATATCATAGCTTATGTTTAGCGATGTTTTTTTTTTATTTTAGCGCATGCAATTGCAAGTTAATTTATTGATTGAAAAAAAAAGCAAATAAAATTAAAAAAAAATAATTTTTGTTTGTTTCTAATTTATTCATTTTTTTTAGTTTATTATATATACTAGCTGACCCGGCAAACGTTGTTTTGTCATATACATTATTTCTAGGAAATATATTTGTTTTAAAAATCGCGATTAAAAAACAGGGGTTGATCATAGAAGGGTGAAAATTTGAAGTTTTATATATTTTTCAATGCTAAATCATAATATAAGAAAAATTTTCAAAATAATAAAAAAAATTTAGGGGTGGTATTAGCGATTAATAATTATAGTACAATCATCATACTGTCAATATCAAACACATAATAGTCTGTGGGCAAACACTTGCACGGTGTAGAGATTGTCGTAATAAATTTAAGTTGTGCAGTTGAAAGCATAGAAAATACGTACATCTACTGAGAGATGAAAGTGAAATAGAGCTTGCTTAATATACAAACATAAAAATATTATGAATTTCGACCACTGGGCGACCATTAGTATATCATTATCATAAATTTTACAATCTAAAGGTAACGCCCAATAGTTTCTTGTTTTGTTTAAAATTGACGTAATATATGTATTTTAAAATCGTAAGCTTACAATTTGCTTGTAAATTATAGTAAGTATTTTCATTTATATTTTAATATTTTCAACTTATTCATTTCATTTCAAAAATAGGTGATCTCATTAATGCGGTTTAAAAATCATAATAAGTCGCGTGGTAGGTACATTATATTACGTTACTTCTTTTTGTTCTTCTAAGCGTTATTCTGATTATAGTCAGAGTTTTTTTTTCCTATTCAAACGAAGAGAGACTTTGCCAGGTGGGTTACCTACCGGACCGTCTTCCGTGGTTTGGCAATAAACCCTCATTATAAATAATTAAGACGCCGAGCCAATTCTATATTACGTTACTGCAACGTTTAATTTATGACATGTTATAACAAGTTTATTTACAAATTCAACTTTGACTAATTATTCATTATCATCACACATAACCTCTGACATAGTGAAGGTACATCGCTTTACTTTAAATACGGAAGGTAAAACCATCCGACAAGCATTGCGTATCATTAATTTTAAGTAAACATTTATACCTATAAATTGTTATTACGCTGTACATAATTATCTAACACAAGCCTTAAAATCATGTATTAGAACCGTTTTAGAGAGTCAATGATTGCATGACTTTCTTTATAAATTTATATTTTTTTTGTTAAGTCTTTCATTTTAATTTAATTAGTTTATTAATAGCAACAAATAAAATATATCATTACATCATAGTGCTAAACAAATTAAAAGTCAGGGTGACATGAATGTACATTAAATAGAAGTAGACTAGTAGTCAAAACTGCATATAATTTAAAAAAAATACCGGCCAAGTGCGTGTGAAGCCACGCACAATGTAGAGTTGCGTAGTAGCCCGTCACAATACGTGAACTTAGAGGGGCCTTCTTGATAATAAGAGAATATTAAGCGAGTTCGCGGTTTGACCGCTATAACGACTATAAATGGGCCCAAATAGGACGATGGTAATAGAAAAACTTATTTTTTCCAAGCAGATTTATAGGGAAAATAATACAATCTACATCAAATGATTCACCTGCCAAGTCCATACAAAAATGGTCATAATTTCCTATCCATCTATTACTTCCCGGCAATGCAACTCTATCTAACTATCCTCAATAAAGAATCAAAATGCAGATGCGTTGTTACCCGTGAGGACTAAGTTGGAATGCCCCTTTTCCAGTAAAAAGGGTATCCGGTTCTCTACACTCACCATACGAAACACAGCAGTGTTAAGCTGCTATTACTATAGTTGCAGCATGGCTCTACCACGTCCTAAAATATATTTAAATCAATGAATAATAGAGCAATTTGGCCGTTGAAGTAAAAGGGGAGATATCCCACAGGAGAATAGTAAAATCGAAAAATGCCGCAAAGACGCAGAGAAACAACCCGGTGAGGGGGATAATAGAGTACTGTTACTGATGTTATAATTGTCAATCTGATTGCGATACTGAATTAGGTAAATTATTGCAATTGAGAAGAGACCTTCTTTGTACATGTCCCCTTCCTTAAATTTTCGACACTGGTATCGCAGCAGGGGAGTGATGAAGCAGCGCTGTCGCCGCACCACAAACAAAACGAACCGAAGACTAAATCAAGCTAAGTACATACTTCGTCATATAAAGATGGAGCTAGGCCTTATCGAAAAGGGGATATCTCCCACCAGATTTCCCCTTTTCATTCCATGGCTAAATATTTATGGCAGATATAAAAATCCACATTGGAGACGGTAAACAGCGCCAAATACATGACGTCTGGCACTGCGATCGTTAATCAGCCTCTAACTTTATAAGACAAACTCATGCACTGCAGTAGATTGTTTACTGGCTGATATAGAAGAATAATGATGTCTTTGTTCAAACCATTTTTCTAAATAGATTATACTGACACTGCTGCGCATTGTGCTTTAAAAAATTGATTACTTGATTTATGGGGAACATCATTATATAACGCAGCGCTTATTATAGGCAGTATACGTGTGATTCCCAGTATCAACTTAGAATAATAACACCTAGAAGCCGAGTCCGCGTCCGTAATGCGAGGCAACTCAAACTAAGCCAGTATGGCTTAGTTCAATACTCGGCCCGTTAGTGCTCAAGGTCGTGTCGTGTTGACAACAGTTCCCGAAATTTTAATTAAAAATGACGGTTTGTGCAGTGAACGGATGTCACAACACATCAGAGAAACACAAGAAACATAATAACATTACATTTCACGTGTAAGTAATACTTTTGAACTTATATTTTTACGTAAAACATTCATCAAAAATAAATATGAATTTTTAAAAACTGACACATGACATAGTAATATGCCTATATGGAAATGTTGTCAGTGGTAGAAAAAATCTCCCACTTTTTGTCGTGTTATTAAAAATAAAACACGCCAATAGGAATTAAATACTTATAATAATAATACTTCATTTTCCGAAAGATTTGATGATGAAGATAAAGAATTGACTCAACACTTATTGAAAACACCGATTCCAAATTATGTCGGATTTGAAATTACACGGGGTAACGATGATCCTAACTGCAGAAACCACATTGTTGGCTATATAGCTGGAAAGACATCTCACAACCCGAGTAAAATGTAAATATTGCATTGATAACATGCTTGCAAAAAAGAAACTTTGGTTCCATAAATCGGTATGTATGAGGGATAAATGTGGATTGGTTTACGCCTCAAAAGAAGTTTATTCTATTTGTAGTGTTGCTGAAACTGATCTGAGACGTTATCTAAAAGAAAATTTAGGCAATATTTTCGAAAAAGAAGTCGCACTTCAAATTATGAGAAGATTCATAGGAGGAACTCGTATTTTTTCTATAGAACACGTTAACTCCCACTTCCGTGATTCGAATTTGACGAGACTTATTGTCGAGTGCTACTTAAGAATTAGACTGTTTTTTTTTTATTTTTTTTTTTATAGTAGAGGGGGCAAACGAGCATGCGGCTCACCTGATGGTAAGTGACTACCGCCGCCCATGAACAACTGCAACACCAGGGAGGGAATTGCAGATGCGTTGCCGGCCTTTTAAAAAGGAGTACGCTCTTTTCTTGAAGGTCCCTAAGTCGTATCGGTCCGGAAAAATCGCTGATGGTAATCGATTCCACAAGGAAGTCGTGCGAGGAAGAAAACATCTTCTAAATCGCACAGTGGTGGACCGCCAATCATCCAGATGGTGTGGATGGTATCGGGAGTTCTGCCGCGATGTGCGTTCGTGAAATTTGGCGGCTGGGATTAATCCGAACAATTCCTCAGAGCACTCCCCATGGTAGATGCGAAAGAAAATGCAAAGAGATGCAACATCTCTTCGCAGCGCCAATGAGTCGAGCCGATCGGAAAGAACTCGGTCGTCGACGATTCGAGCCGCTCTGCGCTGGATGCGGTCAAGTGGAAGGAGCTGGCACTGGGGAGCCCCTGCCCAGAGATGGGAACAGTATTCCATGTGAGGCCGAACCTGCGCCTTGTAAAGTTGCAGGCGGTGTGCCGGCATGAAATACTGTCCCGCTCTGCTAAGCACGCCAAGCTTTTTAGAGGCCAATTTGGCCTTCTCTTCCAAATGACCACGAAACTGCACGTCACTCGATATGTCGACGCCGAGGATTCCGATACTGGCTGAGGCAACCAGGGGAGTGCCTTGAAACTGAGGAGATACGACAAAGGGGTTCTTTTTAGCGGTAAACGCGCAAACTTGTGTCTTCTGAGGATTAAACTGGACTAGATTTAGTCGCCCCCAGTTCGAGACTTTGTCCAGCAAAGACTCGACTTCAGACACAAGTTTGTTCCGGTACTCGGAGACGTTTTCCCGAGAAATATTAGCACGGCCGGTGTATAGAGCATCACCAGTGCTGTCATCCGCATAGCAATGAATGTTACCAGTTAGCACCATATCATTGATATGCAGAAGAAACAGCGTTGGTGATAGCACACAGCCTTGTGGAACACCAGCGTTAATAGGCTTGTAGTCAGAACATGCACCGTCTACAACAACCTTGATGCTCCGATCTGCAAGGAAGCTGGTGATCCAATTGCACAATTTCTCGGGAAGCCCATAGGAAGGGAGCTTCGAGAGAAGCGCTTTGTGCCAAACCCGATCGAAGGCCTTCGCAATGTCCAGACTAACGGCCAACGCCTCCCCCTTGGACTCTACTGCCTCCGCCCATCTATGGGTCAGGTAGACCAGAAGATCACCAGCTGATCGACCCCCACGAAAACCGTATTGGCGGTCACTAATCAGCTGGTGATCCTCAAGGTACCGGATGAGCTGGCAGTTGATAATGGATTCCATTATTTTGGAGAACAAGGAGGTGATCGCGATAGGCCTATAGTTGGACGGGTCTGAGCGGTCGCCTTTTTTAGGGATCGGGTGGACAAAAGCTGTCTTCCATGAATTCGGGACTACGCCTTGGGAGTAGGAGTACCGAAAAAGACGCGTTAGGACCGGTGCCAACTCCGGAGCACACGTCCTCAGCACAATTGGGGGGATTCCGTCAGGCCCACTCGACTTCTGGATGTCCAGGGAGAGAAGTGCTTTGCGAACCGAGCGCTGTGAGAACAGCACATCCGGCATAGAGCACTCACACCGCGGGATGGTCGGCGGTGTTTTCCCCCCGTCATCAAGAGTCGAGTTGGACGCAAAAAGGGAGCCTAAAAGGTCGGCTTTGTCTTTTGCGTCATGGGCCAGTGAGTCGTCCTCCCTGTGCAGAGATGGTAGTGATGGCTTACAGAAATTCCCTTGGACAGCCTTGGCGAGAGACCAGAATGCACGGGTTCCCGAAGGAAGGCGAACTAGTTTCTTGCCAATTCTGCCTATGTGCTCTGACTTTGCCTTGGCAATAACTCTTTTGAAGGACCTGGAGGCGAAGTTATACTTCTTTTTAAGTGTGCTGGTGTTTACATCCCGAGTCGCCGAAGCCGCAGCCCAGGCTTGATAACACTCCTGCTTACTGCGTAATGCAGTTTTACAGGAGCGACCAAACCAAGGCTGAGATCTGCCTCCGATGGGTACCACAGATGATGGAATAAATAGTTCCATTCCCTGTAGCACCACATCAGTGACAGAGTCAGCAACAGCGCTGGGATCATCCGGCGAGAAGCAAACCCGCCCCCATGGGTAGGATGCAAAGAAAGACCGCATTCCGTCCCAATCCGCCGACCTGTAATGCCAAACACGGCGGCAACCTGCAGAACGCAACCGCGAAGGGAGCGTGAGTGGCACCATACTCCGGATCAAACAGTGGTCCGAAGAGCCGAGAGGGGCATCGAAGGAAACCTGATATCCGTCCGGATGAGAGGTCAGCAGAAGGTCCAACAGGGAAGGTGTATGATCCTCCACATCTGGAATCCGCGTAGGCGAAGTAACCAGTTGTGTCAGACCATATGCCAAGGCAAAGTCATAAACAGATCTCCCCGCATGATCGGTTAAACGTGAACCGAGCCATTCGGCATGGTGGGCGTTAAAATCGCCAAGGATCACGATCTCTGCGGATGGGACCTGTTGTAGCAAGGAATCTGTAGCCATTTGGACGTGGTCGATGAGTCGGTCTGTTTCGGCATTACCGCTATGGGACCTATAGAGGCACCCGTAGACGCGCGGATGGTCGTCACTGTCTACGCGTAGCCAAAGGATGGATAGGTCCGAACCTTCAAGACTGCCGAGGCGTCGAGAACAGATGTCCTCTCTGACATACACGCAAACTCCAGCCCGAGGCACAAAGGAGTGCTCCAATTTGTACCCAGGGTAGGAGAGATACGAAATATCAGCCGGAAAGGAAACCTGCGTCTCGGTCAGGAAGAGCAAGGCCGGCTTCGCCGTCTCGAGATGGTAGTGGACGGCGTTTAGGTTAGAGTTAAGTCCCCTGATGTTGCAGAAATTCACGGATAGCGTGGCAGGGGTCGCCTTGGTATTGTTGCTCTGTTTACCCCGAGCAGTTATGTTTTTGAGCGGAATTTTGCCCCCCCCAGAATACGCGGGGCAGCCTGAGCACCCACGCTCAGGATTGGAATAACATGGTCGTGGATGCTCAGCGAGGGATTCTCCAGGGGTACTGGTACCCTCCTGGGGTAGTCTATTGTGTAATTCCGCTACCATGTTGATGGGGGGGGGGGGATTGGGCCTCCGGCCACCTGCACTCACCAGACGAAACGCAGAAGCAGAGCTTCTACTTCACGCCGGTATTCTGTGAGGTCGTGGTACTAACCCGGCTCGAGCCGGCCCATACGTGCAACAGCAAAAACTACTGCATGGCTCTACCACCGTTAAAACTGTTCAAAAACCCAAAAAAGAAAATACTTTACGATTCGTATCATTAAAGCGGCAGTTGTTCAGGAAACAGTTTCAGTTACAAGGCTTCTGACATATATGATTTTAATATTCATTTGTGTTTTTCTTATAAAGTTTTCTCAATAACTTTAAGCTGGAATGCATCTACTGTGTAAAACCTGCCAAAATTAAAATGTTCTTATGTTTTTCCTATTGTAGCTAACGTTATGCATGCAGTGAGGCGCGATGCACCATTATTCGACGATTATTAAAAACAAATTAGTTAAAACAAACTGAATAATACATACTGAATTCACCAATCGTTCGTCGAACAGTCGTGTGTCGGGCATCGGGCGGGTGTGTATATTGAACTTGCATTAGTCATAATTATAACGTCTCTATTCAGTTACAAAGAAAAATATGCTACAATCACATTTCGATGGCTCATAAAAATGCTTGGCTAGACAGGCAAATACCCTATTCAAGAATGTTTTGAATTTGGCGGACTACACTTCGATAACAGAATTCGAACAAACTTATTTTCACATGTGTATCAGTAATACGTTACGTCGTTACTGTTAGTTTAATATAGTTTCAACTTCCCTACTTTTGGGGAAAAATTTAATGTATTGGGAACATTGTTTTTTCACTTGTGTGCGTTTCGTCTAGCATAAACACAACTTGCTTACGCAAACATAAATTTGTTCTTGCCTCACGTTTGAACGTCCGCTTTGTAGGGAACCATCGTTCTAGGTGTTATTATTCTAAGAGTATCAAACATTAAGCATTTTCGACGTTTATGGGCAAGTATCAGTTAAATCCATGATTTTATTGTTGTTGTGTTGCGTAACATTACTATAGTATTTATTGACGTCATTTTTGTGAAGTAAACTCTTCAATAATTTCTTCTATATGTTTCAACACTTAACACTTTTGTGGCTGTGAAATTAATAATAATAAAAATAAGAAGGCGAAGGGGAGTGATGAATCCATCGCCCGCTGACGTAACAGTTAAGTGATAAACTGCTACGTCAGCTCGGCCAGTCAGCGCCTTGCTAAGAGGTGTGAGCGCCGTGCCTCGGCAGAATTGAGGGTGCAAAGACCCGTTTGTGCTTACGCTGGACGTGACAGCATGCGGGCCGCCAGCCAAGCGCGAGGTGCTGCACGACCACCTAGCAGCCCCTTGCATCCATCATCCCCACCAGATAGCTTGGTGTCGGCAGAGTACTTTCGGACCCAGCAAGTGGCATCCGCCGCTGTTGGAGTACGCCGCATGCGTTGGACAAAAATATGAACACAAACTCATTGCGGGCGTACTATAGGGTGAAAGGGGAAGAAACTGAAGGGATAGCGTATCGGGATCAGATGCATCGATTTTTTGCTGAACTGGAGCCGTCTGTTCCTGTCACAGAGCAAAACCTGGCAGACCGAGTTCGGTACATCATGCGCTCGAAAATATTTGATGATGTCAAACTAGAACGAATACGGTGTGATGCTATTCCCTCATCGAATGAACCAGCTATAGCGTGGGCTCTTTAGGCCACAGACCAGCAACCATATGTGGAAGCCGTCATGGATCTTCCCATTTTTGTTTGATTTAGACGATGATAGAAAACCCATAAATTTGAGATTGTGGAATCGCGTTGTACGCCTCTCGAAAATCGACTGTAACTCCTGCGCACACTCCCAAGTAAGCGGAATCGGGATGTCGTGAAGGCCCTGAACCCATTGCTGACAAGTTACTTGGAAACCAGCCGAAACCTTTCCGATACGGACTCGATGTGATGAATGACAGAGTGGGCAAGAGATGACACAGACGGAAGTTTTACGACTAACATGGCGATATATTACTATATGTTACTATTATCACTATATATTATTGCTATATGATGATGAATGATGATGATATTACGTATTAAGTACTGATATATTATGATGTATAATGAGAAAAAAACGACGAGCATGTTTGCATAAATATATAGATGAAAAAGAAACAAGAGAGGCGTGTCAGGTTTGTGCCAAATGGAAGTCGGTAGTCTTTGCTAATCCTTCTCGTTGAAAGACGTGAGAGTTTATGTATATTTTATGTTCTACAGAGAAAAAAATAGTGTAAGTGCGATTTATTCGTCGGTGGAACAACGAACAAGGTACCTACATGGTAACAAATTATTATTCATTTGCATCATTCATTACTTGCTGTGACCACAGATTAAATAATGTTACTACGTAACTATGACAACCGTACTATTTTCATGTTCTATATACGTCTACATAATATGAATGTTGATTTAATATTGATAACTTAGATTAATAAGTAATGTCTTGTTTTGCAGATCATATGTTGTATATGTTTTAAATAATTTGAAGTAATATCTCTATTAGGTACATATAAATAAAATCGATTTGTCTGTCTGTAATATTGGAATAACTGGCTTCTATTAAGCTCAGAGGGTTATTTGCATGCTATTATGACAATTATACATTATACATTTTAAAAAATTTTGTATGTCTGTCCGGTCTAATCTTCAAAATGGCTGAACCTATTGTGCTGAAACTTTACTACCAGGAAGAATAAATATTTTACCGAATAACTTGAATATATTTATGCAAAACGAAAAATTCATAAAATAAATAGTATTTTATTATTTCAAATCTAAATAACGTTGCATTAATAGATCCTATTCAAGCGAAGCCGAGGCAGGTCGCTAGTTTATTATATTTCTTGTGTACCTATCCATGAAGTACTGCATAGATTATAACTATTTATTTATTACCTGAGTGTAAATCATAGCACATGAACATTTTTTTTTATAGGATAAGGGTGACAAACGAGCACACAGTCCACCTGATGGTAAGTGGTTGCTGCGGCCCATAGACATCTACATCTATCCTCTATTACAATTCAAAATGTAGATGCGTTGTCACCCGTGGGGACTAAGATGGAATGCCTCATTTCCAGTAAAAAGGGCCTCCGGCCACCTGCACTCACCAAGCGAAACGCAGAGGTAAGCCTCTACTTCACGCTGGTATTCTGTGAGGTCGTGGTACCACCCCGATTCGAGCCGGCCCATCCGTGCGACTGCAGAAGCTGCCGCGTGGCTCTACCACTGTTTCACATTTCCATTGATAACAAGCATTGGTCGGAAATCGGTTAAAACAGTAAAAAATATATCACTTAAATGGTAATATAGTGTGTGTACAAGATACTGGTGTAATGATTCTCAACTGCGTAAAGTGTCTAGACGCCTGTTTGTTGAAGGCTATTTATTTAAAAAAACTACGCGTTTGTGAATCATATCTATTAAGAATTCTGAGCGGCTTTTGAATAGACAAAGAGCTATATAATCTAATCAGGTAATGCGTAAGAGGCGTAACAAGAACGTGTCTAGTTTAAATAAAGATTCATAAGACGAATGGGTAGTAATTTTAGATATGCGTATGTAAATAAAATAAATGGTGCTATATTAATTTTACAAACAATAAATATACATTTTTATAGTCAATTTAACGTTTTGATTAAAACGCTATAGTAAAATAAAAAAAAAAACATGCGTCAGTGTCGTGTAACACTCGGTTGGAACGAAGTCCCTTTCGTAGGTATTACTATTAATAAATGTATCATATTATTGATTAACAAATATGAATAAATGAAATTACCTACTAGCGTCTATTAAAATGAAGCGTCATTTAAAATAATATTTCTTTCATGGCAAAATAAGAAAAAGTGTGAGGGGATATTATTCCATCTCGCTCGCACTATAGAAAGGGGGTCGGAAAAATCTAAGACTTTTCTCGCCTAGCCCCCATCCCTCAAATTCGTACCGTGCGATAAGGAACTTCGTTCCAAAACAGAATAGTTACATTATTCACTAAACAATTTTTAAATGTAATAGAAGTGCCACAAGAACCGGATCTTTTTAACACGCTTTTATTAGCTTGGTATGTAACGGAATTTTTGAATGTGATTTTCATCCCCTTTAAAACGTCTGATTGACTTTTCAATTCGCACACTTATCAAGGATCGATGACGATGAATAATTTAAATAGTTTGTTTGATCTTTGTCAGGATCCTCAGGATTTGCGAATAATATATATACAACTACGATTTTTGTCACTTCAATCTACTGTAAGCCGCGTAAAAGAACTTCTTTCCAAAAAAAAACACGCTTTAGTAGTTGGCTGCACTAAAAAATAGAAAATAAATAATAGTTTAAAAAACTAAAAAAACACGCTTTTGTAGATAACCGAACTAAAAAGTAGAAAATATTTTTCAATAAGCTTAGAATAAGAAAATAGTGATTAACATAAAAAAATATTTTATTGTAAAAAAGCGTGGGGTGCTTGATGTCATTTGTTGTAAATATTTTTGTGGATATTGCATGTTGTAAGCGCTAAGCGCGTCGGTATGTACTACTAGGGCCTAAAAATTAAGATTCCAACGTTTTGTCGCATAAAATCGTATCTACCAATCATATTGTACATATAAGTGATATAAAAAGCACATTGTCAGAAAGATAAATGATTGTTGAACTTATTAATATTTTTTAAATCGATTCATTGCTATTTTTAAATTAAAAAGGGGTTTTAGTGGCTTATGGTGTGGATTTATCAAGTTCGCAAGGCTTGTAAACACGATAACTTTTGAAAATATCAATTGTTTAACTCAATCTATTTTTTAATCTCTTCATCTATCATGTGGGAAGCCACTGAATGTAAATGGCAGTGTAATTTTGTTTTGTTTAGCTATAATTAATTTTTTTCGACTCCAAAATGGCGAAATTTTCGTTGATTTGGAAGCCTCGTATATAAATTATTTCTGTAAATGGGGAGCTACAGCCACAGAGTAGTTTAGTTCGGCTTCAGTCGCCGTCGTGAGTGGACATTGTTTCGGTTGTTTGCAGCGGCTCAAAAAGATCGCTGTACAAATACACAATATTCGAATAACCAAATTTCTTAAATACTTGATTATAATAATAATAAAAGATTTTTTATTACAATATTTAAAAGCACAGAATAAATAATAGTAGTACGTACTAAAAGTAAGTAGTATCAATTTTTTCATCATGGGTGTCATTTTCATGGTTTTCGAGGGTGTTGAAGCCGATAGTGCTGTCGATATGTAAATCCAAGATGGCGGCTGCAATAGGTATCAATTTTTTCATCATGGGTGTCATTTTCATGATTTTCGAGGGTGTTGAAGCCGACAGGGTTGTTAAAATGTAAATCCAAGATGTCGGCTGCAATAGGTATTAATTTTTTCATCATGGGTGTCATTTTCATGGTTTTCGAGGGTGCTGAAGCCGATAGTACTATCGAAATGTAAATCCAAGGTGGCGGCTGCAATAGGTATTCGGACTTGATAGATGGACTTGAAAGTGTACTTTGATGACTGCTACTGGAACTCCTTGACGAGGAGAACTAGATGTGCCGAGTTTGGGCTTGTTTTGTTAGTTATGATAAAACCTTACCTCCGGACTTGATAGAGTAATTTGAAAGTGTACTTTGATGACTGCTACTGGAACTCCTCGACGGGGAGTACTAGATATGCCGAGTTCGGGCTTGTTTTGTTAGTCATGACGAGACTTTACCTCCGGACTAGATAGAGTGACTTGAAAGTATACTTTGATCACTGCTACTGGATTTCTTTGACGAATAAAACTACAATTACTATTTTTTTTTATTTTTCACTCCCATATGAGCATTGTGTCATGTAATTTTGGATTTTCCAAACTTTTTTTAAATTGAAGTTTGACATAAAATTATGGGAAAATTGGAGGTATAATAAGGTTATTAGTGAAACATGTGTGTATTTAAAATACTTTAAAAAATCCCGTATTTATCCCGTTATTAGCGTCATCATAAAAATATCTGAAAAGCACCCCACGCTTTTTTACAATAAAATGATTTTTTTAGGTTGCAAAGGCGGTATCCAATTATCCCCGGACGGGGCTACATGTTTGTGCTGTTCACCCTGGCGATATGCAGCTAGGTGCACAACGTTTATTTCGAGAGCTGTTAATATATCTATTAGGTCATTACATATGAAGTTGGCGTTTTGTACGGGAGGAACATAAAGTCAGTTTTTTTTGGAAAATATATTTAATTATTCAAAGTATGCATCGTTGTTATCTATGCACTTTTGCCATCTCATAGATAGTTCATTGATCCTGTTACTAAAAAAACCATGGGGGCGAGAATCAATAAAGTCTTTGAAGGCGGTTTGGACTGCTGCATCGGAGTTGAATTTTTTACCTTGTTTTGTCCTTAAAGAAGTTGTTCAAATTCCGGAAAAAATGGTAATCTGTTGGAGCAAGGTCCGTTGAGTACGGTGGATGTCGCAGACATTCCAATTATAGCTCATCTAACTTAGTGGTTGTTTGTTGTGCAGTGTGTGGTCTTGCGTTGTCGTGAAGAAGCAGTGGCCTAGAGCGATTGACCAATCTTGGTTGTTTAACAGGTAGTTCTTCCTTCATAATTTGCAGTTGCTGACAATAGATATCTACCGTAATCGTTTGGCCAGGTTTTAGAAAGCTGTACGGAACGACACCGGCGCTAGTCCACCAAACACAAGTAACTTTTTCTGAGTCAATTTTCGTTTAGGGCTGGATTTGGCTGGGTCTCCAGGGCGACGAGCGCTTCCGATTATCGTACAGTATCCACTTTTCAGATTCAGATTTTTTCAGATTAAAGTGGTCAGTACGACAAAATGCTAGTTTCATGTGTAAGGACCTAATATTTATCATATTCTGGCGAACTAGTGATCGCCCGTGGTCGAAATTTGAGCATAATTCCTTATATTTTTAAGTTTGTATTCAGCAAGCGGGTAATCAAGTAATACATTTGGTTAGTTTGTTGATTATATACATTTTATATATTTCATCATTTCAATCATTCATACATCAATAATTGCACAGAAAATAGAAGATACTAAAGAGTGTTCCTAACTAGGTTTTTAGAATATGTTATTCAAATATTTAAACAAGCGGATGTTTTAAATTGCATTTACTTTTAAAATTCACCGAATGTGTTGACAAATCAATACATGTGTCTTGATTAATATTACGAAAAAATGTCCTGATTTAATATTGAATTTACAAAAATAAGCCATAAAACTATCGCTTACATAACTCAATATACCACTTCTTAATATTGTAATATTTAATACGGTTGTTGTGCTTCCAGTCTCAGTTAACTAATTGCTTTTCTATTTTACTATTAAACTAGCTGTCCCTCGCGACTTCGCCCGCGTGGAATTTACTACGATTTCATGGGTTTTAATTTTTTGTGCGGAACCCTAATTCTTTTTCTAAAATAAAAGTATCCTAAGTTACTCCTTATGACATCAGCTATTTGCTAGTGTAAGTCCCATCAAAACCGGTCCAGCCGTTTCGCGATTAGCCGGAACAAACAGACAGACAGACAAAAATTTTAAAAACTTTTTTTTTGTTATTGGTACCGTATATACTTTCATATGCATTTAGTAAAAAGCTGGTATTTTAACATTATAAACAGACACTTCAATTTTATTTAATTTTATAAAATTTGTCGATTCAAGTTAGGTTTTCGAAAAGTAAAGCAAAGGGTATGTGGATAGTGGATAGTGAAAACACATACGATGACAATGAGGGCATCCACGACTTTTTCTGCCACCAGGGCGGCGCCACTTTAGAGTGAGGTAAAATATTTGACAGATTTCATAGCGGGGACGATAATTTCTTAGGAAAATGTAATATTTAAAGTTTCTTTCTGTATTATTAGTTATATTTTATATTAATTACATTAGAAATGAATAAACCAAACCATAAATATAACTAAAAGACGACTTTTAAAAAAAAGGGTTATAATGTGCAAAAAATTTAAAATCAAACCACTGACGCATTGTGTTATATATTAATATAATACTCTAGATATTGATAAACTATTATTTAAAACTAATTTCTCAATTAACTGACACTGTGTAACAAAAAACTTTACCTCAGTCGCTACTAGCGACATCTGGTGAGTGGAAGATTATTAGCCCTCATTACTTATTCATAATTGAATAAATGTAGTAATAAAAAACTAGATACACAATCCCATGCAAAAGTTCTCTAAAAACTGTCGCCAATTGTTTTGACGTGTTTTTTAAATAAATATACATTAATTTAAATTCAACCTTAAATACATTGCCTAAAAGTTGTATTCACAAAGCTATTATATTCACGTACAAATTAAGAGTGCACCCAAATGTTCGAGTGGGCGCTCATTCAGTAAGGACATTTTTTGTCACTGATTGTGTATCTAGTTTTTTATTAGTGAACGATGGAATTTGCCATAATAATAAGCAGCATTATTAGGGAAAATTAAATGATAAGTATATTGTTAAATTTTATATTTATATAATACTAGCTGACCAGGCATACATTGTTCTGCTTTTTCTGACGACCATTTACTTTCCTTAAAAAAACTCCTGAGATTAGCAATAAAAAAATTGAGGGTCACTTATCGGGATAAAAACTATCCTATCTCTCAAGTTGGACCAAACTTTTTTGAAATCAGTTCAGTAGTTTAGGAGTTCATCGCGGACAAACAATGTGACACTTAATTTTTATATATAAAGATTATGTGTAATAACAATTTTTTTACATAAATTTTATTATGTATTTGTTAACATTATGTATAAAGATTGTTGAAGTTTCGGCGTAATATTACAAAATGAGCACTCGTTGTTTTAAACACTAGTCAATTTATTTTAAAGTCACGTTCTTTATTGTTTTTGAGAGCTTCTGTAGAACGTGTGAGCGACATTAGATGTGAATAATAAAAATATGTTTAACATCTTAGTGTATCACAGACTAGGGTAAGTCAAGCTCGGTTGAAGGTATTTGCTTGCGGCGGCGTTAAAATACGTCCAGTACTATAAAAATGGTACTGGACGGCGGTGGCTGTCAAATGCGTCATACTCGTGAACAGGTGCAGATTGTGGGCATTTGCTCAGATTTACAACACCTTTGATTTTTTTAATATTTTTTTTTTGTGTAATTTTATTATAGAATATGCTTTGATTACCTATGGATCTATTCTTTTTCAACTTCGATTAAGAATATCATATTATTAACTTAAAAAAAATAAATAAAAAAGGATACCTGCGGAGTTTATTACGGTGATATTTAGATAAACGGCGTACGTTTCTTCTCCGAATAGATAAAGCTCATTTTGAAAAGGTAGTAGATTACAAAACATGTTAATGTTTGCCAAACATAATTTTGACTTCTTACGTCGAAAAATAAAGAGTTTTCATTTCATTTCACATGTTAGATGTTATCTTGGCACGGGTGGAGTTTAAAAACGAGTAAGACAAATAGCGAGTAAAAGTTTTAAATAAATTGCAAGATTTTTTTTATATATGTCATAAAACATATGACAAAAAAAATTAAATTAAGAGCTGTGTTAGTTCAAACTTGCAGCGATTTTTGTACATGCTTACGGACTTGAATTTTAAAATCAAACTTGTTGGGAGTTTTTTTTAATGTCAAGAGGGATTTCGTTCCAGAGTCTGGTGGCCGTGAGGGTGAAGGAGATATATAAGTAACCTGTACAGTGTAAAGGAGTGAGCAACTTGAGATTAGCTGAAGAACGGAGAGAACAATTATGAGAATCTCTCAGGTATTGAAATTTGGATTTCAGATATTTGGGAGCACATGGATCGTTCAGAATTGTGAAAAGGGTGCAGCGTATTCTAACATTTCTGCGCTCACGGATAGGTAGCCAATTTAGCTGGATATGAGAAGAAGATACATGGTCGTATTTACGAAGACCATAAATGTATCTGATGCAGTTTTTAAACAGACGATCCAATGTATTAAGATGATGTTGAGACAGGTCTGAGCAACACACATCGACATAAGTTAAATGGTTTAAAAAATCAATTAAGATGAGAAAGGTCAGTTTTGATATTTCCATCCCCTCTCGGATGTCTTCCGTCACCTTCAGAAGAGCAGTAGTTGTAGAATGACCATGGCGGAAACCCGACTGATAAGGGGAAAAATATACTTTGAAGAAACAAAAGCAGAAATCTGTTTACTCGTATGAGCAACATTTTCCAGAACCTTAGAGAGAAAAGGCGGGATAGAAATTGGTTTGAAATTAAATATAGCGCTGCAATCTGTGAATTTAGGCATAGGAATAATAAAGGCTTTACGCCACAGAGATGGAAAAGCACCATTCAACAGCGAAAAGTTAATAATATGAGTGACGACGGGCAAAATAGTATCCAACACGTGCAAAACCGTTACTCTACTCACATCATCACAACCAATGCCTTTCGATTTTAAGCAAAAGAGTGTTTAGCGTAACTCGTCTTCGTCTACAGGAGAAAAAGTAAAAGTTCATGTCAATAAGGAGGCATGGAAAATATAAATGAGATAACATTAGCTCTAGAATTATCAGAAATTATTTAAGAAGACAGAATGATGATAAAAATCGCCAGGAGAAATTATCGCAGATTAGAAATTCACGAGTTTGAGATCCTTTTTTTGGAGCCCGTCATTTTTTTTTACGTATTTAATGTAACCTTGACCCGTTTATTCGTCTTGGTCAGTATGGGAAAATTAAAAAAAATAATGCTAGTTGGCTCAATTTTAGAATAACCGCAGAGGAGGATAAAGAAGTTTTAATTCTTTAATTCACTCCACTTCACTTCAATAATCTTTTTAGATCCTTAGTTGAACATTGGCTTTTCTAAGCAATAATTGTATGTAATAATAATTTGACAGCTGGCATGTATTACTTGGAAGATTTGTTCAAACTCACCACACTGAACCGACGGCTTGGTGAACACTTAACTAGATATTCTCGTACTAGTAATCCCGCTTCACCGTTTATAGAATTTCGGTACAACGATTTTGGATAGATTTTCCGCTATCACTTTAAAAGGCCGACAGGGTACAACCACGGCCCAGCAGACAGGCAGGGCGCACTGCGTGTAGATGAGGTTGGCACTTGGAGAAACAGTTGGCATATTTTCTTTTATATCATATACATAGAAATGACGATAGTTAAATTAAACATAGGTTCTGGTTGAACAAAAAAATTAAGTAAATATTATTTACTTTTTTACATAATAATCTTTGAATTTCGATCCCGGCGGCAAGTCTCAACTGAGACTAGCCATGTGTGCAGGACAGAATTATAGTGATCAAGTGCTCAAGAACAGATACATTCTCTATTCCCTCACTCTCACAGTCCGACGGGACGGTAATCCGACACGAACGGACGGAGATAAGGCGCAGGACCAACGGCTCTACATGCTTTGATATTTTTCACATAATAAAGTCAAAATAATGATTATGGTGACAATTTTTTTGGATTCATTCGGGTGTTATGATGAATTCAATGTGATGCAATCTAATGAGATTCAGTAAGGAATCTGTATCACATTTATATCCTTGTTCATTTTATATTCTGCGGAAGTTCTTTTAATACAATCTTAAATGTCTATTTAGATGGATGCGATTGATTTATGTAACGAATGATTTATGTAATATATTGATTATTTTGACGCAACTTATAAAGTTAAGTTGCAGCCTATTTACGTCCCACTGCTTGGCACAGGCCTCCTATCATTTCTGAGAGGGTTTTAGGGTAAGGAAATGTCCGCCGCGCTGCCCCAATGCGTGTTGGCGAACTTCACATGTCTTAGAAATATTTTTTTTCTTATTTCTCAGACATGCAGATTTCCTCACGATATTTTTCTTCACCGCCGAGCACGTGGTAAATCAGCACTTAAAATTGCAATTAACAATTTCATTGGTGCCGGCGGGGATCGAACCCGGATGCTCGAGTACTGGGAAGCTTACAGCGAGCGTTAATCATCTGAGCTACCACGACACAACTTTGGAATTAGTTAATTTTAATATGGTATCGTAGAAGGTAACTATAAAAACTACAATATATAATAGACGGTAACCGTAACGCAAAAAAGATGGTATAGCTTCTAATAAATGGCCGTATAACCATTTCACACCAGACCAAAAATGCCCAGAACGGCGCAGGTGAGCATTGTCAAAGGTGAGAAATGTCTGGTAAAGCGACCGTCAAACTACAAACCTAGAGTGACAATTAAGGCCTATTCTCCCTAAAACAGGGTAGAAAACAGGCCGATGTCCAGCAGTGAACTTTTACGGGATGGTGAAAAATGAAGAAGACATGCAGTTCTCTCTACGATGTTCCCTTTCACCGTTAAGACTGGGTGTTCCTGTTTTTGTCGTAAAATTGGTTTTTGATAGCCAAATTAATACATATAGAATTGGAAAAAAAATCATTTTAGATACATTCTTTCTCCTTACGATGTACCCGGTCAATACACGATATAATACAATTTTTTCGATAGAAAAAAAATTCCGAACTATGTTCGATTTGCAGTTTTTTATAAGCCAAATTTCATTTTAAACATTTTGGAATCGATTCAAGCCTATAGTTTTCTTTTCATTACATTTATTAAAAAAATAACGATTATTTAAGTGTTTTTGATCGCACGTCGCTTGGCATTGACATGCGGGACGTTGACGAGGTAACCTGTGCCAAAGATTTGCGCGCGCACTTCTCTTCTGCTACGTAAATAATATTTAGGAAATAAAATAAATTATAAATAACTATAGTTTTATGGAACTTATATAGACTATAGTTATGCTTTTGTTTGTGTGTTTATTTCTCATTGTGTAAATTTTTATAACTTTAAAACAAATTTTTGGGATTATTTTGTAAAAATCACGATCACATGCGCGGCCCGACTCGATCTTCACGACGACCGCTTGTAAATACCTAATAATGCGCTTGGAACACCCAGCCTTAAGCACATGTTAAATCAGTATTTAAAATGACGTTTCAATTACATGGTATGGTTCGTGGGCTCTTAGGTTGCTTACTGAAAATTGAATGAAAAATTTAGGCACCCCGTTTGTCTATCCGTTGGTCTATCCGTATGTCATGTAAATTCTCCTAGACGAAATGAGTCATAGACCTAAAATTTGGATATTTGGTGTCGATTGTTGACTGAAAACCAAATATTAAAATAGAAATTTAATTAAATTATTGTTCAGGGCCTATAATATAAGAAAAAGAAGGCGAAAAAATATTTTTATGCCTTTGCTTAGAGTTTATTAAGTAAAGTGCAAATAATATTTTTTATCCTTTTTTTCTTTGAAAATTTATTAGGGGCCGCCAACGTTTTGTAATGGGTTATACTTCAAAAACTAGACTTGTTGTTAGTAGTTTAAGATTTTTGTATATTATGAACCATAGTGTATTTAAGCAATGAATACTGAATTTATAAAGTAGTTTGTAAGCTGTGACCAAAAAAACTTTTGAGGGTGTTTTTTTCGAGCGTAGTTTGAGATGTCTCCTGATTATTTTATCATAATCATCATCATATTTACAACCTTTCACAAGTCGAACTCTGAAAATTGACCTCCCCCAAGGGGAAGGATCTTGGGAGGTCACCCTACTCTTCTCTTACTGGTACGAGCCTGAAAATTGAGAACCTTACTCTGGTGCTACTGCACATATCCTCATTTATAATTCTAGAACGAAGAGAAACTCCGAGCATAATTCTCTACATAACTCACTGGGCGACCTTGAGCTTCCCTATACGGCTAGCGGTAAAAGTGTCTCAGATCCATACTTTATCATACATTTTTTATTAATATAACTGTAATTTTTAATTTATTTATCTTGAATTTTATGATATGAATAACTTTTATCTGATGATTGAAAAAACTGTAAAGTAACATAAAATGTTGAATTGAAATGAACTTCTTCTTAGCAATTAAAATATTTTTGTAATTTTTTTTGGATTGGATTGAAATAGTTGTTTAGTTATTGAAACTTTTGTCAAAATCCAATGCTGAATGATATAATGCCTTATAAAAGGGATATTTGCCATAGATGCTTGGCAGGTGGGTTGGCAACCGAATTTTTTGGTTGTTTTAAAGAAGACGCTGCTTCCTATTTCCAGTTTGTTTCCCTCTGTCGCATCTTACGACACCCACGAGACGATGACGATGTGGAGTAGTGAAAATGTTTACATCGCTACTACATGGCTTTTTTAAATAAAATGGCGTCTAAATAGTGCATGTAAAATGAGTATACAATTTATTAACTAATATTCAGTACAATCCCAAAAAACGGTATCCATCAACTTTCTACGAACTTTTCACCTTTAGTTTTTTTATGGGTGGTGTAAAACTCAGGGTGTGGTACATGGCGATGTAGGCATTTCTTCGGTAAAAGGTGATCACATAAAAGGTGAATGTGTACGAGGATTATTAGACGGAAGCCTTTCTGAACGAAGTTTTCTCTTATTTTTTACTTTTTGATGATGTGTGGTGTAGTGGCTTAGGAAGTTAGGATTTCATACAGGTCGGAGTCGTTTCTAATTGATTATCAGTTATGTCTACCAGAATACTCTGAGTGTCTCTATTGTCACCCTACTGTTTCGCGGCCTTGTGGATCTTTCGTCGTAATACGAATAAAAAAGTAATTAAGTGAATAACTTTTTTGTCACTTTCATAAAATGAACCAATCGATTTATTGAGTCACAAGAAATAAAATTAATAAATTTTAACTAATTTGCATTCATACTTTTCATCTGTCAAATATTTATTAAATCAAATTCTATTTCTACTGTATTATGCTCGTTTACATAATAAAGTTACAATCTACATTCGTATAATATAAGCGATGATCTAAAAGATTGCGGACGGGCCCGTCGTATTCAGTAGCGTCGCTCAAGGAGAACCGGAATATTCCGAAGCCGGAACAAAATCGCATAATATGGATACCATGCACTCTCGCATCGCACTTCTCGATCAAGAACTACTTTTAAAATTGGCTTAATTTTTATGCATTCCATATCTTCTTAATAAGTATAAAACTGGTTTTGCCTTACAGAATTATATTACTTTACAGATATCTAGCAAAGATAGAATTTTGGTGTGGTTCGTTTTAAGATATCCAAAGATCGGTTTGCATCTTATAATATTTTTTTATTCATTGGGTATTTTAATAGGGATTTAAGACAACAGTTTTATGGCATGGAACTTTGTAAAATAGATCTCGTTTCGATAAAAGTAAAAAACCTTGCACACAAACTATATACTAAAATATGTATATACCGTACGTGGCAGTAATTTCTTTTTGTTTAATAATTTAAAAGGGTTAAGTGCGTGGAGATGTTTTTTTTTACTTATTATAAGCCAGTGCTTGACCACAATCCCACCTGGTGGTAAGTGGTGATGCAGCCTTAGATGGTAAATCACACTGTCTTATCGTAACAAAAGCCTATTCACTATTGCCTTGAAGACGCCTAGATTGTATTCGGAAGGAAAGATAGACGCCGGCAAATTATTCCACACCTTTGCTGTACGCATTACAAAAGACGAAGCAAACCATTTGGTTCTAATGCGTGGAATATCGACAACAAAGGGATGAAGACCCGCCGACCGTCTGCTTGTCCGATGGTGGAAAGGAGAGGGAGGAATTAAGGCGTGTAATTCCTGCGCACACTCACCGAAATGCATCCTATAGAATACTGATAGACTGGCTACTCTGCGCCTGTGCTCGAGGCTGACAAGATTGGTTTCAAACAAATCAAGGTCACCAATGGGCCTCTTAGCACGTCTCTCCACTGAGTCCAATGCTGGCAGGTGGCATTTTGCAGCACCAGCCAATATGTGACAGCAGTACTCCATGCACGATGAACCGCCCATAGTTTAGGTTCGGAGAAATTTCAATCCCTAACAACTGAAGGCGGTCAGTGTACTCCAAGGATACATTCCGGAAAGTAGGAGCCAAGGTGAGCGGGCTCCTTTTAGTGGTAAAAAGACACGCTTGTATTTTGGAGGCGTTAAATCTCACGAGATTGGCATCGCCCCATTCGGAGACTGTCTGTGTTTTATGGGAGTTAGTTCTGTTATGCATATTAACTCATATATTTATGAACAGTGTCCGTAATGATCTAAGTGAAAAATCATAACTGTTTTTCACATTTTAAATTAATATGGATAGCGGAAAAAATTTCCATCTCCTGATTATTAATGTTTATCAAGTACATAAAAATATGTTTGTAACATTTTCTTTTCTAATAAATGAGAGTGATAATGGAAGAACGTACATTCATAATATTTTAACTAATTAACGCATAATTCAAGTTTAAATTTAAGACAGATTAGGAGATTAAGAAATTATGGGGTTTTTGTATGACAGCGGAATCATTCATCTATTTTTTTCTAAATTATTTTTCTCCGTTTACTTTCAATTTGTATGAAAGTTAGTTTGGGAATTTTGTTTGCAAATAATAGTCTGTGTTAATTGAAAAAAAAAAAATTATACAAACTGAGTGTGATGAAGATATAAAAGCCAACTGGCTAACAACAGTTACATCACAGAACACAGATTTTACCTACATTATATGCCATTTTTTTTTCTTCTAACACCTGCCAAACATCGGTCAAAGCTGTAATAATTGTACTACTAAACTTCTCCGTAGGATTAACCTGAGGACAATATAAAGCTGTGTGAAAAATACAAGGAACGTTATAAGAATTTAAGAATGAGTGGAATTCTCGCGACTGAAATTGAACAGCGTTGTCCATTATAATAGTTTGGGGAATGCCATGAACTAGAAAAACTGAATTTTCCAAAACATTAATAATATTAGCTGAAGTAGCACGTTTATGGGGAAAAATCATAGTATATTTAGTAAAATTGCAGTTAATTACTAGAATATACTGATTTCGTCTTCGAGTCATAGGCAATGGACCCATAAGATCTAAGGATATAGTTTGAAAAGGTCTGGAGCAAACTTTGGGTTTACCCATAAGACCATAGGGAGAATGATTAGGGTGTTTGTAGGTTAAGCAGGTTTAACAAGTCGAGATTAATTTGGCAATGTCCTTAAACATACCAGGCCAATAGTATTTTAAAGATGTTTTCTTGAATGTCTTGAAGATACCAAGATGGAGTTCTGAAGGGGAACCATGGTTAACTTCAATAAGTGCTGAATATCGGACAAGGTCAAAGCGACCGACTAATGGTGGAAAATGCATTTAAAAACACTGAATTTAAATATGACAAGCTGGTGATAAGGAGAAGGTTGGTGCTATATATACCTATTAACCCTACGCTCGCCCTCATCGTCTCGTATGAATAGTTTTCAAGCTAAAACTATTGTCAAAGCTAAAGTCAAAGACAATTTTTTATCAAAGTACAGTACAAAGTACTTTTTAAAAGTCAAGGAAACTACGCCACCGCTTCAACAAGTCCCTATAGCAGGAGAGCTTGTGAGAAGAAATGGCAAGACACTTATGAGTTTTTTCGTCAGTAATATCGTGAAATATCAGCTTAATGCTGCTGCACGAGTATTTCGTATGGTAGGTGTAGACAACCGAAGACCCTTTTTAATGGAAATGATGCATTCAATCTTAGCCGTCAACGGGTAATGTAGCTGCATTTTGATTCTTAATAGAGGAGGCCTGTATGCTTATTTGTCACCCTTATTATATAAAAATGAAGCCAAATTCAAAAAAGGAGGAAGTTTAAAATTCGACTGTGTTTTTTTTATATGTATGTTACGTGATATCTTAGTCAATTGTAAACCGATTTTGTAAGCGATAATACGATTTTGAATCGATTTTGTATATACTATATACATGGTAGAGCCACGCTGCTGCTGTTATAGTTGTAACATGAATGGGTCGGCTCGACTGGGGAAGGACCACGCTCTCACAGAATAGCTGCCAAAAATAGCAGCTTAACATTTTAGTTTTAGCAGAAACAGACACAATAGTTAAACAAATGAAATGTTCATTTATGATTCATGAGACAGGGTTAATGCTGCTGTGTTTCATATGGTGAGTGTAGAGAACCGGAGATCTTTTTTACTGGAAACGAGGCATTTCATTTTAGTCCTCAGGGGTGACAATGTATCTAAATTATTCTTAACTGAGGATAGATTTCGGTGTCTATGGGCCGTATTCCATTAGGTAGACTATGTGGTCCCATATCAGTTATGAAGAAAAATTCTAACCATTCTAAAAATTTTATTGCAGTGATTGTGGTGTGGCAATAGCGGTATTCTTTTGAGTGAGATTGTGAAAATACTTAGTCCAAAAAAGGAAAAAATAACTTATAATAAAAGGTAAAAGCCGACTTCAGAAAACTAAGAAGAAAATAATTTCACAATCGAACTAATTACGAATTAAAGCCATTACTTCAATTGAAAATAATTTAGAATGAAGGCGAATAAGGCATAATGTATAGAGGATTTTAATACTTACAGTCGGCATTTCTTTTATATTTAGACTTCTTTTTTATCTTAAACAGTTACAGTGTAACCTTATTAAATATATACATAAGTAAAAAAGTCAGAAAAGTCAAAGCATTTATCTTTTAAATGATTATCTAATTTATAACATTCTTGATTCATGAGAATGCTTTTTACATGCGCTTTGAATTTATGCGTAGACAAATCAGTAATATCACAGAGATTGCAAAGTACCATCTGAGGGTGGACCACTACTGTCAAGGTGTCATATGTGTTTCTATAAATATTGGAATAAAAACCCACAGCGCATTATATACGTCTCAAACTGTAGGACATACGACAATAAAACGTCACTATTAGTAGTTCAAAACGAGTTTGAATATCTTGGAATAACTTAACTCAATATTTTTACCCACAGTTGCGAATAAAACAAAAAAGAGATAAATCCTTGTCTAGACAAGAGTTTGGGTGCGGTTGATATAGGCGCGCGTCGCGATTGCGGAAGGATTGTGATTATAATACTTGAAAGTAGTCTTTACAATGTGAACGAGAACGATTTAAACGAGCGTTAAACAAACGTAAGAAAAAGAGAGTGTTTACTTGACAACACTCAGAAACATTTAATGTTCTTTTTTTCTTAATAATACAAGTGGATATTACTTCAGTATGTATGATTCATAATATTATTCGCAATTGTTACAATTGATACTGTTATACATTATTGCGTATGCTACCTACAAAGAAGGTATATATATATATATATATATATATATATATATATATATATATATATATATATCTTCGTTTTTTTACGTGGCAGAGCCATGCGGCTCGACCGGCAAAGGATCACGCTCTCACAGAATACCAACGTCAAATAGCAGCTTAACGATGCTGTGTTTCGTATGGTGAGTGTAGAAAAACGGAGACGGGACGGGACGCATCTGCATTTTGATTCGTAATCGAGGATAGATATAGACGTCTATGGGCCACAGCAACCACTTACCATCAGGTGGACTGTGTGCTCGTTTGTTACCCTTATCATATAAAAAATATATCTACTTGATAGTGCGGCAACTTTTTATAACTCTTACAACCGTTTACAGCTCTTAAACAGCACTTAACAGTGGTAGAGCAACGCGGCAGCTTTTGCTGTCGCACGGATGGGCCGGCTCAAGCCAGGGTGGTACCACGACCTCACAGAATACCAGCGTGAAGTAGAGGTTTACCTCTGCGTTTCGCTTGGTGAGTGCAGGTGGCCGGAGGCTCTTTTTATTGGAAATGAGGCATTCCATCTTAGTCCTCACGGTTGACAACGCATCTGCATTTTGATTTGCAAACGAGGATAGATGTAGATGTCTATGGTCCACAGCAACCACTTACCATCAAGTGGACTGTGTGCTCGTTTGTCACCCTTATCCTATAGAAAAAGCACTCCATAGCTAAATATAATTAGAACGCTGCTCGACGCAATCATCTTGTCGCCAAATCAATTCCTCTTAACACATATTTAACTCATATCTAAATTTGTTGTATTCCTTGGCACTAAGCTTTGTAATAAATTGTATCGGAAATTATTCCAAAACGCTTTACTTTAATATATAAATATAAATAAATATATAATAAATTTACTTTACACTTTAAATTTAAATTCACTCTGAAATAATGGTTTTAAATCAATCGTATACTGATACTGAATGTCTTCTTGATATTTTGACTTTCTATTGTATTATACATATTATATTCACACTCTCATAAACACACTTCACACACTTCTCACTTACTCATACTTCTTAAGCGTTCCGTACTAGAAGTGTAACCAACGGGACTCTATTACTAAGCCTCCGCTAACTGTTCGTCCGTATGTCCGTCTGTCAGTCAGCGGGCTGTATCTCATGAGCCGTAATAGGTAGACTGTTGAAATTTTCACAGAATGTGTATTTATGTTACCGATATAACAACAAATAAATAATAAATATAACAATAAATTAAAAAAAAAATTAAAGGGAGTTCTCCTACTAGAAACGTGTATTACGATGATACGAAACCCTTCATGCGTGAGTTCGACTCGCACTTGACCGGTTATTACGAGTATTATACTAATCAATACATACGTGGTAGAGCCATGCTGCAGCTATATTATGGTTGTAGCACCAATGGGTCGACTCGACCGGAGAAGGACCACGCTCTCACAGAATACCAGCGGAAAATAGCAGCTAAACGCTGCTGTGTTTCGTATGGTGAGTGTAGAGAACCGGAGACCCTTTTTACTGGAAATGAGGCATTCCATCTTAGTACTCACGGGTGACAACGCATTTGCATTTTGATTCGTAATCGAAGATAAATGTAGATGTCTATGGGCCACGGCAACCACTTACCATCAGGTGGACTGTGTGCTCGTTTGTCACCCTTCTCCTATAAAAAAAATCAATTTTTACCTAAAAAAGCTACAGTAATAAACTGTAACTAAGATGGGATCCTGGTGACTACACTACGGTCCTGGTGTCTGTATGTACTATTAAGTTTAGTGTTAAGACATTTTTGTGGTTTTGTGGTGAGAAATGAATAAATTTTCATTTTCATTACTAAGACAATGTTTAGACATTTGCTCACTGTGATTTACAAATTAGTTGAACATTTCATTACATTTCCAATTTTTAAAGCATATTTCATCATGTTATAAAAATCGATTAACTCTGAAACTGGGTCTTTAATTAGTTGTGATTTTAACAGACCAGGAAAATAAATTGATATGCGATTTGCAGTTTATAGTTTGATTAATTTGGCTATTAAATTAGCTAGCATTCGGCACCAAACTAGTTTTACTCGTGTCACATCGTTCTTTTATATATTCTTATGACATAGACTAGAAAGAGAAAATATGTTCCTTGTATAATATAAACCACTTTTTAGAATGAAGTAACTGTGTCATTAAGACTAAGATTTAAATTAACATGCATATGACTTAAGTTCACTTAAGGGTCAAATTTTCTAAGAAAAGTAATATATCAAAATTATAAGTAAATGCACACAACAACAGGGTAATTTCAGTTTATGCCACATTTACCTATTCAAAACACTTTTTTTAAAGAAAAAAGGTTAGCCATCAAGTCCTTAACGCGGGAGACATCGTGATAACAAGCGATATGAAACTTACAATCAGAATATTTTTCGCCCAATAGTTAAAATTCTATTAGTTTTCTTGACTTCTTTCATCTATTTTGTAACATACTTTACTCATCAGATTAATTTTGACATGCGATTTTAATTTCTGCAAAGGAAACTCGGTAAAATATTACAGGGTATTTCTGTGGATGGGTTACAGGTTTTATTATACAGAGAAACACCGAGTATAGCTCTTTCCATAACTCGTTGAAGTGACTTACATACAGCCATCGGTGAGGGACCATATTTGTACAGTTAATATACATTCGTTTTTAATTTTACAATAGCGATGTCACACAAATGTTTTTGTATTAATATATTAAATTAAATATTTTCTTTTATATTTATGTACCGAGTAGTGACGGTGTAAGAATATCTACTACCCTATGTCATTCCGTTGGTGTCGTAAGACGCGAATAAGAGCAATAGATCAGAAGATGGGCAGTAGCTTTTTATTAGTAACGACTAAAATAAAAATAAAAAAAAACTGTGCCAACCCGCTTGCTAAGTGAGGCAACTATGGAAAATATCCCGGGGCATATGGGGGAGGCCTATGTTCAGCAGTGTACCTTAACCCTTAATTTGGCAAGAAAAAAAAAGTTAAAAATACCTATATTTTTGTTAATATTTATTAAGTAGTGAGTAAAACATACGAAAAAAATAATAAAAAAATATAATATACTTATTTTCGCGAAAAATCAATGTCCGCCACAACGGCCATTGCCAAATATGTAAAAACTGACTTGCTGATTTAACTGTCCGGTCTGACGGACATTACCAAATTAGGACAAAATAATAAATCCAACTATTATAATATTTTATTAAGAATATAATAACTTATGACTAAAAATAAACTACACAGTTAATCTTATTTGGTATGGAAATCTAAAAATCAATGTCTGGCATTTTTTGCAGTTACAAAGCATAGTCGCGTCTGACATTTTATGCGGTACACCACAGTTTTTTTTGGCAGTATCTACAACGTCCTTACTCCATGGTCTGCGGGAAATGACCTACATTGTCATACTTTATTGGACTGGAAGGGCGTGCCGCACGGGGCGTGTTGATTTTTGGGGCGTCGCTTTTGCTCCGTTTGGCATAACGGTTTTCAGAGATGAGATTCTCATACACAGCATATCGAAAAGCTTTCAGTGGCATTTTCTTTTTACGGTTGCCTTTATTCGCTTTTCTGTGAACCAACCAAGCATTGTTTACACAAATGTCCAGTAATTGCCCAAAAATGCCCATATACCAGCGTCATGTTTTGAATGGCGTTCTGTACAGCGATATCAACATACCAGCTAGGTCGACTCCGCCCATATGTTTGTTGTACTGTCGCACAATCTGTGGACACTGTACTAATATTTTCTTCTTCTCGTCCTTTGAATATCGCAAGATCGTTTCCACAGGCTCATTTCATCATTCATTTCATTACAGCCCTTCACAAGTCCACTGCTGAACATAGGCCTCCCCCAATGAATGCCACAAAGCACGGTCCTGAGCCACCTGCATCCATCGACTTCCTGCATGTCTTACCAGGTCGTCACTCCATCTCGTGGAGGGACGCCCTACACTTCGCCTACTGGTACGAGGCTGCCACTCGAGAACCTTTCTTCCCCATCGGTTGTCGGTTCTTCGAGCTATATGGCCGGCCCACTGCCACTTCAGCTTGCTAATCCGTTGGGCTATGTCGGTTACTCTGGTTCTACTGCGGATATCCTCATTCCTAAGTTTATCACGCAGAGAAACTCCGAGCATAGTCCTCTCCATAGCTCGCTGAGCTACCTTGAGCTTCCTTATACGGCCAGCAGTGAAGGCCCACGTCTCAGTTCCGTAAGTCATCACTGCCAACACGCACTGGTTGTACAATTTCGTTTTAAGGTTTTGAGGTATGTCTGACGAGAAGATGTGTCGTAGCTTCCCGAACGCTGCCCAGCCGAGTTGAATCCGTCGATTGACCTCTCGGTCGAAGTTGGACTTACCTAGTCGGACTATTTGTCCCAGGTAAACATACTCGTCAACAATTTCGAGCTTAGTGCTCCCAACAACTACCGGCATAGGTGTGACATGGACATTAAACATAATCTTTGTTGTCCATGTTCATCTTAAGACCTATCCGTTGGAGACACTATTGAGGTCATTGAGCATAGTGCTTAGGTCCTCCAGCGATTCTGCCATAAGGACTATATCGTCGGCAAATTGAAGGTGAGTGATGTACTCGCCATTGATGTTGATACCGTATCCTTTCCAGTCCAGAAGCTTGAAAACGTCTTCCAATGCAGCGGTGAAGAGTTTCGGGGATAGAACATCACCCTGTCTTACACCTCTCTGCAATTGGATAGGTTCCGTACTCTGGTTCTGTACTCGGATAGCCATCGTAGCTCTACTGTACAAACACTTCAGCACTTCGATATACCGACAGTCAACTTGGCACCGCTGAAGGGACTGCAGCACCGCCCAAATTTCGACGGAATCAAAGGCTTTCTCATAGTCCACATACGCCAGACATAGTGGCAAATTGTACTCTTCAGACTTCTGTACAATTTGCCGTAGGGTATGTATGTGGTCTATGGTGCTAAAGCCCTTTCGGAAACCGGCTTGTTCGGGAGGCTGGAAGTCGTCAAGTCTGCGCGCGACGACGATTCGTAATGACGCTCGAAAACAGCACGTAGACGCGGCTCAGAAGGGAAATCGGTCTGTAGTTCTTCAAGAGAGCGTTGTCGCCTTTCTTGAAGAACAAGACCACCGCACTTCTGCTCCACGCCTCCGGTGTAATGCCACCATGGAGGACGGAATTAAAGAGCTTCTGAAGGACTTCAAGTACCGGTCTTCCACCCGCTTTCAGAAGCTCCGCTGTAATTCCATCCTCGCCTGGGGCCTTGCCGTTTTTAAGGTACTGGAGAGCCATTCTAATCTCGCTCAGACTGACGTCCGGGATATCTTCAGAATAGTGTTGGATGAGACTCGCTCTTGGATCGTTACTCACACTTGCGTGTGGCTCCAACGATGACGTGTACAGCTGCTCATAGAACCTCTTAATCTCACTCAAAATCTCAGGTGCCCCGGAAACGATGCTGCCACATTCGGTCTTCAGCTTTGACAGTTGGCTCTTTCTGGCAGACAGATCTCTGGCAAAGACTGGAACCTTGGTTCCGCTCGATCGCTTCTTCAATACGAGCTGTATTGAAGTTGCGTAAGTCCCGCCACAGGCTCACTAGCAACAAAAGAACTTATAAATGTCGCAACCTTGTTGTCATTCCAACGAACTACTGCCAAACGATTCTGGTCGCATCTAACTTCAGCAAAATGTCCTCTATTTTTCTTTTTAAATGTTTTTTCATTTGGTAAAACCATTTCTGCGCCTCTAATGCGATTTTTCCGTACTGTGCCCCAAGCGAAAATACCGTATCTCTCTCTTAAAATGTAAAATAACTCTGGAGACGAAAAGAAATTATCGCAATAGATAATTGCTGGCTTCCGTTGGATACTCTGACACAAAGCAATGACTACTTGAGCGCCAAAATCAAGAGATTCTTCGTCTTCGGAGAAAGTATGGTTACGAAAGGTATCTTCACCACCATAAAGTATAAAGTCATAGATGATACCCGAGACCCCAGCCCTTACATAATTTTTAAATCCCCATTTGCTTGGCTTATCTTTCATATATTGTTTGCGTTTTCCTGCTTTCTTTCCCTTGTAGGGTATCATCATTTCATCTATACTATATCGTCTTTCAGTTCCTTGCTGTTTCAAACAATTAAGCCTTACTTTTTCTAGTATCGGTCTAATTTTATAGTAACGGTCGCCATCTTCCAGATTGTTAATTGAAAAATGCAACCAACGCCGTATTTGCTGATAACGTTTCAGAGGCATTATGTCAGACACTTTACCATATTTTTGCGACCAATAATCGAGGTATGAAGGCATCTCGACTATACTCATAATTAGATGAATTGCCAGAAAATCTTTCAATTCGTTCTCAGTCAATAATATTGACTTGCCCAACTCTTGAACTGAATAGAAATTAGTCTGGTCAACAATGTCTGTCAATATATCCTTAGAAAAGAACATGTAGAAGTAAGTCAAGGGGGATGACGTAGCGTCCGGTAAATCGACAAAATCGCTTACTAGGTTTTCTTCAATTGTAGCTCTGTGGCGAAACGATGTAAGTTTCCATTTGTAAGCCAGCCGAAACTTCTTTGGTTTTTTGGCTCTCTTTTCAGCTGGTGAGTTTGAAAGCTGTTTTGATCTTACGATTCGTTTTCGTGACCTTACAGGAATTCCTGGTGTAATAGGTGTAGATGGAAGGGAAGGGATTGCAGATAATGACGGTAAGTTTTCGTAATTAGATTCTTGAAGATCTTGTAGAATAGAAGTAAGAGGCATCGAATCAGGTAAATTATATGTTGCATTAATTTCAGGTTGTTCATCTTCAGAAATACTAATATTCAAATTTTCAAGCGAAGATGAAATTGAAGGAGCAGTAGAGGAATAGTTGCTGTTAGTAGAAGGACATTTATCATGCATTTCAGATTCAGAGTCTGATTTTCCACTTGCATCTGAAGGAGCATGCTCATCAGGAACTAAGCCTAATATTATTGACGCACGTGTGTGCTGTTGACAAGTAGAAATAAACAAATAAGAAAGCACCCATAACCGCAAATTAAAGGAACTTTGGTGATGTCCGTCCCAGCGGACAATGTAATTTAGAACAACATTTCTAGATCTTTGGCAATGTACGCTGGGATGGACAAAGAGTTTAAGAAGCAAAAAAACCAATAGAACACATTTCATATGTTAGGAATTACGAATAACATAATTACACATATAAATTCTATCACCCAATGCAAAATACTTTTACTATTGTTACATAAAACATTAAAATATCAAAATTTTTACCTTACTAACAACAGATGATCGCCTCCTCGCCGACATTTTGTTTTCGAGTGACACATACAGTTTTGCCACTCTAGGAATTCATTTTGCACAATCTTATTTATGGAACAACAAATAATTGCCATTTACAAGACGCGCAGGATTTTTTTGAAAATTATGTCCGTCCCAGCGGTCAAAATCAAATTAAGGGTTAATAAGATGTAACGGTAACGGTAGCGGCATTTATTACAAAACTAGAACAAGGAAATTATAAAAATTTTAATTCCCCGCCTTCTAGCGCCCCCAACTGCTTTGCACTGCACAACAAAATGCTCGATGGAGTTACTCCCACGCCGGGACACGTGTCCGAAGAACTTTATGATGCGACTTTAACAGGTTAGTACAGCTAACGATGACAGACGTTGTTTAATGCCGAGTTCTTGGAGTAAGTAGACGTGGAGCGAAATTTGGTACACGATATATTCAGAGCGTCAAATTTATATTTTAAAAGTTTTTATTTAAGTTCACTTGTTAAATAAAATGTATTTTGCCGTGTAGTGGCGGTTAAGAATATCCACTACCCCATATCTTCCCGTGGGTGTCGTAAAAGGCGACAAAGAGACACAGGCAGGAGATGGGCAGCAGCATCTTCCTGGTAACGGCAAAATACAATAAAAAACTGCGGTTGCCAACCCGCTCGCCAAGCGTGGCAACTATGGCAATATACCCCCCATAATGAAAGTTACGAAGAGACGGCCCCCAGTCCCCGGCGGCCCCGCTATTCCTGGCTACGGTGGCGACCATGGTAACGGCGGGGCAGGGGGTGCTAAGAATCTCCGGTGGAGGTTCGGTTGCCACCTACAACGACTCGACCTGGCAACATACAACGCACGGACCCTGAGGACTGACGAGAAGATTGTGGAGCTGGAAGAAGAGATAGACAAGTTACGCTGGCATATTATAGGATTATCCGAAGTCCGAAGAGAGGGGGAGGACACGGTAATCCTCGAATCCGGCAACTTGCTCTATTACCGGGAGGGCGACCATCTGTCCCAAGGAGGTGTCGGATTTATCGTCCACAAGTCTCTCGTTAACAACGTTGTAAAGATTGAGAGTGTGTCGAGGAGGGTTGCGTACCTTATACTCAGAATCACCAAACGGTATTCGCTGATGGTCATACAGGTTTACGCACCAACCTCGGCACACCCCGATGAGGAGGTGGAGGAAATGTATGAGGATATCTCTAGAGCCATGCATTCCTCCAAAACCCAATATACGGTGTTAATGGGAGACTTCAATGCAAAACTAGGCACAAGAGAGAACGGTGAGCTGAAAGTGGGGAAATTTGGAATAATGCAACGGAACCCAAGGGGCCAGCAGCTGGCCGACTTTATGGAGAAAGAGGGACTCTTTATGATGAACTCTTTCTTCCAGAAGCAGCCCCACAGGAAGTGGACCTGGTCGAGCCCCGACGGTTCGACAAAAAATGAGATTGACTTCATTATGACGACCAGACGACAACTGTTCAGTGATGTCTCAGTGATCGCGAGGGTGAAAACCGGCAGCGATCACCGAATGGTTAGAGGCACACTGAACCTGAACGTTAAGTTGGAGAGGTCTCGTCTAATGAAGTCAACGCTCCGTCCCCCTCGTGCTGTAATCCAAAGTCCCGAAACCTTTCAGCTCGAGTTACAAAACCGTTTTCAGTGCCTAGAAGACTGCAATGAAGTGGACGATTTGAATGACAAGCTCGTGGAAACTGTCCATGCGGTCGGAGCTAAGTTCTGCAAGACCCGCCGCAGAAGAACACAAAAACTCTCCGATCACACTTTTAATCTCATGGCTGTTAGACGGGAGATGAAGCTACATTCTTCAACAGATTTGGCAGCATACAGGCAACTGAACAGACAGATCTCCAAATGGCATGCGACGGGACTTACGCAACTTCAATACAGCTCGTATTGAAGAAGCGATCAAGCGGAACCAAGGCTCCAAAGTCTTTGTCAGAGATCTGTCTGCCAGAAAGAGCCAACTGTCAAAGCTGAAGACCGAATGTGGCAGCATCGTATCCGGGGCAACTGAGATTTTGAGTGAGATTGAGAGGTTCTATGGGCAGCTGTACACGTCATCGTTGGAGCCACACGCAAGTGTGAGTAACGATCCAAGAGCAAGTCTTGTCCGACATTATTCCGATGATATCCCGGACGTCAGTCTGAGCGAGATTAGAATGGCTCTCCAGCACCTTAATAACGGCAAGGCCCCAGGCGAGGATGGAATTACAGCGGAGCTTCTGAAAGTGGGTGGAAAACCGGTACTTGAAGTCCTTCAGAAGCTCTTTAATTTCGTCCTCCATGGTGGCATTACACCGGAGGCGTGGAGCAGAAGTGCGGTGGTCTTGTTCTTCAAGAAAGGCGACAACGCTCTCTTGAAGAACTACAGACCGATTTCCCTTCTGAGCCGCGTCTACGTGCTGTTTTCGAGAGTCCTTACGAATCGTCTCGCGCGCAGACTTGACGACTTGCAGCCTCCCGAACAAGCCGGTTTCCGAAAAGGCTTTAGCACCATAGACCACATACATACCCTACGGCAAATTGTACAGAAGTCCGAGGAGTACAATTTGCCACTATGTCTGGCGTATGTGGACTATGAGAAAGCCTTTGATTCCGTCGAAATTTGGGCGGTGCTGCAGTCCCTTCAGCGGTGCCAAGTTGACTGTCGGTATATCGAAGTGTTGAAGTGCTTGTACAGTAGGACTACGATGGCTATCCGAGTACAGAACCAGAGTACGAAACCTATCCAATTGCAGAGAGGTGTAAGACAGGGTGACGTCATATCCCCGAAACTCTTCACCGCTGCATTGGAAGACGTTTTCAAGCTTCTGGACTGGAAAGGATACGGTATCAACATCAATGGCGAGTACATCACTCACCTTCGATTTGCCGACGATATAGTCTATATGGCAGAATCGCTGGAGGACCTAAGCACTATGCTCAATGACCTCAATAGTGTTTCCCAACGGATAGGTCTTAAGATGAACATGGACAAAACAAAGATCATGATTAATGTCCATGTCACACCTATGCCGGTAGTTGTTGGGAACACTAAGCTCGAAGTTGTTGACGAGTATGTTTACCTGGGACAAATAGTCCGACTAGGTAAGTCCAACTTCGACCGAGAGGTCAATCGACGGATTCAACTCGGTTGGGCAGCGTTCGGGAAATTACGGCACATCTTCTCGTCAGGTATACCTCAAAACTTGAAAACGAGACTGTACACCCAGTGCGTGTTGCCAGTGATGACATACGGAACTGAAACGTGGTCCTTCACTGCTGGCCGGATAAGGAAGCTCAAGGTCGCTCAGCGAGCTATGGAGAGGGCTATGCTCGGAGTTTCTCTGCGTGATAAACTCAGAAATGAGGATATCCCACTAGATGGAGTGACGACCTGGTAAGATATGCCGGAAGTCGATGGATGCAGGTGGCTCAGGACCGTGCTTTGTGGCATTCTTTGGGGGAGGCCTATGTTTAGCAGTGGACTTGTGAAGGGCTGTAATGATGATGATGATGATGTTAAATAAAAGCTTTTAAAAGTCCTGGAATTTTGCAATCAATATTTCTCGTACTACCACTGAAGTTATCGGGCTAAAATTTGGCACACACGTTTGGTTTTCGTGATAATGCACGATTATTTAAATGTCGCCATTTTTAATCCAACATAGCGGCCGTTATAAAATGGCAATATATCATTTCCACAGCAACCTCTATGATATGGATATTAAATAAAAGGGTTTGATAAGTGAAATACAATAAGTAAAGTGATGTTATTCTAATTAGAATATGGTGGACGTCACAAAATGGCAATTTATAATTTTCATATTAACCCCTGATACTGCATATCAGTGATGCGTGGCACCACTGGTGATGTTCCGTACACCGGTCGTACCAATATTTTTCGGGAAAACGTCGCCTCGCGAAAACTGATGTCTGAAGACAAGCCTTTGCTGAACAAAATCTAAGATTGGGGGCGACTAAATCTAGTTCAGTCTAATCCCCAGAAGACACAAGTTTGCGCTTTTACCGCTAAAAAGACAATGATGTGCAGTTTCGTGGTCACTTGGAAGAGGAGGCCAAATTTACCTCTAAAAAGCTTGGCTTGCTCCGCAGAGCAGGACAGTATTTCATACCGGCACACCGCCTGCAACTTTACAAGGCGCAGGGTCCGCCTCAGATAGAATACCGTTCCCATCTCTGGGCTGGGGCTCCCTAATACTAGCTCCTTCCACTTGACCGCATCCAGCGCAGAACGTCTTGAATCGTTGACGACCGAGTCGTCTCCGATCGGCTCAATTCATTGGCGCTGTGAAGAGACGTTGCATTCCTTTGCATTTTCGAAGGCTAGAGCAAGGGGAGTGCTCTGAGGAATTGTTTGTCTTAATCCTAGCCGCCAAATTTTACGAACGTACATCGCGGCAAAACTCCCGGTACCATCCAGACCATCTGGATGCCTGGTGGACTGCCACCACTGCACGTTTTACTAGGAGATTTCTTCCTCGTACAACCTCTCTATAGAGTAGTTTACTACTGGCGATTTTTCCGGACCGATACGACTTAGGGACCTTCAAGAAAAGAACTTACTCCTTTCTAAAAGGCCGGCAACGCATCTGCAATTCCCCTGGTATTGGAATTGTTCATGTTGTTCATGGGCGGCGGTAGTCACTTACTATCAGGTGAGCCGTATGCTCGTGTGCCCCTTCTATAAAAAATGAAAAAAAATATATTATCAAAGAAAATTGGTTGATGAGCGAAACACAATAAGTAAAGTGACGTCATTCTAAATCCAATATAGCCGACATACAAAGATGGTGGACTATGTTTTTTTATGCACGCCTATGATATGTATATCAAATCAAAGGGTTTACTAAGAAAATTACGAATAAAATGATGTCTGGCGTATTACTGCTCGGCTAAACGGTAATAGTTAGCGGGGTCGTGTCTTAACTAATATTGACCTACAAGGGCATTTAAATAAAAGCTTGTTTTTATAAATGTTTTTTTTTTACTTTTAATTAATTTTTCTTCTTGACTTCTCTACGTCTCCGTAGCGTATATATATGGGAAAAATAAATGTTACAATGAGCCGGATCTTAAAATAATATCTGATGTTAAATTATTTTATTTTATTAATAATTATTTAATTAATTAGTTAATTTATATTTCTTAAATGTTTTATTGGTATGACAGTTAAAGGTAATAAGTTACTAAATTATAAGTTTATATTATTTTTATAATTGATGTTAAGGCCTTTTTGCACACTTAATGATCAAATAAATATTTGAATAGTTGAATATAACTGCATTGTGCTTTAATGATTCAAATCGATTAAATTCTAGTGATATGATAATTGCACATAAATGGATGGATCATCACTAGGAATACTTACATATTTTTCTCTATCATTACAGCGGGTATAGTTCGCTTTCACTATTACCCATCAAGTGACGATGTGACAGTATAATTAAGCGCGGTGAACATAATCACGCACGTCGCGTGCACTCTAGTGCTGGACACAAAAAGAGCGGTCATGACCCCGGCACCAACTGCCGGATGTATCGAAAGTGCCCATCACTACGCCTTGCATGCCTGGGGCGCCAACCGTAATGTAATTTTAAGTTATGTGACAACTAATTTTTCATATTAATATCAAAAATCTTAAAAGCGACAGGTTAAAATACACATGTCAGATGGAACTATAATTGTTATTATAACATTTTTAGCAGTTATAGAATTAGAAATTTGTGTATAATTATATTCAGTAAAAGAAAATTAATTGTAATAAAAACAATTTTTTGCAAAACATGATTCTTAATAGTCATAATTTGCAAGTGAATTGATAGCTTACGTTAGAAATGAACTAAGAATTATTTTTCGCAAGCTTTCCTCTAGTATCAACAGCGCATCGGTTCGGTGCGCTTGTAAAGCCGTGTAGTGGGCGAGGTTAAGCGATTGCTTAGATCCGCGTTCACCTCTCATTGTGTAACAGCAGAGCGAGAGGCGCAGGGGAGGAGGGGCGTGAGGTACGGCTCCGTGGGAACCACCGAAAGCTCGCTATGCGTAGCTTCCGCTGCTTTAGCCGCATTAACTTAATGAAACATTTCATACTAAGCAGACGAAACTCATCGCAAATTGATTCACTCATTATCTTTAGTAACAGGAAATTATCGCTTCTTTGCTATAACATGCTATCTTTTTTATTTTACACGTGAAAGATTGTAATGTAGACACTGTGCAGTGGTGTATGCGCCAGCCAGTCACAGTGAACTGAAGTGACAATGCGACGGCCATACAACCGATGGGAAAGAGAGAAAGAAGAAATAATTTAAAATTTAAAATTTTGTACAGCCGATTTCGATATAAGTTATTAAGAATAACTCAAAAACTATTGGTTTGACCTTGATCAAATTCATAAGGGACCACACGAGATGTACCAGCTTTCAAATAAAAAAGAATCAGCGAAATTGGTTCACCCAGTAAAAAGTTATGAGGTAACACACATAAAAAACATACAGTCGAATTGAGTACCGTCTCCTTTTTGGAAGTTGGCAGAAAAAAGCCTCATATCGGCAAACAGAGTCTAGGACGGCCCGTCACTAAATCGAGTGACGACCTGGTAAGACACACATGATGTCGATGGATGAAAATGACTCTGAACCTTGCTTTGTGGGATAGATCGGGACACGCCTAAGTCCAGCAGTGGACTTTTGAAGGGCTGTTATGACGATGTCGATGAAAGGGACGGTGCAGCGTATTGTGACTGCAGCACGAACTGAACGGCTTGACTGGGGAAGGACTACGCTCGCAAAAAATATGAGCGTATAATAGCAGTATAATGCTTCTATGTTTCATATGGCGAGTGAAGAGAATGAGACTTTTTAACCCTGGTAATGATATGAGGCAATTCATCTTATTTTTTAGGTTGTGACAACGTACATATCTGTATTTTCACTCGTTTGTCAACCTACTTCTACAAATAATGCATCGCGTTCATTTACAAAACTACAAGTGACTATGACCACTCTCTGTTCAACATTATATTTTAATACTCTTTTCTATGCATAATGTAATTTAATAAATAACGTTTAAAATATAGTCGATTCGAAATAATACGTTGTTTTATCCTAAGTGTATGAAATACAAATAATAAGGTAGACGATTAGTATTACATTTGATTGCCGTTGCGGCTTACCCGTATAGATAATACATGGTGCTGAACTGTAAGACCGATGTAATGTTGAAGGCTTACAAAGGGCTTTGTGAAATTTATGATATGAATTGGTATTGTGTTGTAATTGTTTCAAAACGGTTCGAGGCAATAGAATAATTCATAAGCGTTGTTCCCAACGGCGGCGAAGCTGTTCACGCGACGACAGCTGAATAGGGTAGTGGTGGCGGGCCGTTAGCGACGGCCGAGGGGTAGGTGAGGGGAGAGGGGGCAGGAGCGGGGCTTTGCGCCTTTGGGCGGAGCACCTGAGCGCGCCCTGACCTGCGACCTGCGGTGAAAGGCACCGCGCGGGCACGGGCTGTACCAACGACATAGCATATGGTAACGAGCAATGAACGCAATCTCTTAGTAAGACTTTATCACCCGAAGCCTTTAGCAAAAGTGTAGCCCAGTTACGTTACGGTTATTCGAATGGCTCATCATCTCGAGATGATTTAACGATTTTACGATCATCTTATAAAGATTTATTGCTAATTATTTTATGATATTACCGCAAATTCCTCACTGATGTAGTAGGGAAAACAAATTTGCACAAGTATCCTTTGTAATATGATAATTTATAGCTTCCCGAAATAAGTTACGGCCTAATTTGATTTGCGACAGTAGTTTTCTATTATTTATATCCCCGCTGACACCAATTAAATTCTTCGGTTCAGTTTTTAACTTTTGACTTTTCTGACTAAGCGCGTGCTCGGACGTGAAGGAAAACATCGTGGGTTCTGCATATAAAATAAAATATTTTGAAGACACGAAGCCCGCTGGCACGTACTGGAGCTGCACGTGGGATTAATACCTCCATGATCCTCTCAGAAATGAGAGAAGGCCTGTGTCTAGCAGAGAGACGCTCGTATATAAGTTAACTTTATCATCACCAGACCATTAAGGAAATTTTGCAATCATCAATACAGCCATAAGCTAGTGCTTGATTTTATTCCACCTAATAATAACCAAACTTTCCATCAGATAAACATTTTTACGCTCTTGACACTGGTCTAGCGTATAAGCAAACTGGTGTGCTTATTTAGCGCTCACCGACCATCCTGCTCGCTGTGGTGAGTAGCAAATCTATAAAAGATATGTATCCTACAAAACAAATATCAGCTATTCGCGATATACCGCCATTTATCGGAGACTATGAGGGCTTTCTCAGAATCGCTTCCTGCGATACCCACTGGACAAAGACACGATTTTTATAAGTTTATCATTAAAATTGAGAGATTAATTATGTCTGATTTTTCAACCGACTTCAAAAAAATTAGGGCGATTTTTTATGTGTGTTGCCTCTGAATTGTTTTCTAGGTGAACCGATTTTGATGATTCTTTTCTTTTCTTTTTATTTGAAAGCTCGTGTTTCTCATGTGGTTCCATATAAATTATTTGATCAAGATCTGACTAGTGGTTTTTTAATTATCCTTAACAATGCGTATTTAATTGACTTCGACTACATTGACGATGTTCTTAATCTATTTATATTGAAGTCGGTTGTACAAATTTTTTTAAGGTAACACTTGTTTTCCTTAACTTTATTTCATAAAAATAATATTACTTATAAATGTTTTTTATAAACTTTAGGTATTTAATGAATGTTCTATTTTGTATCGTTATACATACCTATACTTTATATATACGATGTATAAAGAGACGCATGTTGAAAATAATATTTCTTCACTTACTAAATAATAACAGAACATGCAATAATAACTTTCACTTATCTACAAGTAAAATAAATAGCAAGACAGCCGCTTACCAGAGAAAATGAAGATTGATGATCGAGTCTAAAATATACGGTGATTAGAGAACAATATGGTACTTCAAATAAAAATTTGAATCGTTCTTTATTTTTACTTTAAAAATATGCACGCCAATCGTTATTAATAATGCAGAAAATTGCGTAATAACATGTCGCATTGCAATTAATTGCAGAGTCATAGGTCGTGCCTGAAAAAATATCTTAAATTATATTTTTAGATTTGGTCCGCGTCGTTATTGTAAGATGTGTAGTAGTATTTTATTCATCACCATAATTTATGCAGAGAAAAGTCCGATTTAGTAGAAATATCCTGTTTGCAAACATTTCATTATTTAACTCAGACCAAATAAGAAAAGACGGCGCGTTACGTACATTTTAAATGGTGAGTACATCACTCACCTTCGATTTGCCGACGATATAGTTCTCATGGTAGAATCGCTAGAGAACCTAAGCACTATGCTCAATGACCTCATTAGTGCCTCCCAACGGATAGGTCTTAAGATGAACATGAACAAAACAAAGATTATATGTAACGTCCATATTCCACCTATGCCGGTGAAAAAAAAAAATCCAACTTCGACCTAAGGATCAATCGACGGATTCAACTCGGCTGGCCAGCGTTTGGGAGATTACATTATCTTTTTATCTTCTCGTCGGTTATACTTCAAAACTTGAAAACAAGTTTGTACAGCCAGTGCGTGTTGTCAGTGATAATTTATGGTAATTCAGACGTGGTCCTTCACTGCTGGCCATGTCAGGAAGCTCAAGGTCGCTCAGCGAGCTATGGAGAGGGCTATGTTATGCTTTATGTATATAAACTTACAGGGTTATTTTTCAGAGTAGCGAAATTTTAAACTAAATTAAAATATATAAATAATGATATACCGTTATTGCAGTATTTGAAAATACAAGTAAATAAGGTTTCTAATTTTATTTGAAACTAGCTGTTCCCCGCGACTTCGCGCGCGTGTATTTGAGGTTTTAATTATATTGCGCGGAACTCTAATTTTTTTTCTCAAATATAAGTAGCCTAAGTTACTCCTTAGAATATTAGCTATCTGCCAGTGAAAGTTCCGTCGGTCCAGCCGTTTCGGAGATAAGCCGGAACAAACAGACAGACAGACAGACCGACAGACAAAAATTTAAAAAAATTGTGTTTTTGTTATAAGTACCGTATAAACATTCATATGCATTTAGTAAAAAGCTGTTATTTTAAAATTACAAACAGACACTTCAGTTTTATTTATTTGTATGGAGTATAGATTATCCTAAATTGAATGTGATTTATGGGCAGCTACGTTTTTGCCTAGCCATCGACTTTTACGAATGTGCCCGTGCGCAGTGTGCATTTAAAATAATGCATTACCACGCATTTTGAATTTAAGTAATAAAAAAGGCAGAATATTTGAGACTTTTTTAATAACATTTTCTTCACCATTTTCCTATATTATTAAGTGGCGAAGCTTGCGAAGACACTTATTAATTTCACGATGTCTGTACGTCTGTCCGTCTGTCCGTCTGTCCCACGATTATCTCGAGAACGGTTTCGAATTTTCAAATTCTGTTTTCAGCAATCGATTACTGATCACCCAGGCATCTGAACCTCCTATTTTGAAACTGATTGCTCAACGGCAACCGTTAGAAACCGCTACAAAGCTGATTGCTTCGCCACTTTGCTATGCTGTTAGCTTGCTAGGTTTATTTATTCTGAACCTACTTTACAAATTTAGCCGGTTATTGCAAAATAACTATGTAGTGAAGTGGCACTGGGCCGGCCGAAGAACCGGACAACAGATGGGGAAGAAAGGTTCTCGAGTGGCAGTCTAGTACCGGTAGACAAAGTGTGGAGCGGCCTCCCACTAGATGGAGTGACGATTTGACCTGCAGCAAGTGGATTTTTTTAATAGGAGAGGGGGAAAACGAGCATGCAGCTCACTTGATGGTAAGTGACTACCACTGCCCATCAACAACTGCAACACCAGGGGAACCAGGGGAATTGCAGATGCGTTGCTGGCCTTTTAAAAAGGAGTAGGCTCTTTTCTTGAAGATCCCTAACTCATATCGGTCCGGGAAAATCGCTGATGGTAATCGATTCCACAAGGAAGTTATGCGAGGAAGAAAACATCTTCTAAATCGCACACTGTTGGACTGCCAATTATCCAGATGGTGTAGATGGTATCGGGAGTTCTGCCGCGATGTGCGTTCGTGAAATTTGGCGGCTGGGATTAATCCGAACAATTCCTCAGAGCATTCCCCGTGGTAAATGCGAAAGAAAATGCAAAGGGATGCAACATCTCCTCGCAGTGCCAATGAATCGAGCCGATCAGAAAGCACTCGGTCATCGACGATTTGAGCCGCTCTGCGCTGGATGCGGTCAAGTGGAAGAAGCTGGCACTGGGGAGCCTCTGCCCTGAGATGTAAACAGCATTCCATGTAAGGCCGAACCTGCGCCTTGTAAAGTTGTAGGCGGTGTGCCGGCATGAAATACTGTTCCGCTCTGTTGAGCACGCAAAGATTTTAGAGGCCAGTTTGGCTTTCTCTTCCAAGTGACCACGAAACTGCACGTCACTTGATATGTTGACTCCGAGGATTCCGATACTGGCTGAGGTAAGAAGGGGAGTGCCTTGAAACTGAGGAGATACGATAAAGGGGTTCTTTTTAGCGGTAAACGCGCAAACTTGTGTCTTCTGAGGATTAAACTGGACTAGATTTAGTGGCCCCTAATCCGAGACTTTCTTCAGCAAAGTCTCGACTTCAGACACAAGTTTGTTCCGGTACTCGGCGACGTTTTCCCGAGAAATTATTGGCACGGCCGGTGTATAGAGCATCACCAGTGGTGTCATCCGCATAGCAATGAATGTTACCATTTAGCAACATATCATTGATATGCAGAAGAAACAGCGTTGGTGATGATAGAACACATACTTGTGGAACACCAGCGTTAATAGGCTTGTAGTCGGAGCATGCACCGTCTACAATGACCTTGATGCTCCGATCTGCAAGGAATGCAAGGAAGCTGGTGATCCAATTGCACAATTTCTCGGGAAGCCCATAGGAAGGGAGCTTCGAAAGAAGCGCTTTGTGCCAAACCCAATCGAAGGCTTTCGCAATGTCCAAACTAACGGCCAACGCCTCCCCCTTGGACTCTACCGCCTCCGCCCATCTATGAGTCAGGTAGACCAGAAGATCACCAGCTGGATGGATACAGGTGGCTTAGGACTGTGTTTTGTAGCATTTGGACTTGTAAAGGGCTGTAATTATGATGATGATAGCATTTAAATTGGATTCATATTGGCATTGCCATCGGCACGCATGAATTCATCCCAGTACTGGGTTCTTAACCAGCGTTGGGACAAAATAGAATAGAATATTTTTTATTAAATATTGATTATTACGTAAAACCTATTGAAAGTATTTTTTTATTTACCATTGGTTCGGAAAATATCTCTGTCCTGGTAAGAACCAGCGAGAAACCCAGCGGGGCAAAAAATGAATAACCGTAATAGTTTAGTTAAAGAAGACTGCTGAACATACGTACAATACGCGATAGAGCCATGCTGCAGCTATATTATGGTTGTAGCACGAATGGGTCAGCTCGACCGGGGAAGGACCACGCTCTCACAGAATACCAGCGTAAAATAGCAGCTTAACGCTGCTGTGTTTCGTTTGCTGAGTGTAGAGAATCGGAGACCCTTTTTACCGGAAACGAGGCATTCCATCTTAGTCCTCACGGATGACAACGCATCTGCATTTCGATTCTTAATCGAAGGTAAATGTAGATGTCTATGGGCCACAGTAACCACTTACCATCAGGTGGACTGTGTGCTCGTTTGTCACCCTTATCCTATAAAAAAAACATAGGCTCGCCTCATATATTGCATCATAGGAGGGATGTTTGCTATAGTTACGCTTGGTTGCACGTTGGCAACCGCAGTTTTGTATTTCAATCTGTCGCCTCCTATAACACCAACGAGACGATATGGAGTAGTAATTTTTACACCGTCACTATCACTGTCAACGCTGCCTTTACACTGACAAAACTGTGCAAGCATGATTTAATTTCCGCCGAATTTAAATTAAATTCATTGAGCTCTTTTAGTTGTCGACGCACATCCAGACACAAAGTTTGAGATTGACATTTATAATATTGGGAATATAATCACAACAATTGAAGATAAACGAATTAGCGACCACCCGCGGCTTCGCTCGCGTAGTATTGGAAATTACGGCAATATTGTTTAAGCTCCCTAAGAAACACATTTTACTTTTAAAAAATCCTGAAAATAGTTACAACTGATAATCTCGAAAGAAGAAAAAAAAACATGCGTTAGTGTCATGGAATACTCGGTTGGAACGAAGTTCCTTTCGTAGTATATTATTATTGATAAACAAATACAAATAAATGAATTACTAGGGTCTATTAAAATGAAGCGTCATTTAAAATAAAATTATATTTCTTTAATGGCAAGATAAGAAAAAGTGTGAGGGAGATATATATTATTTCATCTTGCTTCCTTATAGCCGCCAAGGCCGTTTACACTGCGTCAGAAGGGGTCCAGACGGAAAAATTTTACACTTTTTCTCGCCTAGCCCCCATCCGCCAAATTTGTACCGTCCGATAAGAAACTTTGTTCTAAAAAGTCTCTATTAAATATAGGTCCGAAAGTAAGGCAACTTTATATATTCCCGATCCCGGGGGAAATTCGAAAATATTTCCTTATGCCTCATCTAAATTATTAAGAGAACTTGTATACAAAATTTCAGTTTTCTAGATCCAAGGGTTTGGGCTGTACGTTGATGAGTCAGTGAGTGGTTATATTGAATAAGTGAATCGGGACTTGTTTACAAACGACCGCAAAAAGGAGGAGGTTCTCAATTCGAATTTTTTAATGTGTGTTATCCCAGCACGTGTTTCTAGGTGAACCGATTTTGATGATTATTTTCTTTTCTTTTTATTTGATAGCTGGTGCTTCTCATGTGGTCCATATAAATTTTATCAAGATCTAACCAGTAGTTTTTGAGTTAGCCTTAATAGTGCGTATTTAATTGACTTCGACTACATTGATGATGTTCTTATTTTATTTATATTGTAGTCGGTTGTACAAAATTTTTAATTTTACCATTTGTTTTATATATACTGATGATTTAAGTAAATTTACTATAGGACATTTAACAAAAATAAACAGTCATAAATATAATATAAACACTCTTAGGCAAGACATCAATTAGTGTCAGTGATGACTATGGTTATGTTAGTTAGTAAAACGGCAAATGTTATAAGCTAATTATGCATGTCATTACACGACCTATGACCCTTGACAAGGAAATTACAGTCTCAAAATCCCTTTAAATTATCAAGACGTTATTCTCTAGTATATTCAATTAATATTCAACTTGTTATTGGCTGTTTCATCACAATACCACTTCTTTTCGAATTAATTCCAAAAGTGGTATATATTGTTTGTTTTAAAAATATAAGTTTGATTTATCAAAAGTGAAAGAAGCACACTACTCAGCCCTAGGATGTATAGAGGTTGTTAATTGGCCTTATTAAAATCAATTTTAAAAAAATTATTATTATAGTTTTTAATATTGTATATTTTAATAAATGTAAATTTTTCATTAAAAATAAATATTTACTAAATTTAAATAAAAAAAAAAAAAAATTAATCAAAATAGGTCCTTCCAGAATGAGTTCTAGTTGGGTTTATCAGGTAGATGGATTGTCAGTCGCATTCGCAACATCCGAATATTCCCACCTCAGGCTTCTTTCCGTTACTGATCTGGATATTCAAGGGCTTGCAAATTTTTTAATAGTTATTCTTCAATACATATATTTTAAAACGAATATGTATAATACAGAATAGTTATTGAGATTATTATTTGACCATTAATTTATTTGAGATTTGAAGAAAATATGGTCTTAGACAAGTAAGTTGATTATATGTCCTTAGCTAAAATGAAATGTTTCTTTCCTCTTCGTTATCTCCTAAAAGTTCAGTGTTGAACATCGATAAAACTTAAACGTCTGTCACTTTTGACGCTGCTCCGCGTTGCCGGTCTGGATATTTTAAGCCTGATGTAAACAAGATGGCTCTTGATATGTTTTTTATAGAATGGGGTGACAAACTAGCACACAGTTCACCTGATAGTAAGTGGATGATGTGACCCATAGACATCTACATTTTTCATCGATTAAGAATCAAAATGCAGATTCGTTGTCACCCCTGAGGACTAAAATTGAATGCCTCGTTTCCAGTAAAAAGGATCTCCTGTTCTCTACACTCACCATACGAAACAAAGCAGTATTAAGCTGCTATTTTACGCTGGTATTCTATGTATATGGTCATCTATCGCAAGCCATAAATTCTTTCTACCATTTCCCGTGATTGCCTTTTAGAACACATACGGGACGAAATCGACAGTGTGTTCTCTTACGCTGCATACATAAAGAAAAGCGGCCAAGTACGAGTCGGACTCACCCATGAGGGGTTCCGTAGCAGCAAGTAACATAATTTACGATTTATGACGTATTAAAAAAAAACTACTTACTAGATCTCGTTCAAACCAATTTTCGGTGGAAGTTTACATGGTAATGTACAGCATATATTTTTTTTAGTTTTATCATTCTCTTATTTTAGAAGTTACATGGGGGGACACACATTTTACCAATTTGGAAGTGTCCCTCGCGCAAACTATTCAGTTTAGAAAAAAATGATATAAAAAACCTCAATATCATTTTTAAAGACCTATCCATAGACACCTCACACGTATGGGTTTGATGAAAAAAAAATTTTTGAGTTTCAGTTCTAAGTATGGGGAACCCCCAAAATTTATTGTTTTTTATATTTTTGTGTGAAAATCTTAATGCGGTTCACAGAATACATCTACATACCAAGTTTTAATAGCATAGTTCTTATAGTTTCGGAAAAAAATGGCTGTGACATACGGACAGACAGACAGACAGACATGACGAATCTATAAGGGTTCCGTTCATTGCCATTTGGTTACGGAACCCTAAAAGTTCTATCCCTTGTAATCGTGGTAGATTTTGTCACATTTACCGTATTAAGTACCACAAAATCTGCAAGCCCGTTTTGTTGTGTTTTGGTGGATTTATGCATTTAGAATTTATTTGACATGATTATAGTGATGAAATATACTAAAAATCAAGGGCAATCAAGATCATCGCGTCTCGTAGACGATCTCTAAGTTTGATTTTAGTCATAATAAAGTATTGCCTTTTGTCTGTATATGTTATCATATTTCACACAACAAAATTGACAATTGTTGGTGTAGAAATGCTTAGGTTTGTGACGTTTTTTTGTATGTAAGATTGATAAAAAGAATAATACAGTCCACCTGATGGTAAATGGATGCTGCAGCTCATAGACACATGCATTGTTCCTCGATTACGATTCAAAATGCAGATTCAGCATCACCCTAGACCTAGACCAATAATAAGAAATGCCTCGTTACCGATAAAAAGGGTCTACAGTTCCAGTCGTTCACCCTATGAAATATAGCAGCATTGTGCTGCTAATTCATTCTGGTATTATCTGCAAGTGTGGTTCATTCTCGGTCGAGCTGATTCTTTCGTGCTGAAGCTTTGATTAACTAAAATGTAGCTCTACCTAGTACATATATAAGTTTGACTATGACGTTTTTTCTTACTGAATTGGTAGCGCTAATGTAAAAGTAAATATAGATTATAGTTGTAGAGCATTTAGCACTTAGTAAGTAAACACGTTTTTATATTCTTGTTCGTTTATTTCTGTAGTTATAGCAAAACGTAAGGTAGGTCAGGTCAGGTCAAGGTACAATTCCATATTTACAAACGCCATTCTTTCTCTATATTTTTTCCACATGATGAAACAATTTCAACAACGTTCTTTCCAATTCACGTGATTAGAAATGTGCTATTTGTGTTGCAGGTCAACGTGAAGCCGTGTAGTGAATCTTTATGATTTTTTCCTAGTGAGTTGTGAACGTGCCACGCGAGCCGCGGGCGGTTCTCAACCGAAATCTTTGCTCCCGCAGCCGTTCACCGCAAAACGACGCTTCAAATTAACTATGTATGTATCTGCAAATCTCCGCAGTGGCCGTTATACGTGTTATTATGCATGAACAATACAGTTTTACGATACTTGCCTATTATGTTGTCATCGAAAACCAGTCTGGTAAATATCTTTTAAAGCTGCAATTTTCAAGGTTGTCCTTGTTTTTTTTTAATTTAATATTGTGAATAACGTTCATGTGTACTTGTTTATCTTATATGTAATTTAAAACAAAGTACAAGAAGTGAAAGTAACAATAAAGAAGTACTAATTTTAATGCACTGTACTTAATAAAAGATGTTAAAACTGGTTGATTTTATAAACATTTAGTGTTTGACGAAAGTGAAGTTAAAAGAAATAGGGTAATTAAAAGAGAAAATAAATATTACTAAACAAATTTTTTGAGGCCTGTTGGTCTAGTGGTTAGTGACCCTGACTGCTATGCCGGAGGTCGTGGGTTCGATTCCCACCCAGGACAAATGTTTGTGTAATGAGCACGATCATTTGTTCTGTGTCTGGGTGTAATTTATCTATAATATTTATGTATTTAGAAATATATAAGTATGTTTATCAGTTGTCTAGTACCCATAACACAAGCTCTGCTTAGCTTGGGACTAGATAGCGTGGTGTGATAGTTGTGGAATATTATTATTATATTATATTATTATTATTATTAAATTTATTCACAAATATCATTCTCCGACAAAACGTTATATTATTTTACGCTTAAAAAGGCAATACAAAATTTATGAATTTATCTAGAATTACATATTTTATAAATTTTTTCAATTTACTAATAATGAATAATATTTGATTTTTTAACATATAATTTGTTAACATATAACGAAAAAAAGAACACGAATCAATTAGCATCACACTTCTCGAATTATCACAGCTATAACTTCATATTAAAATGGTAGTTATGATTATCGTAAACAAATTGGATAAGAATTAAGTATGAGTAGATAATTCCGTATTATAAGAACAACTCAGAAAACTCACATTTCGTAATCTCCCGTCAATATGAAATGATTGCAATTTGAAATCGATTCCATTCTCTTCTATCCAAATCGTTTCTAATTCTAAGAAGCATTCAATGTCGTCGAATTTAAGTACGTATCGGAGCACAATAGAGTTTAGCCCACGTTCGTTGTTCGCATTGTAATTTGAGGCCTTACATTCATTAGTCGTCGAAAGGTGGCGTGGTCAATATAGTGTACCAACTGTTGATGATCATTAAAACTTTACAGAAGACAAAATTGATGTTATTCGCTACTGCATGTACCAATTACTTGTTTCAAGAAACATAACGTGTAAAAATATCTTATAAAGCTTACAAGAAGATATTCCGTCAAACGTAACACGATGAGATGCAACAGGCTTAGTGTTAGGGGGTTAGTTTTCAATATACGGCTAAATTTGCAGAAAAAGTTTATAATAAGTAATATAGGCGAATGATGAAGAAAAATTAATTAAAAAATCTCAAACATTCTGTCCTTTTTATCTTTTAAATTAACACATTCGTAAGGATCGCTCATTATTTATATATTTGAACTTAAGTATAAAATTTGTTACTCTTTGAAAAATAACCCTGTATACATTAGCGGGTTCATGTGATAATTGCCTGAGGCTATATAATCTGATATATTATATTTCAGTTAATTAAACAACAAATTCTTTAGGTATAATTAAAAAAAGTTTTATTGTAAATATTTTTTGATTAATAATAATTAGAAACTGCTATAACATAACTGACAAGGTATACGGAATGAGTAACTTGTAATTTTGAACGAAGCTGCAAATTTCGAAATTTGTTACTTGGATCTAGCCCTCGGCACACCGGTAATTGCAGATTGTTATAATGGAATTACACTAAACCGTTTACTTAAATAATAATAATATATTTGTTAATAACAACTCAATATATAAACGTGAGTATTTACATTCAAAGAGCTAGTTGCATAGAACTGACGATATGTTAAATTAAATTTTATATGCGACCTTGCAATGCGGATTTGGCACAGACTTGTTAATTAATAATTAATCAATTTTTAGCTTTACCATAAACGCTTTTAATTAAATCTTGAGGGGAAACATTAGCTGTCTCGGGTAATAAAATATAAGCTAGGAAACAAAATTAAATATAGGAGAAACTCGTAATAAATAACATATGAAAACTAATAATAAACTGAACTGATTCTCGATTTCCGGGAAATAATCTTATTACTAGACGTTTTAAACCTTCTTAAAAGCATAAGCTTCGCATTTAAAAATTGTGATGCAATTATTTTAAACACTGACATTGAAAAAGACAACTTAAAATGATCCGAGAATTCCGAGTGCCCTTCACTTTGTTGTAGCTCAGATGCATTGTGATGGCCGGTGGATTTAGATCGTATGAATTCAAGTCAGCTACTTAAGCTTGCTTGTCGAGGATATCTGAAGCTCATTTTTTATCATACTACGATGATAATATTGTTCTTATTTTTTTTTATAGGACAAGGTGACAAACGAGCACACAGTCCACCTGATGTTACGTTTTTGCTGCGGCCCATAAACATCTACATTTATCCTCGTTTGCGAATCAAAATGCAGATGCGTTGTCACCCGTGAGGACTAAGATGGAATGCCTCTTTTCCAGTAAAAAGGGTCTCCGGTTCTCTACACTCACCATACAAAACATAGCAGTGTTAAGCTGCTATTTTACGCTGGTATTCTGTGAGAGCGTGGTCCTTCCCCGGTCGAGCTGACCCATTCGTGCTACAACTATTCTACTAATATAGCTGCAGCATGGCTGTACCACGTAAAAAAGTTTTGTAAGTATAAAATAGGAATATTATTTTACTACTTTTTTCCCTCTTTCCACCTCTGTATCTGAAATAAGGTTTCAATGACGTAAGAGTATTAAGATTTAAGAAACTATAAGCAGTAAACAAATAAGCTGTAAGATAATTTCCAGACGATGAAATACAAAAAACTATCGTATATAGGTTCATTTTTCGCAGAAATATCTACTGTTAATTTTGTAAATATATACTGGGTGATAAGAGTGCTTTCTTGCTTAGATGTCTACCTCGTACTTATTTCTACCGTCAAGTAGTAGTGCATGCACTGCTGTACTCATATTTCAATACATTATTACATATTAACGATAATTTTTAGTTGTTAGAATTTTTTTTATTACTGGGGGTAACAACGACTTTGTATTTTTTTTTGTTTGGAACACTGTTCCCATCTCTGGGCCGAGGCTCCCCAGTACCAGTTCCTTCCTTTTGATCGCATCCAGCGCAGAGCGGTTCGAATAGACGGCGATCGAGCTCTTTCTAATCGGCTTGACTCACTGGCTCTACGTAGAGATCTTGCGTCTCTTTGTGTATTTTTTAATAGTATAAGGGTGATAAATGAGCTCACAGTCCATCTGATGGTAAGGGGTTGCTGTAGCCCATAGACATCTACATTTATCTTCGATTATGAATCAAAATGCAGATGTGTTATGACCCGTGAGGTCTAAGATGGAATGCCTCGGTTCCAGTAAAAAGAGTGGGTCTCCGGTTGTCTACACTCACCATACGAAATACTTTGAGCATTGAGATGCTATTTTACGCTGGTATTCTATGAGAGCGTGGTCCTTCTGCAGTTATGCCGACCCATTCGTGCTACAACTACACTAGTAATATAGGTTCAGCATGGCTCTACCATGTGTTTTATCGCATCTACCACGGGGAGTGCTCTGAAGAATTGTTCAGAATGATTCCAGCCGCTAAATATCACCTTCGCACATTGCGACATAACTCGTGATATGGTATCACGAGTTATGTATGGACATATCTGGATGATTGGCGGTCCACCATTGTGTGATTAACAAGAAGTTTTCTTTCTCGCACGACTTCTTTGTGGAATCGACTACCATCTGCCATTTTTCCGAGCCGATACGATTTAGGGACCTTCAAGAAAAGGCAGGCAATGCATCTGCGATTCCTTTGGCGTTGCAGTTGTTCGTGAGCGGCGGTCAACACTTGCCATGCGCCTCCCGCATGCTAGTTTGCCCCTTCTTCTATTTAAAAAAAAGTTAGTTTGGGATATGGGATGCAAAGGTATCTATCAATAAGTAATCAGTTTCAGGTTTAATTTACTCAACTGGTATTACAAATGATAAAAATAGTGATTTTATGAAAATAGCAAAAAAAGGCACATCAGCAAAAAAGTAGAGTTAGAAAGGCTATATTACCTATAACAAACACAATGAGGAAGATATGAGATAAATGAAGATACTCTTCTCTTTTATGAAAATAGCAAAAAAAGGCACATCAGCAAAAAAGTAGAGTTAGAAAGGCTATACTTACCTATAACAAACACAATGAGGAAGATATGAGATAAATGAAGAGTATATGTACAAAAACAGATACCTAGTTAAACATAATTAGTATCTAAAACAGAAAGTGATCAGCTCAATAAAGCAATAATACAACATGATACACACGGGGATAAATATTCAATAACAAAAGAAGCACAAGAGATATATAGATAATTATACTTACTACAAAAGTTATATCAGCATAGAGTCATCAATATTTGCTAATTAAAATCAGGCCATTATAACGGCAACACTAACCTGACATAATAAATTAGCCAGTACGCTATCTGTAATAATATCGACTAAAGCAACATGATAAAATTCTTCAGTTCGTCTATCGTATATCGCTAACAATAACAAAATACAAGCTTTAAATCTTTGGTGGGAAAAAAACCTTCATCCGGTCACAAATTAAAAAAATGGGCATTCTAAAACCAAGTGGGAAATGCCCGTCCGAACTGACAATAATGTAACACATTAACTCGATCTGATATAATATGATTATAAAACTAGTAATGGACCTTTCGCAAAAAAGTGTAAATTTGCCAAAGATGTGCAAGTTTCTGATATAGTCATGCTATACGGATCGAAAGAGAACTATCTTATGAATGATAATTTGGCGAAGGGAAGGTATGCCTCAGAAAAATATTATTGAAATAATTAATGCAGAAAAAGGAGTTGACCAGGTTTATGAGAAAACCGTACCAGGTTTATCAGATACTTACAGTTTGGTGAGGAAAAGTACGGAATCATCTAGTTAGATTACAATCTAACCGTTACATTTAAGAGACCGTTGAATAATTAATAACAAAATAGTATAATCAAAATCCTGTGACTTCTAATAAACATTAGAATATCTTGTTTCAAGTTAAGTGTATGATCACAATAGAAAATGTAAATTCTTATAAAAATAAACCTAATAAAAATCTTGTATTTAACAAAACTAGAGTTAAATCACAGCCTCAAAGTAACTCCTAATACATAATTAAAAACTTCGTAAATAATAAATGTAATGTGTCAAATTATCATAAAGTATATCATCATCATCATCATTACGGCCCTTCACAAGTTCACTGTTGAACATAGGCCTCCGCCAAAGAATGCCACAAAACACGGTCCTGAGCCACCTGCATCCATCGACTTACTGCATGTCTTACCAGGTCGTCACTCAATCTAGTGGGGGGACGCTCTACACATCGTCCGCCGGTACGAGGCCGCCACTCGAGAATTTTTCTCCCCATCGGTGGTCGGTTCTTCGAGCTATATGGCAAGACCTTTGCCACTTCAGCTTACTAATCCGTTAGGCTATGTCGGTCACTCTGGTTCTACTGTGGATATCCTCATTTCTAAGTTTATCACGCAGAGAAACTCCGAGCATGTCCCTCTCTATAGCTCGCTGAGCAATTTTGAGCTTCCTCATCCGGCCAGCAGTGAAGGACTACGTCTCAGTTCCATAGGTCATTATTGGCAACACGCACTGGTTGTATAGTCTCGTTTTCAAGTTTTAAGGTATACTTGACGAGAAGATGTGCCATAATTTCCCCAACGCTGCCCAACCGAGTTGAATTCGTCGATTGACCTCTCGGTCGAAGTTGGACTTACCTAATCGGACTATTTGTCCCAGGTAAACATACTCGTCAACAACTTCGAACTTGGTGCTCCCAACAACTACCGGCATAGGTGTGACATGGATATTAAACATGATCTTTGTTTTCTCCATGTTCATCTTAAGACCTATCCATTGGGAGACACTATTGAGGTCATTGAACATAGTGCTTAGGTCCTCCAGCGATTCTGCCATAAAGACTACATCGCCGGCAAATCGAAGGTGAGTGATGTACTCACCATTGATGTTAATACCTTATCCTTTCCATTTCAGTAGCTTTTCCAACAAAATACCAAGGTATTTAATTAAATTTACTTTTTGCAGAGGTGTGCATGAACATGTTAGGCGATTAGGAATATTGCAAGAATGAGCAGTAATAACATGATCTCTGCAGGTTGCATATTTATTATTATGTTTAGAGAAGGACAAGTATTTTGTTTTTTCCACGTTGAGGGTTAACACATTACCGCGAAGTAGATATGAGCGCCGAAGGCCAATTCTACGGCGGCGGTGTGGCCTCAAAATTGTCTCGGCGGCGGCGGCGTCGCGGCGGCGCAGCGTGGTCATTAGATATTTTTTTAAAAGGAAAAAAATTCTTAAAAAAAACCTAAAGGAAACCAATTTGTTGTAACCAAACACAGCTTTATATTTTTAATAAAGTCCTGCGGAGCCCCAGCCCATAGATGGGAACAGTATACCATGTGAGGCCGAACCTGCACCTTGTAAAGTGGCAGGCGGAGTGCCGGCATGAAATACTGTCCCGCTCTGCTGAACGCGCCAAGCTTTTTAGATTCCAATTTGGCCTTCTCTTCCAAGTGAACACGAAATTGCACATCACTCGATATATCGACGCCGAGGATTCCGACACTGGCTGAGGCAACAAGGGGAGTTGCTTTGAAACTGAGGAAATGCTTCGATCTGCAAGAAAGCTGGTGATCCAATTCTACAACCTCTCGGGAAGCCCATAGGAAAGGAGCTTCGAAAGAAGCATTTTATGCCAAACCAGATCGAAGGCCTTCGCAATATCCAAACTAACGGCCAATGCCTCTCCCTTGGACTCTACTACCTCCGCCGATCTATAAATCAAGTAAACCACAAGATCACCAATTGATCGATCCCAACGAAAACCGTATTGGTGGTCACTAATCAGCTGGTGGTCCTCAAGGTACCGCATGAGCTGGCAGTTTATAATGGATTCCATTATTTTGGAGAACAAGGAGGTGATGGCGATAGGCTTGTACTTAGACGGATCTGAGCGGTCGCCTTTTTTAGGGATCGGGTGGACGAAAGCCGTCTTCCGTGAATTTGAGACTACGTCTAGGGAGTAGGAGTACCGGAAAGGATGCGTTAGAACCGGTGCCAACTCTGGATCACACATCATCAGCTCAATTGGAAGAATTTTTAGGCCCACTCGAATTGTGAATGTCCAGAGAGAGGAGTGATTTTTGAACCTAGGGCTGTGTGAACTGCACATCTGGTATGGAGCACTCACACCATGGGATGGTCGGCGGTGTGCTCCCCCGTCATTGTGAGTCGATTTGGACGCAAAGAAAGATCCTAGCAGATGGGCTTTCTCCTTTGCGGCATGGACCAGTGAGTCGTCCTCCCTGTGCAGAGATGGAAGAGATGGCTGACAGAAGTTTCCTTGGACAACCTTGGCGAGAGACCAGAATGCCCGTCCCTTCTCGAAGGACGGCGAACTAGTTTCTCGACAATGCTATTGTGTGCTCTGACTTTGCTTTGGCAATTTTGGCTCTTTTGAAGGACCTGGAGGCGGAATTATTATTCTTTTTTAAGGCGCTAGTGGTTACATCCCAGGACTTTGAATCGTCAGCCAAGGCTCGGTAGCACTTCTGCTTATAGCGTGATCCTATTTTACAGGAGCGACTAAATCATGGCTGAGATCTGCCTCCGATGGGCACTACAGAGGAAGAAATAAAAAGTTCCATAGCCTGAAGTACCACATCAGCGACAGAATTAGCAACAACGGTGGGATCGTCCAGCAAGAAGAAAAGCCGCCCACAAGGGTAAGATGCAAAGAAGGACTGCATCCTATCCTATACTAGTCGGCGACCTATAGTGCCAAACAGGCGACAGCCTGCAGAATGTAACAGCGATGTTAGTGTGAATGGCACCACACTCCAGACTAGACAATGGTCCAAGGAGCCAAGGGGGCGTCGGTGGAGACCTCATATCTATCCGGATGGGAGGTCAGCAGAAGGTCCAACAGGGAAGATCATCCACATCTGGAATCCGCGTAAGCGAAGTAACCGGTTGTGTCAGACGATATGCCAAGACAAAAACATGAAGAGATCTTCCCGCATGATCGGTTACACGTTAACCGAGCCATTTGACGTGGTGGGCGTTACAATCACCGAGGATCACGATCTCTACGGATGTGATCTGCTGTAACAAGGAATCTATAGCCATTTGGACGTGGTTGATGAATCGGTCTGTCTCGGCATTACCGCTATGGGACCTATAGAGGCAACCGTAGACGCGTGATGGTCGTCGCTATCTACGCGTAGCCAAAGGCTGGACAGGTCCGAAACTTCAAGATTGCCGAGGCGTCGAGAACAGATGTCCTGTCTGATGTATATGCAAACTCCAGCCCGAGGCAGAAAGGGGTGTTCCAATTTGTACCCCGGGTAGGAGAGATACGAAGTATCAGCTGGAGAGGAGCCTGTGTTTCAGTCAGTAAGAGCAAGGCTGGATTCACCATCTCGAGATGGTAGTGGACAGCATTTAGGTTCGAGGGAAGTCCGCTGATGTTGCAGAAATTCGCAGATAGCGTGGCTGGGGTCGCCTTGGCCTTGTTGCTCAGCTTGCCCCGAGCAGTTATTGTCTTGAGCGGAATTTTGCCAGATGAAATGCAGAAGCAGAACTTCCACTTCACGCCGGCATTCTGTGAGGTCCATTGTTAACACCACACAACAATACACGTTCACTCGGTGAAATATTCAACTCGACTGTGTGAGCAACAAGCGTGGCGAGGCGATAAGGCAAACTAATGCGGCTGAGCCTCGTGTGTGTGCGGGAAAGGAAGTTGCGACTCGTCGCGACGGCGCGCCGCGTGCTTCACGCGGCGGCGACACGCCGACATGAACTCACGGCGACAGCGGCGCGCCGGCGCGGCGCTCATATCTACCGCGAAGCCATTTGGACACTCTATTAAAGCCAATTTGAACGAAATTAAACACATCTGGCCATGAATCACCAGTAGATAGTAGGGCTGTGTCATCTGCAAAAGTTACTATTTTTCCGTTCACTAGTTTGAGTTTGCAGAGGTCATTAATGTAAAGAAGAAACAGGGTAGGGCCAAGAATACTTCCCTGGGGAACACCATAGCAGATGGGGAGCTCATCACTAACGTGTTCAATTTTTACGGACTGTGTTCTATCTGTAAGGTAATCTTTGAAAAGCTGCAACGGTACACCCCTTATACCAAGCTTCTTCATTTTATACAACCATAATGTGATCACAATACTGAACACAATGTTATCCCCCTAAGATTATAGATTTTTCCATAGAAGAGAAGATTATAGATTGAAGTAAATGATCACCTCCCCCCCCCCTCCCTTTATTTTTCACTCGCGGCCTTTTAGGTCGTGAGCCCTGAGTCCAATGAAGCTGTAAGAGTCGCATATGCTAACAGCATTAACATCACAGAATCTAGACTGTACTGACTCGATTTCTCTTGCATATTGACATTTGTAGTTTTCGGAAAAATCCATGTGAATAATTGCTTCATTAAGTTCTAAGTTATCCTTTAAATTTGTTATAGCTTGTCGCTGTGCTCTTATTCAACCGCCATGGTTTAAAACTTTATCAAAATGTTTTCAAAAATAGTTATTGCTTCTTTTGGTGTGGTGTATATCTTTTCTTTTTTTGTAATTCTGTAAGACTTCTGTGGAGTAGTATTATATAGTCCAGTAAAAGATATCAATGAAATTGTCAAAAGCCATGTATGTGATACGTTGATTTTTACACTGATCACATCTTATTTTAGATTATTTTCTGTAAGTTATAAAGAGAGACATTAAGATATCGTTTTTGAAGTTTAGTGCCCCCTTTTTTTACAAACTCCTTAATTCCAGCAGATACACAAATATTTTCATCATCTTCTAAGAACTTTTCCACTTGTTCCTTATTTTTTTATGTTTGAAATCTTGAGAGTCTTATTTTTATTGAAATATAGCGCGTAATATTCCCATCGTCATTTTAACCTTTAAAGGTTGTTTTATATGTTGTTTAAAGTCATCTGACAATTTTTTTAGCATCATGAGTTTTGAGATCTTTAAAACTCTTCACCAGTTGTTCTCTTCTCTATATTTCTAAATTATTTTTTGGTTTGTCGTTTTAGCTTGTAAGCTCCAAAATTTGTTTCTTATGTGTATTGTTCATTTTTCTAAATGTTTTTGAGTTTTAAGAAATTCTATATGTTTTTCTTTCTTATATCTTAATTTTCTTTCAAGACTGTCTCTTCCACTAGAATAAGGAGTAGATATCGGTAAAGTAGATGGACATACAACTAATGTTGGTGATTTTTCTCTTGAGGCTGTGGCAATAGCCTCTTCAGAATATGACATTCGTGATCTTCTAGGTGTTGTTGGGTAGGCTTTAGTCAGTTCCTTCTTGAATCGAACTTTACGTGTCACTTGGAGTTGGGCTATTACAATATATAAAAGCCTTTATTTTATTGTAAGCCTTAAGGGGCCGATCCTTAAGAAACGCACAAATAGGCAGTTACGGTTTTAAAAATATTAAAGAACTGACTTCATTGAATGACACCACAAAAAATCTCAATTAGTTAATAGATGGGTCTACACTTTCACCGTGTGATATTTATAAAAAACATCTTGATTTTCGAGAAAAAAAACTTCAACAATTGTAAAACACTTAAAAGGGCCTTTTCTATTTTAAATCTCTAGGCCATTTCGTTATTATTTAAGAAATTTTTTTTGATTAAAACGTGAGATAAAAGTATAGACAACACATTCATCATTCATTGATGGCGTATTTTTACTAATTGAAACCAAAAAGCAATAATCTAAGCCTAAATATCATTCATTTTTCAATAGAAATCGTCCATACATTTTAGTATGAAACGGTTAGGTTTCTGTAATTCGCTTTATATTAGAGAACACGCGTGAAAATAATTCAGTACCGTCTCAGTTTTCGAGGTGACTGCACGTCCGTTTGTAGCCCGATTTGACAAGTCGAGTCGATATATCCATTGTTTGACATAGCATAAGGGTGGGTCGCGAGTGTCGGACAACATTATTTTTATTATTTGTATTCTACGAGTAAGTAGACTAACTAGGTATGTGAGTTTATTATGTAATTATTATGTAATCGTTTTTTGTAATTATCAGAAATTAATGTACTTAATAAAATAGTAATTTACTTTAATATCTATTTCAGGTAGAAAATATGGGAAAACGTAAAGAAAGTTATTAGAATAAAAAAATCTAATTAATTATGTAAGCAAATGATTATGAAGTGAACCACTCGGAAACTCGCTAAGCAAGCAGTCTTTTTTAGGACTTGACTCAACCACCGTTGCAGTGGGGATCCATGATCTGGACCTTGAGTGAATTGTTGATCAGTGAGTTACCCTCTGTGGTGTTCACCCATTGCGATATCATTTCAGACTTTCTGAAATAGTCCTGTCCTGATTGATCCGTCCGGTTCTTTGTTGAGGTTACCAACCGATTACTATGACGTTTAGGTTAATTTAGTAATATCTTATGCCGAGGTTATTATTGCAGTAGATAAATTTAGATTGATAACTAATATTTTTATAACATAGAAGTTATCTAATCAGTTAGGCTGTCTTCTAACTTTTTTGTTGGGAGAAGAGGCAATATGAACAAGAATCAATTATTAAAATATATTGAATATCTCAATAACATAAATGTGGTTAAAGTTATCTTGTTTACATTGCCTTACATAGAGGGGTGGCCACAGGAAAATAAACTAAGATATAATTTAAATTTAATGATGCATAATTCAACATGTAATAATAACTTAAATTTGACATTTAATTGTAAGAATAATAATGATAAATTTCCTTTAGTGGATATTAATAATTTAATTAAGAAGTTTTTGACAAGAGATAGGTATTACCTATCAAAGTTTAGTTTGAGACTGGTAGCAAATACGCTATCTCATTATTTATATTTTAACCCAGCCAAATTATTGGCTACCTTAACACCTGCTTTTATTGAGCAGAAAAATAATTTCACAAATGATTTGGAATTAGTTCCAAGTAATTTAAATTAGATAAGACAATAGAGGTAATCTCTAGCAAAGATAACTTAAATACCTTAGAATACAATTCAACTATACTTCATTGTGTAATTTCACAAAATAGCAATAATAAAAACTGTATTAACCTGGTGCATCAAAATATACAAGGTATGTTAGGCAAAGAACTAGAAATTGAATTATTTTTAAATATTCAATTTCTAGTTCTTTGCCTAACATACCTTCTATCATATTTTATGTATTACTGAACATTGGTTAAAAAGTTACAACTCCATATTTAATTTCAGTAATCACCAGGTGGTCAGTTCGTTCAATAGAGATACTAAATTACGTGGTGGCTCCTTAATATTCGCTAATAAATCCTTATCATGTAAAGAACGTAAAGACATTGTGAGCCTCTCTGTTGAGCGTACTGTAGAAATGGCATGTGTTGAGCTTGAGCACCTAATTGTTGTCAGTGTTTACAGACCCCCATGTTCAAATTATGATACCTTTGAAAAAATTATGGAAGAAGTTTTAGTTAAGCTTAATAAACAGAAGAAATCTCTTGTAGTGTGTGGAGACTTCAATATCAATCTCCTGGAAACTTCTTCCATCAGTATTAAATTTTGCTCTTTGTTCAAATCCTATAATCTTGATAATTTATTCTTTGAAGCTACACGAATTGCAGGGTGTAATGCAACTTGTATTGATAATATTTTTACAGGTGTTGTACCAATCAACAAAACAATAATTCAAAAACTTAGTTCAGATCACTGTGGACAACTGGTTTCATTACCTTATATGCACAAAAAACAGGAAATTGAGAAAATTGTGTTTGTTCCTATTAATGCAAAACGCCTGGAGAGATTTAGAAGTAATATGGTAAAAAACCTTCCATCGCTTTCTTATAAGAACAATGCAGACTTTTTATATGGAGAATTATTTACCCTTCATCATTATCATCATCATTACAGCCCTTCACAAGTCCACTGCTGAACATAGGCCTCCCCCAAAGAATGCCACAAAGCACGGTCCTGAGCCACCTGCATCCATCGACTTCCTGCATGTCTTACCAGGTCGTCACTCCATCTCGTGGGGGGACGCCCTACACTTCGCCTACCGGTACGAGGCTGCCACTCGAGAACCTTTCTTCCCCATCGGTTGTCGGTTCTTCGAGCTATATGGCCGGCCCACTGCCACTTCAGCTTACTAATCCGTTGGGCTATGTCGGTTACTCTGGTTCTACTGCGGATAACCTCATTCCTAAGTTTATCACGCAGAGAAACTCCGAGCATAGCCCTCTCCATAGCTCGCTGAGCTCCTTGAGCTTCCTCATACGGCCAGCAGTGAAGGACCAAGTCTCAGATCCGTAAGTCATCACTGGCAACACGCACTGGTTGTACAATTTCGTTTTAAGGTTTTGAGGTATGTCTGACGAGAAGATGTGTCGTAGCTTCCCGAACGCTGCCCAGCCGAGTTGAATCCGTCGATTGACCTCTCGGTCGAAGTTGGACTTACCTAGTCGGACTATTTGTCCCAGGTAAACATACTCGTCAACAACTTCCAGCTTAGTGCTCCCAACAACTACCGGCATAGGTGTGACATGGACATTAAACATAATCTTTGTTTTGTCCATGTTCATCTTAAGACCTATCCGTTGGGAGACACTATTGAGGTCATTGAGCATAGTGCTTAGGTGCTCCAGCGATTCTGCCATAAGGACTATATCGTCGGCAAATCGAAGGTGAGTGATGTATTCGCCATTGATGTTAATTCCGTATCCTTTCCAGTCCAGAAGCTTGAAAACGTCTTCCAATGCAGCGGTGAAGAGTTTCGGGGATATAACATCACCCTGTCTTACACCTCTCTGCAATTGGATAGGTTTCTTACTCTGGTTCTGTACTCGGATAGCCATCGTAGCTCTACTGTACAAACACTTCAGCACTTCGATATACCGACAGTCAACTTGGCATCGCTGAAGGGACTGCAGCACCGCCCAAATTTCGACGGAATCAAAGGCTTTCTCATAGTCCACATACGCCAGACACAGTGGTAAATTGTACTCTTCGGACTTCTGTACAATTTGCCGAAGGGTATGTATGTGGTCTATGGTGCTAAAGCCCTTTCGGAAACCGGCTTGTTCGGGAGGCTGGAAGTCGTCAAGTCTGCGCGTGAGACGATTCGTAATGACTCTCGAAAACAGCACGTAGACGCGGCTCAGAAGGGAAATCGGTCTGTAGTTCTTCAAGAGAGCGTTGTCGCCTTTCTTGAAGAACAAGACCACCGCACTTCTGCTCCACGCCTCCGGTGTAATGCCACCATGGAGGACGGAATTAAAGAGCTTCTGAAGGACTTCAAGTACCGGTCTTCCACCCGCTTTCAGAAGCTCCGCTGTAATTCCATCCTCACCTGGGGCCTTGCCGTTTTTAAGGTGTTGGAGAGCCATTCTAATCTCGCTCAGACTGACGTCCGGGATATCTTCGGAATAGTGTCGAATAAGACTCGCTCTTGGATCGTTACTCACACTTGCGTGTGGCTCCAACGATGACGTGTACAGCTGCCCATAGAACCTCTCAATCTCACTCAAAATCTCAGGTGCCCCGGAAACGATGCTGCCACATTCGGTCTTCAGCTTTGACAGTTGGCTCTTTCTGGCAGACAGATCTCTGGCAAAGACTTTGGAGCCTTGGTTCCGCTCGATCGCTTCTTCAATACGAGCTGTATTGAAGTTGCGCAAGTCCCGCCGCAAGCATTTGGAGATCTGTCTGTTCAGTTGCCTGTATGCTGTCAAATCTGTTGAAGAATGTAGCCTCATCTCCCGTCTAACAGCCATGAGATTAAGAGTGTGATCGGAGAGTTTTTGTGTTCTTCTGCGGCGGGTCTTGCAGAACTTAGCTCCGACCGCATGGACAGTTTCCACGAGCTTGTCATTCATATCGTCCACTTCATTGCAGTCTTCTAGGCACTGAAAACGATTTTGTAACTCGAGCTGAAAGGTTTCGGGACTTTGGATTAGAGCACGAGGGGGACGGAGCGTTGACTTCATCAGACGAGACCTCTCCAACTTAACATTTAGGTTCAGTGTGCCTCTAACCATTCGGTGATCACTGCCGGTTTTCACCCTCGCGATCACTGAGACATCACTGAACAGTTGTCGTCTGGTCGTCATAATGAAGTCAATCTCATTTTTTGTCGAACCGTCGGGGCTCGACCAGGTCCACTTCCTGTGGGGCCGCTTCTGGAAGAAAGAGTTCATCATAAAGAGTCCCTCTTTCTCCATGAAGTCGGCCAGCTGCTGGCCCCTTGGGTTCCGTTGCCCTATTCCAAATTTCCCTACTTTCAGCTCACCGTTCTCTTTTGTGCCTAGTTTTGCATTGAAGTCTCCCATTAACACCGTATATTGGGTTTTGGAGGAATGCATGGCTCTAGAGATATCCTCATACATTTCCTCCACCTCCTCATCGGGGTGTGCCGAGGTTGGTGCGTAAACCTGTATGACCTTCAGCGAATACCGTTTGGTGATTCTGAGTATAAGGTACGCAACCCTCGTCGACACACTCCCGATCTTTACAACGTTGTTAACGAGAGACTTGTGGACGATAAATCCGACACCTCCTTGGGACAGATGGTCGCCCTCCCGGTGATAGAGCAAGTTGCCGGATTCGAGGATTACCGTGTCCTCCCCCTCTCTTCGGACTTCGGATAATCCTATAATATGCCAGCGCAACTTGTCTATCTCTTCTTCCAGCTCCACGATCTTCTCGTCAGTCCTCAGGGTGCGTGCGTTGTACGTTGCCAGGTCGAGTCGTCTAAGGTGGCAACCGAACCTCCACCGGAGATTCTTAGCACCCCCTGCCCCGCCGTTACCATGGTCGCCACCGTAGCCAGGAATAGCGGGGCCGCCGGGGACTGGGGGCCGTCTCTTTGTTACATTCATAGAGGGGTATTTGCCATAGTTGCCACGCTTGGCGAGCGGGTTGGCAACCGCAGTTTTTTTTTTTTTTTTTTTATTGTAACTTTGGGTATTATCAGGGAGATGCTGCTGCCCATCTCCCGCCTGTTTCCCATTGTCGCCTTTTACGACACCCACGGGAGGATATGGGGTAGTGGATATTCTTGACCGCCACTACACGGCCCTACCCTTTACCCTTATAAGCAATGAATTTAAAAAAACATTTACTTCTAAAACATTCTCCGGAAACAGTCGCAAGGTATTTAATGAGTGGGCGACAGTGGGAATTCATAAAAGCAGACGAAGGTTATATGACCTTTACCATGAAAGATCATATAATCCTTCTGATGCTTTTAAAGAATATGTCAAAAAATATTCTAAAATGTTTAAAAAAGTTTGCTCCACAGCCAAAGCGTTACATATTAGCAACAAAATTTAGACGGCTAAGAATAAAATTAAAATGACGTGGAGTATAATTAACAGCGAAACCGGTAAAGAAAAACCTCGTAACTCAAACTATCAATTAAAAATTAACAATGAATTGACTAAATCAAATCAAGAAGTCGCAGCGGTTTTTGAGAAATATTTCACTGATATTCCTATTTTGACAACAGAGTCTTTGAATACTTCTCCAACAGTCGCCGAGTCATTACTCAAACAGAGTGTTAATATCTGTTTAAAAGAATTTAGATTTGAAAAAGTATTACCGCAAGATATTGTAAAATACTTCAAAACCATTGATGTAAAGAAAACCGCAGATTTGTGGGGGATTTTCGTGACAGTTATTGCGTCCATAATAGATTTAATTGCACCTCATCTTGCTATTATTTTTAATACTTGTATCGATTCTGGTGTGTTTCCTGATTTAATGAAGTATAGTAAAGTAATACCTTTATTTAAATCTGGTAGTACATTGGACCCCGCTAATTTTAGACCTATTTCTGTACTACCAACTCTTAGTAAAATTTTTGCAAAAATTATTTTGGATCAATTGTTAATTTTTTTTAATAAAAATAAATTACTTCATAAAAACCAATTTGGATTTACAAGGGGTCGCTCGACGTCTGACGCTGGTGTTGAGCTTATGAAATATATTTTTAATGCCTGGGAGAATTCACAGGATGCCTTAGGTATTTTCTGTGATCTTTCCAAGGCTTTCGATTGTGTTCATCATGAAACATTAATCAGGAAACTACAACATTACGGTGTAAAAAATTTGGCGCTTAGACTTATTACTTCATATTTAAGTAACAGAACTCAAAAAGTCGTGATAAATGGTAAAGGTTCCTCCGGATCGGTAGTATCAATGGGCGTTTCTCAGGGCTCGATTCTTGGCCCATTCCTGTTTTTAATCTATATTAATGACTTACCTTATCTTGTAGGGGACAATCACGATATAGTATTATTTGCTGACGGATACCTCTTTAATTTTCAAACTCAAACGGCAGTTAATTAATTATGACGATGTAAATAATGCTCTATCGAAATTAGTACATTGGTTTAACGCCAACAATATGCTCTTAAACGGCAATAAGACAAAGTGTATTAAATTTACAATACCTAATGTAAAACATTCGAATACCAATGTGCTATTAAATGGGGAGGAGTTGAGTCTTGTGGATACCACTGTTTTTCTCGGTATTACTATTGACGCGAAACTTCAATGGGGCCCCCATATATCTAAATTAGCAAGCAGACTTAGTTCTGCAGCATATGCTGTAAGAAAGTTTAGAAGTCTCACAGATGTTGAGACAGCTAGATTAGTGTATTTTAGTTACTTTCATAGCGTAATGTCTTATGGAATTTTGCTATGGAGTAATGCGACTGATATTGAAGCTATATTTGTTTTGCAAAAGAGAGCCGTTCGGGCGATTTATAACCTAAATTGTAAAGAGTCCCTCACACAAAAATTTAAAGAAATAAACATATTAACTTTGGCATCGCAATATATTTATGAAAATCTAATTTATGTACATAAAAACATAAATAGCTTTAATAAGAATAAGGATGTGCATTCTTTAAACACTAGGAACAAACATAAGCTTGTAATACCAGTTACTAGACTCCACAGAATCAGTAATTCATTTATGGGGCAATGTATACGCTTTTACAACAAAATCCCAGAACATATTCAAAGTTTATCAATAAACAAGTTTAAAAGTTTTATTAAAGAAAAACTGTACAAAAAGGGTTATTATAATATCAAGGAATACATGAATGTAAATAACCCCTGGGAATAAGGTGATCGCCACCATGCTGGTTCTATTAAAAATCATTTAAAAATTGTATAAATGAAATTATTGTTAAGTGAAATATGTTTGAAAAAAAAAGTCCCGCTGGGTTTCTTGCTGGTTCTTCCCAGGACAGAGGTATTTCCCGAACCAGTGGTAAATAAAAAAATGACTTTCAATAAGAATTATGTAATAATCAATATTGAATAAAAAATTATTCTATTCTATTCTATTCTAACGTTATGGCTTTTCATTAGTGCTGACAAAATACAATACGTAACAATAACCCTGTGGTTCCCTTTAAGTGAGTTATCAAAATTAGTATTCAAACGCATATAAATAATTTTACTTCAGAAAAATCAACATAAAAATAAGCAAATTAAATTTAAATAAAATAATTCTTGTAAATTGTGTGTGGATTGATTACATCTTCTAAAACACAAAAACCTTAATTAACATAGAATTTTTTTTTATCGTTTGTTGATAAGCAACCTTTATTTTCAAATCTTTTAATGACAATTGAATTGTGACAAAATTTTATGTTTATTAAACTTTTCGTGTTTTTAAATATGTAACTAATGAAAAAATACGGGCTCAAAATAAGTCAGTTGGCGTATACTAGACGACACTTTTGCGATCATTTCAAGTGAGTGTTTTTGGGGATTTTCCTATACTAAAGTCCTACGATGACGAGCGGGTTTGAGTTTGAGGAGCGCGCAAAACGCCGCTTATTTTATAGTAATTTTATTTTGTTTATTACATTATTTTAATGTGGATCTATTTAAAAATAATTTTTGTTACATATTCTTTATCGAATAAAGTTTTACTTGAAAGATGTATAATACATTTCTCCTACAAACAGTTGCAAGTTTGTTGCAACCTTTTTTTTAATATTTTTCCCAAATCTCTAATTACTAATAACGTGGTTTACAACATAAGTATCCAAGAAAAATGTGTATTGGCGGTGAAAGAATATTCACTACTCTAAGTCGTGGTCGTGTTCGTGGCGTGGTCGTGGATGTGGTAAAAGGCAGATGGAAACCAGGAGATGGGTAACGGCATCTTCCTAACAATAACTAGTTCCAATGAAAAGCTGCGGTAGTCAACCCGCCTGACAAAAGTGGAAACTATGAAAAATACCCCCTATATAAGCCTAATCTATGAGATTTTCCGTTGGATTTATTTTTTAGATTATATTCAGTAGGCTTATGTTCAGTAGTTGACTTTGATAGATCGTAATGAATGAATGAAGAATGTATATTTGATCTCAACATAGTTTTAGATACTGTTAGAACTCTTCCAAACTGGAGTGTCATGAATGAAAAAGATAGATGTGTTGAAAGAATTTAACGCAAATGTTTTGGATGTCGATCTAGTGCAAATGGTTTTATCAAACCCCAAATCAAAGATGTCAAGAGGGTTATTCCGGCTTGCTTCTAGAACGGAATAATTATCTTCTCTATCTATTATAAGTTTCACTATTGGGTTAGTAATTTAACTATAGTACTCTCAATTGTACATGTTTATTTTGTTATAGTGCTAATAGTAATTAGTATAAGGTATGATGGGATTGGCATGTCATTTTGACAAAAATCCCAAAAAAAAAATATCGTCATCTACGTATCTACGCGCAATTAAGAATTTTTCTCGTTAAATGACTTCGTAAAAATATTTTGGTAGGATAATTTATAATATAAAATAAATATGAACGTATTAAATATTATTAGGCATCAAATATAGGTGAAGCCGTGGTAGCTCAGATGGTTAGCGCTCGCCGTAAGCTTCACAGTACTCGAGAAACCCGGGTTCGATCCCCGCCGGCACCAATTAAATTGTTAATTGCAATTAAGTGCACGTGCTCGGCGGTGAAGGAAAACATCGTGAGGAAACCTGCATGTTTGAGAAATAAGAAAAAATATCTTTCGAAGACATGTGAAGTTCGCCAACACGCATTGGGACAGCGCGGCGGACATTTCCTTGCCCTAAAACCCTCTCAGAAATGAGAGGAGGCTTGTGCCCAGCAGTGGGACGTAAATAGGCTGCAAATTTAGGTATTCAATTACATTATTAACATACTTTCATTATTATTTCTATTATATTTAAATTTAAAGTTTCTGAGAATAACTGTATCTAGAAATATATATATATATATATAAATTTAGACGAAAATAATTTTTATTATAACTAATTTATTGTATAAACCATAACATTATACCCATTTGTTGAAAGTAAACATTTTTCTTAGCAGTAAAAAATTGCCGCGATGGTTGCAACATATAAGATATGATCCGCCATCTTGAAAGATACTGTTAAGGGGATCATTCACACACGAACCTTGGAGGTGCGCGCGTTGCGCAGCGGCTCGCGTTAAAAAATGATGTATCGGCCATGTCAGAGACCTCAAAGTGGTCGTAGGTATGTCGGCACGTCTCGTTTAGTTCAGATGTAAATAACATTCTTAGAAATAATAAATTTAGTTAGTTATTTGATTAGAAACGTTAAAATCCCATTCGTAGTACACCTATACGTTCCTGAAACGACCAACGGGTTGTTTGTTACATACTGTATAAATTGTTTAAACCACTGTGATTGTTTAAATTTGTTTACCTTTATTTTTTTAATAAAATACCGTTCTAATGAAACCCACATTTCCCATATTACACAAAATATTGATATTTTAAATTTGTTCAAAAATAATGAATAATAGTTAAAATAATACCTAGGAAGCGTAAATTCTGGCCCCACCCTTTGCCGTCAGCTATTAATTACGGGCTCGCGGACTTCGCAATGTGGCAAACAAATGACATAGAAGAAATTGCAAATGGCTACATACAATGCGTGTTTTTGAGACATTCATGAACATCCCACGAAGACGAACGCGTGATGAATATGTAACTTGTGCAAAACACCAAAACTAATTTATTCATGTCCAAGGTATACTAACACTGCGAGATGTCTGTGTGACTAGAAAATATCAATGTAGGTGTTCTATTAGAAGTTTCCACGCTGAAGGACTACAGTCTTAAGTGTAAAGCGCTTAGGTATGTTCTACAATCGCCTAAAAATCAAGATTACAACGTTTCGTTACATGGAATCGTATCTAACAATCATATTGAACGTATAAATGATATAAAAAGCACATTGTCTCAAAGATAAAGGATTGTTGAACTTATTATTTCCTTAAATCGATCAATTGCTATTTTTACATAAAAAAGCGGTTTTAGTGGCATAAGGTGTAGATTTATCAAGTATACGTAGAGGTGTAAACACGATAACTTTTGAGAATATCAAATGATCAACTCAATCTATTTTTTAAACCCTTCTTTTATCATGTGGTAAGCATGTGAAATGTGAATGGCAGTTTCATTTTGTTATGTTTAGTTATGATTTTTGTTTAGCTGAGAAATAGTGAAATTTTCGGTGTTTTGAGCAACCTTGTATTTTACTAAATTATTTTACTAAATACACTTTGCCTTACTTCCGGTCATAGCGTACTTTTTACTTCGGGCTCAGCCGTCGTCGTGAGTGGTCGCTTGTTTACAGCGGTTCGTGCTAAAAATATGGATCGCTTTAGAAATACAAAATATTCCAAAAATCAAATTTGATACATACTTGACCAAGGTAAGATATTATTATTTTATTATCACATATATTGTCACAAAATTATAATATTATAAATATCAATACAATCTATATAAATAATATTATTATTTCGGCTACTATCCACCGCGGCGAGGAATCCTAAGCCATCGGTGAAGTTAGGCATCCAAAGATAGGAACCTTCTTACTATACGCGCCGTATTTAATAAGGCTGATTTTTGTATTAATTCCTTCAGCCATTTGCCCAAACCTAACTTGGACAGATAATCGTCCATATTTTTACCAATAAGCCCATTAACTGATACAACTATTGATACAATAATAGTAGAATGAACGTCCCACATAGCGACAATCTCATGAGCCAAGTCGATATATTTTATTTTTTTATCATTCTCTGCTTTCACGAGATTCTCGTCATGAGGGACACTGATATCCACTATTATTGCCTTGCGTGTAGTTCGGTCTATCACCACAATGTCAGGTTTATTTGCCACTATAAACCTGTCTGTGATAATTGACCGATCCCAGTACAGCGTGACACTTCTATTTTCAAGGACTGGCTTTGGTTCATACTTATAATATGGAACGTCTTGTTGAGTAAAACCAAATTTAATGGCAAGCTGCTGGTGTATTATTCTAGCTACTTGGTTATGTCTGTGCAAATACTCGCCATTTGATAGTTGTGAACAACCGGAAATAACATGTCTGAAGGACTCTCCAGGGTGGTGACATGCGCGACATACGTCAACTGTGCCGTCACTCAAAATGTACTTCCGGTAGTTGTTCGTTTTAATTACTTCATCTTGTATTGCACAGATAAAACCTTCAGTTTCTGCAAAAAGGTCACCAAATTGTAACCAGTGTACTGATGCAACCATGTCTACATGAGGATTAGTCAATGTTTTAAAAAATCGACCATGCAGTTGTTTGTCATTCCAATCCTTTTTGCGTTCATCTATAGTCATAGTATGAGGCCTCTGCCAGTCCTTTGCCGACATATTAAGCGGGGTTAATGATTTGTCATTAATCACTACGTCACTATGAATGCGTGATATGTCTTTTTTTTAATAAAATATTCTCTGAGGTTGTATACTTCATGGTTGTGTAGGTTTTTAATGTTTAATAAGCCCCGTCCACCATCTTTTCTTGGAAGATACAACCTCATGACAGATGATCGCGGGTGGTGCATTCTGTGCGTAGTCATTAATGTACGGACTCGTCTATCTAAGTCATCCAATTCCGTTTGAGACCATCTTGTAACACCAAAAGTATATAAAAGGCTAGGTATTACCCAGGAGTTATATGCTCTAATTTTGTTTCCGCCGGATAAATGACTTTTGATAACTTTTTTTAATCTTGACATAAATTTTACTTTTGAATTTTCTTTAATATTTTTGTCATTAATTCCTAGTGCTTCTGCCATGCCCAAGTATTTATAGGTTTCTGTTTCAGAAAGAGAACTGAAATGTAAGTCATTTGTTATTGCAAAATTATTACAATCTTTAATTTTGCCCCTATTTACGTTGATGACAGCACATTTATCTATTCCAAATTCCATTCTAATATCATTGTTGAAACTATGTGTTAATTTCAACAATAATAGAAGATCACTCTCTTTTTATGCGAATAGCTTGAGATCATCCATGTAAAGTAGATGTGAGATGGGTGAGTTTTCTTTTCGAAACCGAAACCCTAATCCGGATTCCTCAATAGTAGTGCTTAAGGGATTCAGGGCTAAACAAAACCAAGTTGGGCTCAAGCTATCACCTTGGAATATACCCCGCTTAATATTTATAGAGTCTATCGAACTACTTTGCCACTCACCTGGTAGATTTAGGACAGTGTTCCACTGACCCATTAATTTACTTAAAAACTTACAAATTTTGTCATCTATTTTATATATTTCTAAAACTCTCTTTAGCCATGAATGTGGAACAGAGTCATATGCCTTTTTGTAATCCACCCAAGCAGCGGACATATATTTGCGGTTACGAAAGACTTGTCGGCAAATAGCTGTGTCAATGAGAAGAAGTTATTTACAACCACGTGACCCTTTCCGACATCCGTTCTGTGCAGTTGAAAGAATATATTATTATTATTATTATAATCACAGATTTTTATTACAATATTTTGTTTCGCTAAAAGTACGCAGGATTTATATATAAATATACTTATACGTCTTGGACTTTATGGAGACCTGAAGATGTACTTCGATATCTGCTACTGGTACTACTCAACGAGTAGAACTAGGTGTGCCAAGATTGTGCTCGTTATGTTCGTTATGATGAGACGTTACCCCGACTTGAAGGTGTACTTTGGTGAATGCTACTGGAACTCCTCGAAGAGTAGTAATAGTAATAGGTGTGCTGAGTTTGGCCTCGTTTTGTTAATTATGACTTTTATTTGAATTACCGCCGAACAGTGGCGGATTATCCTTAAGGCAAACTAGGCAAACTGGGTAAGATTAAAAAGGTGCGCACGGAAGTTTTTAAACGATAAATATCATATTTGATTACACCTAAATCGCTCTTACTCTCTCATCACATTTTTAATTTAATCTTTGTTAATGATACTAGTATCCTAATTATTTTGCAATTATTAAAATATATTATAAATTATACATAGTTTATTTGCAAAATGAGTATATTTATTTTATAATAGATATAATATGGCCCATAGAGGGGCACCGTTGAGGTGCTAGGCTAGCTTAGGGTGCTATCGACATTTAATCTGCCTCTGCCTCTGGACTTGATAGAGTGACCTGAAAGTGTACTTCGATGAATGCTACTGGAACTCCTCGAAGAGTAGAACTAGGTGTGCCGAGTTCGGCCTTGTTTTGTTAGTTATGGTGAGACCTTACTTTCGGACTTGAAAGAGTGATCTAAAGGTGTACTTCGATGACTGCTACTGGAACTCCTCAATGAGTAGTAATAGGTGTGTGGATTTTGAGCTCGTTTTGTTAGTTATGTTGAGACCTTACCTCCGGATTTGATAGAGTGACTTGAATGTGTACTTTGGAGACAGCTACTGGAACTCTTTGACGGATAGAACTGCAATTTACATTTTTTTTCATTATTATGTAAGCATTAGGAGTCGTGCACTTTTGAATTTTCTAAATTTTTTTTTATATTTGAAGTTTGACATAAATTTATTAGAAAATTCAAAGTATAGTAATAAGGTTATTAGTGAAAAATTGTGTGCATTTAAACTAATTAAAAAAAAATTGGTATAATCATGTTATACGTAATTTTTAATGCGCTTGAGGCATGCACAATTGGATTTACCAATTTTTTTCTTCCTTCTTACGATCATAATACTTTTTAAACTCTTCCTCCACTTTTTTATTTGTATTATTTGCTGTCGTGGAGTCATTTCATTAATAGAAAGCACTTTTTTCTCTTCTCTCCTCTTTTGCTATTTAAGTTTATTTCTTGCTTTATATTCAGCATATAGAATGGTGATCCCATCTTTAATTTTTTTGGTACCTTTTTTCATCTAGTCTTTTCTTTTTAAGTATTTCTACACGATTTAGTTTTGATGATTAAGGTCCAGTTCAATCCCCAGAAGACACAAGTTTGCGCGTTTACCGCTAAAAAGAACCACTTTGTCGTATCTCCTCAGTTTCAAGGCACTCCCCTTGCTGCCTCAGCCAGTATCGGAATCCTTGGCGTCGACATATCGAATAGTGTGCAGTTTCGTGGTCAATTGGAAGGGAAGGCCAAATTGGCCTCTAAAAAGCTTGGCGTGCTCAGCAGAGAGAGACAGTATTTCATGCCGGCACATCGCTTGCAACTTTACAAAGCGCAAGTTCGGCCCCACATGGAATACTGTTCTTATCTCTGGGCCGGGGCACCCCAGTGCCAGCTCCTTCCATTTGACCGCATCCAACAGTGGTAGAGCCACGCGGCAGCTTTTGCTGTCGCACGGATGGGCCGGCTCGAACCGGGGTGGTAGCACGACCTCACAGAAAACCAGCGTGAAGTAGAGGTTTACCTCTGCGTTTTGCTTGGTGAGTGCAGGTGGCCGGAGGCCCTTTTTACTGGAAATGAGGCATTCCATCTTAGTCCTCACGGGTGACAACGCATCTACATTTTGATTTATAATAGAGGATAGAGATGTAGATGTCTATGGGCCGCAGCAACCACTTACCATCAGGTGGACTGTGTGCTCGTTTGTCACCCTTATCATATAAAAAAAAATCCAGCGCAGAGCGGTTCGAATCGTCGACGACCGAGTTCATTCTGATCGGCTCGATACACTGGCACTGCGTAGAGATGTTGCATCTCTTTCCGTATTTGATCGCATCTATCACGGGGAGTGCTCTAAGGAATTGTTCGGACTAATTCCAGCCGCTCAATTTCACCATCGCACATCGCGACAAAACTCGCGTTACCATCCATACCATCTGGATAATTGGCGGTCCACCACTGTGCGGTTTAGAAAAAGTTTTCTCCCTCGCACAACTTCTTTGTGGAATCAATTACCATCAACGAATTTTTCGGACCGATACGACTTAGGAACCTTCAAGAAAAGAGCTTACACCTTTCTAAAAGGCTGGCAACGCATCTGCGATTTCCCTGGTGTTGCGGTTGTTCATGGGCGGCGGTAGTCACTTACCATCAGGTGAGCCGTATGCTCGTTTGCCCCCTATCCTATAAAAAAAAGTTTCGACAAAGAAGAGGACGGGGAGGAAAAGAATGAGAAATGACGTGAAACATACAGATCACGTATGTAACGAAGCGTGATATTATGATTAATCATAATATATTAATATATATATATAGATAGATATATATATTCTGCCCTTTCCGAACGACCATTTGCTTTCCCAAAAAAACTCCTGAAATTAGCAATAAAAAAAATTGAGGGTCAATTATCGGGATAAAAACTATCCTATCTCTCAAGTTGGACCAAACTGCACACAGTCTGCAATTTTTTTTTGAAATCGGTTTTATCTGTTGAATACTTACAGCAACACGTTTGTATTTTTAACATAGTGCCATCCATTGAATATTTACTCAATCCAGTCAACAGATATCGTCATCTGACAGAATCGTTTGGAGCTAACAGATTTGTGACTGTAAAATAATAGACAAATAATTTTCAATAAAATAATATTGTATTGCGACTATAAATTGAGATGTAAGCTATCCTATCTTTTAAATTGGACCAAACTGCACATTGACCAAAAAAAAAAATTTCATTGAAATCAGTTCAGTAGTTTAGGAGTCCATCGCGGACAAACAACGTGACACGTAATTTATATATATATATATATTATATTTATTTAAATATATTATTTAAAATAAAATACGAAACTACAAATATTAACTTAAAACAGAAAACCAGCGATGTATAAATAACTTTTTGGTTGTGTGACGGGGTATTGATAAAAACCGATCTGAGCCGTGAAAGTTAAAACCTCACAATATTTATTATAATATTTATATTAGAAGTCGAACTTTATGTCCGTCATTGCTACATGAGAGCCGGACTTTGGACTTTTAATTAACTTAATCAATAACCAATGGAGCTCTAGCTACTTTTAGTGATGGGCAGAAAATTACGTAATATTGATATAGGGCCACTACCCGAAGGCGAGCCTCAGGGCACGTTTGCAGCTGACGCTTGACGTGATAGTGTACAGATCGTCAGCGGCTCTCAACTAAGCAGGCGGGCAAGAGTCGGGGAACCCGAAGATAGTTCAGGCGATCAACAGAACGGGGCGAGTGTGGGTGATACTTTGCAAAGGCTTTGCCTACAAATTCTGTTGGCTCATCTACAATAATAGTAATTGATGATAGAAGAAAGTAATTAATAAAAGAACTTGAAAAATTAATGTTTTGGTAATTTAGAGTAAGATCAATAAGATCAGGATATACAGGCCTAATTTAAAATAATTCAAACCATATTATTATCTAAAACACGATACTAAACTATTGTCAATACAGAATGTTCGGAAGGTCGATGCAAAGCTTTGAGTGGAGGACAGGTCACCGTGTGGGGCACATTTTTGAGCAGGTTACCAAAACCTAATGACTTAGAATTTCTAGTTATCGTGAAAGTTATGACTTTTGGCAAATAACCCATACTTAAAACGTCATTGTCTCTGTAACTCCGTTGTCGCCGCTGAGGCGACTTTGTATGTTAAGCTTCTACTCCGTTGTCGCAGCGGCGACATTTAAAGTAACAATGTTTTTATTTTAAATATAAATATATATTTAATTCAAATATTTTTTGGTTCTTCATCAAGGTCTATACTCTTAGTTTTTATAAATAATTGTGTTAAAATTATCGTTTATTGTATATTTTCCCTCGAAATGGAAGAAAATAATTTCAATGCAATTCATGAGTTCGCCGAAAGTGAAGATGAATTCGAATTTAACTTATACAGCGACAATTTGACTGAAATTAATAATATAAAAGGTAAATACTGATAGTGATAGCAGCGATATAATAGTTCATCGAAGACGAAAAGCACGGCCTATTGAAAGTAACACCGATGATAATGCAAATATCTCCTCCTACGAAGATAATTGGGTCAGTATTACAGAGAATGAATATGTGCCCCTAAGAGTAAATTTTTCGATAGGAACAAAAGTAACAGGCCCCCAAATTCCATCTAATATTTTTGAACCGATTCAATTTTTCAAACTATTTTTCCCAAAACAGCTTGTAGAGGAAATAATAAAAGAAACAAATAACTATGCAAAATCGATGTTGAATTCAAAGAACATATCTAAAGATTCTATATGGCAAACATGGCGTGATATAAATAAAGGTGAATTTTGGACTTTCATTGGACTTATCTTAAATATGGGTACAATGCCTGTTTCTAACATGCAAGAATATTGGTCGACTAGACATAACAGTAGAATCCCTTTTTTTCTGATGTATGGATACTCCATTTAATAACACCTGATTTGGGGAATCAAAAATCTTAAAACTCGTATACAACGAGCCAGCATTTTTTTAGACTATTTAGATTCAAAATTTTTTGAACACTTTATTCCTGGTAAAAATATTTGTGTAGACGAATCAATTGTAAATTTTAAAGGGAAAATTTCTTTTATAACTTACAACCCTATTAAGCTAACAAAATGGGGTATAAGAATCTATGCAATGGCGGATTCTGAAACAGGATATATCTATTCTATCTCACCTTATTATGGAAGTATTACATATGAAAATCTTATTCGTTCAGATTTACCAGTCAGCACTAGAATTCCTCTGCATTTATACGAGTATCAAAAGCTGCTAGATATAATCCCAGAGGCACAGGGCTGCCATATGTTTACTGATACATATTATACCAGTATACCTTTAGCAGAAGAATTAATTAAATTTAAATGCCATTTGACTGGTACTATAAAAGCTAACAGGAAAGGTATCTCGACCTTTATGAAAAAACCTAAGTTTTCGGTTAAAAAAATTACTGTTTGTAAAAAAGGAAAAAACATGTTCTTAGCCTGGAAAGATAAAAGGATTGTCTCTTTTTTAAGTAATTGGAATGATGCTGGGATGATAGATTCAAAAAGAATTCTTCGAGGGGGTACGGAAGTAAATATTAGAAAGCCTAATGTAGTTGTAAGTTACACAAATTTTATGGGTGGTGTAGATCGAGGTGATCATTATGCATCCACCTATTGTTTTTTGAGAAAGTCTCTTAAATGGTGGAGAAATATGTTTTTTTGGGGCCTGGAAGTGTCTGTAATTAATTCATATATTTTATATAAAATTGAAAAAACAAAACAAAACGAAACGAAACCATTGACACATTTGAAATATGTTAAACTGTTAGTCGATCAACTGATTAATATTTTTCTAAGTGTAAGTGCTCGAAAATGACCGTGCCAGGCTCTACTGAAACCGAGCCATTATCACAGACAGGACTATTCTTGCGAATAAGCCTGATATTGTGCTGATAGACCGAGCACAAGCAAGGATATTTTTGTTCGATATTAGCATTCCGTATCACAAGAACCTCGTAAAAGGCGAAACGGATAAGCAACAAAATATCTGGACCTGGCTCACGAGGTGACCGACATGTGGGGTGGACTGCCGACCGAAATTATTCATGTAGTCGTTTCTGCAAACGGGCTAATCCCGGTCAGCCTCTCAGGTCATCTGAGGCGACTGGGACTCCGTGACGGACCGCTCCGGGCGCAAATGCAGAAGGCGGTGCTCCTTGATACTGACTGCATCGTCCGCCGGTTTCTTTACCTTCCTCCCTAACCCTCGGCTGTTTGGTCTCCCTTGCCGATAGCTTCCGTCTGGTTAGGTTTTTATTTACTTATGTATTCTTTATTTATTTATTTTACTTTATTGATATAGATTAATGTATATTTATCATTTTCATTTATATACTTATACAGCCCAATCCGATGAGAAAAATACATAAATACCCCAAATAATAATTTATTTTATTTTATTTATTTATTTATTCATTCGTTTTAGGAAGGCTTACAGACTAATATCTTCGTAAAGTTACAACATGGTGATAAGAATTGCTAATTACAAGCCTCCACATATTACAATATAATAATAATAATAATTCCCCCTAACCCTCGGCCGTTTGGTCTCCCCTGCCGAGGGCTTCCATCTGGTTGGGTTTTTTTTATATATTTATGTAATTTTTATGTACTTATTTTATTTTATTTATATTTATGTACGTTTATCATTTTCATTTTCAATTATATATTTATACAGCCCAACCAGATGAGAAAACTATACAAATACCCCATAATAATAATTCTCCAGACTTAATTTCGGTCTCGGCAGCCAGTCTGTGTGGAGACTAGCAATTTGCGCAGGACAGGATTATAGTGCCCAAGTGTATGCACAAGCCCAGATTCACTCTCAATTCCCTCACTCTCATAGTCTGATGGAACTGTGATTCGGTGCAACCGTAGAGAGATCAGGCGCAGGACTAATGGCTTTACTTGCTTTCCGAGGCACGGGGGTGAAACACCGCCAACTTTGAATCTCCGAGCTACAGAGGATTTCTTTACAGAAAAACCCAACAGCTGATTTTGGCCCGACCCAGGACTCTGCTAAGCTGGAACCTCATCATCAGCAATCAAGGAACCTCATAAGAATCAATGAGGCAGTCTTTATATACATAGCGATTTAGGGTTGTTAACGGGATCAAAAAATACATATATGGTAAAACGATAATAGTAAAATGTAATAACATTAAAAAGATCTTATTTCAAAAAGGGTTTGCATTTTACTTATTTACAAAAAAACATAAATTCTATATATTTTTAAAATATTTCCACCATACCAAACACAATCTACACATTAGGATTTAGTAAGAGTTGGTGACCAACAGCATTGTCGTCGTGTAACAATTATGCAAAGAAATAATACATTTCGAAATTCATACTGATTTTTAAGTGCTAAAATGGTCTCATGATGAATATAAAATGTAAGATAATCGAAGGTATGACAGCTTAATGCAGTCGCCTCAGCTCAACTTCGTGCAATAAATGTTTTAATGTATCTAAATAATTAACAATCTTAGATGAAACGCAGACACGTTGACATTAAATTATCGATGTGGTTGACGTTCGCTACTATAAACAATTAGCTAGTGAAAGTAACTCCGTCTGGGAATATTTTAAGTTTAGGCAACGTTTGCAGACATACAAAAAGTGTTATTGAATTAGGATTAGACCAATAAAACGGCTCAGTCAATCTAGATGTTACTGCTTGACTGATCAAGTTCGATACTACCGCAAACTAAATGCCAGATTCCCAGTGACTAAGTAAGCCCAGTAATAAATATATAAAACTTATTAAGTTCACGTTGAAATAAAATTAATCCTATTAGTTGTTGGTTTCTTAGTTCAATGATTAATTACGTAATTTAGATATTTGCAGTTTTTTTAATACTGTGAAAGTCATGGTTACTCATGGACTAAGCGCACGCTGTAAATTTCACAGTAGCAATCTAGGTTCGATCTTTTTCGGCACCAATAAAATTGTTAATTGCAATTTTAATTGCTAGTTTACGACGTTCTCAACGGTAAAGGAAATAATCTCAAGGAATTCTGTGTGAAGACTGCCAACACGCACTGAGCTGCCTGAGCGTCGGAGTAATGGCTCCATAACCCTCTTAGAAATTTAAGAAAGCCTATTGCCAACCCGTTTGCTAAGCGTGGCAACTATGGCAAATATCCTCTCTTTGAAGCAATCCATGGGGGTGACCTATGTTCAGTAGTGGATTTTAATAGGCTGTTACGGTAACGGTATTAAAATCTGTGTTTATGCCATGTGAGTACTTTCTGCAAGAACCTTTATAATACATTTAAAATTAACTATTCAGCTAAAAGGCAAAACATATTTTTTATTATAATCAGCTCAGCCGTTTCCAAGCAATCGGTAAGCGTGAAATATAAAACCTCCGCCTTGTTTTGATCTGGTCAAGATCATTGATTGGGATTCAGTAATACTAACACATTCTCCTAAACTTTTCGACAGATTTTTTTCTGCAGTGATTACTTCACTCACATTTTACATACACATTTTTATGTAAGACTAGCGGTCCACCCCGGCGTTGCACGGGTCCAATTGTGAATTTTAACTATCCAGGGAATCAACTCCAACACACACATAAAAATTCACCAAAATCGGTTCAGCTGTTTAGGAGGAGTAAGAAACACACGTAGAGAGGAATTATATACATAAAAATGATTTTAATAAAACATGTTACAAATATTTATAAATACGAGTATCATCTTTAATAAAATAATTTCTAAGAAAAATACGATCCACAATTTCAATTGAGGGTTACTGTATCATTTTAGGCGCGCGCTGAATGCTTAAGCTCTAAAAGCTCACATATAATATTTATTATTATCCAGGATACCGAAAACTCATTTCTATTAAGAATAATATATCGTGACATAACAAATTGATTTTTCCGAGAAAATTTTGCCAAATAACAATAGTTCAAACACATTTTTATAACCCTCATAACGTTTTCGCTTTCTAATTAAAGCGTAGTTTTATTTATTTTTTTATTTTTTTATGGGAGAGGGGGCAAACGAGCTTGCGGCTCACCTGATGGTAAGTGACTACCGCCGCCCATGAACAACTGCAACACCAGGGGAATTGCAGATGCGTTGCCGGCCTTTTAAAAAGGAGTAGGCTCTTTTCTTGAAGGTCCCTAAGTCGTATCGGTCCGGAAAAATCGCTGGTGGTAATCGATTCCACAAGGAAGTTGTGCGAGGGAGAAAACTTCTTCTGAATCGCACAGTGGTGGACCGCAAATCATCTAGATGATATGGATGGTATCGCAAGTTCTGTCGCGATGTGCGATGGTGAAATTGAGCGGCTGGAATTAGTCCGAACAATTCCTCAGAGCACTCCCCGTGGTAGATGCGATAAAATACGCAAAGAGATGCAACCTCTCTACGCAGTGCCAGTGAGTCAAGCCGATCGGAAAGAACTCGGTCGTCGATGATTCGAACCGCTCTGCGCTGGATGCGGTCAAGTGGAAGGAGCTGGCACTGGAGGGCCCCTGCCCAGAGATGGGAACAGTATTCCATGTGAGGCCGAACCTGCGCCTTGTAAAGTTGCAAGCGGTGTGCCTGCAGTTTTATATCAGAAACCTTTACAAATAACAAAAGTTAACACATTAAACCTTAAATTGTTTTCACTTTCTGATTAAGGCGTAATTTTGTACCAGAAAATTTTAATTTGTTCAAATATTTCTGGTTCAGTATGAACCAGTAGGATTTGCGTAAAAATCAAACGATAACAGAACAAAGAAATGCAAATATGCTCAACAGTAGAAGGTAACGGAGTAAGGAAGTTTATATTCTCTTGAAAATAATTATAAATACATTGCGGGGAAACCCGACATTCTACGAAAAGTTAAAAAGAAATATATTTTTCCTTGTGATTGTAGCAAGTGAGTGAATATTTTTTGAAAACACGATACATCAAATTGTAATTTATGCAGTTGTAATTTATGATAATGATAGAGACTATTCCGATTCCATTGAATATTATTGTGATTATGTATTTTATTTATTATTGTAATTTGTGATTATGTATTTATAATATTGACCTTCAGAACGATTTTATGTATATTTGTTATATGCGATATTTCTGTAGACAACTAAAATGTGTCCATACTGTAACCGTTCAATTTGTTTTGTGAATATTTGTTATAAAACTCACGGACACGCACGCACACATGTATTCGCACACACATACAGCCATGCATATTTAAACACACACGCACACATGCGCGCACACACATACGCACGCATATACATGCGCGGACACACGCGCGCACACACACACACACACACACGCGCACACACACACTCACGACGCTGCAGCTGTATTATGGATACAGGATAATGGGTCTCGATCAGTGAAGGACAGAATACCAGTGTAAAATAGTAGCGTAATGTTGCTTTTTTCCGTGCAATTTTTCCCACCTTAGAATTTTCCATTTTCAAGTATGTCTTATTCTTCCTCATATGTCTATAAACAGCCAACAAGTGAACATGGGCCTTTATCATGATAGGGTTCTGTGCAATCACCACGCTTGACAGGTGGATGGGTGATCACAGTACCGATATCTCGCATTTTGAGCTGCTTCCTCTCGCATAAATTTCTTCGTTTTCTTTTAGTCACCCTTTACGACACCCATGTGACGAAATAGAGTGATGGATTCTCTTATGCTGTTAACACACGTGTCTCTTTAATGACTGTTAACCACAATGAAAAAGTTTTTACGTAAAATTAAAAACGCCGTCACTGTATTTTCACGTATGCAAAGTTGTGAGTCTGCATGACGAGACACATAGTAGGAAGTATTAGAACTAAAGTCGGTGACACGCGGATACTTATATGTATTATATTTACACTTATTAACTTATTTGTTGGTATCTTTTTTAGGGTTCCGTACTAAAACAACAAGAAAGCCTTATAGTTTCGCCATGTCCGCCCGTCCGTCCGTCCGCGGTTTTACTTAGAGACCCTAGACCTAGGTGCTACAAGTTAATCACTCCTACAAAACTGTGAAATAAAATCTTAAAAAACGTTTTTATTTTGGGTACCTTCCATACAGGTAAATTGAGGATGTTTTTTTTACCCATCTATTCAATATCGTGTGGGGTATCTTTGGACAGGTATATCAAAAACACTGAGGGTATGGACCAACATTTTTTCGATTCAGGGGTCGGTTTGCGAAATATTTAACTTTAAAGTGGTATTTTTCATAGAATCATGTGTCCTTTCCCCTCTACCAACTAAACCGCTGTTTTTGGAAATGTGAAAAGTATACACGATAGTAGAATATATAATGAAGTGAAAAGAAAAACTATCACAGCTAAGTAGAATTAACAAGTCAACGAGTAATGGTTGACCAATTTATAGAATGCACTTCGGTTAGTAAAAATTTTGATACAACTCCATAAAAAATGAACTAAAACTAGGTGCATTATAAATTTTGTTCTGTTATTGTCAACTGTAAGAAATAAACATTTTATGAATAAAACTACTTAAATGCGTTACTACTATAAATTTACGTTTTCCTATGCGGTATAGGCAGGGAAGATCTTTATTACTGCTTTCGCTTACTTTTTTAGTTGGTATTTATTGTAGGCCTCATTCAAAATATTCATACAATCATATAGCTTTATACAGTTTCATTCGTGGTACTCTTGGTTTACGCGGGCGACCCTCAGGATAATTTAGGGCAGTGATGCTTTCATATATATCTTAGGGTTGCACTGCTGGGAATATATAGATAGATAGTTGAACTATGACTATCTCTCTACGGACTTGGCATGTCAATGATTAGTAGATTGTATTATTTTCAAAATCGAAAATATTTTTTAATCTTTTTTTAATACTACTCCCTATAAGTCTGATTGGCGAATAAGACCTTTAGTTACTATCGTCCTATTTAGGCCCATTTTTATTCGTTATAGTGGTCAAACAGCGAACTCACATAATATGCTCATCATCAAGAAAGCCCACGTATTGTGACGGGCAACTACGGAACCCTGTAGGAAACCTGTACATTGTGCGTGGTCCGACACGCAATTGGCCAGTTTTTCTTTACCAGCTCGTTAATGTCTACTGTTTTGTCATGGGCGTCTTCGTTAGTTTGGCTTTTTTTTCCACGCGGTATCTAAAATATAAAATACACCAATACGTTCAGGTATTAGTTGACGAATTTTGGGTTTGGAGAAAATTCGAGGGAAAAATTCACATTTAAGCATTCGAAAACTTATATATATATAATACGCAAGAAATAGAGAATCCTAATACGACGATATATTAATGTTGATACAGAATATACAGATGTTGTTATTTAGTGTTTTATTTGATGAAAAACTTAGGTTTGAGGGGTTGGTCTGTAATGTAAGTAGCAACCGTTTTGTCAACTTAAACTGTACATAAATAATATTAGGGAATATATTGGGACACAATTTATCCAAGTTTTTGTACGTGGTAGAGCCATGCTGCAGCTATATTATGGTTGTAGCACGAATGGGTCGGCTCGACCGGGATAGGACCAAGCTCTCACAGAATACCAGCGTAAAATAGCAGCTTAACGCTGCATGTTTCGTATGGTAATTGTAGAGAACCGGAGACCCTTTTTACTGAAAACGAGGCATTCCATCTTAGTCCTCACGGGTGACAACGCATCTGCATTTTGTTTCTCAAACGAGGATAAATGTAGATGTCACAGCAACCACTTACCATCAGGTGGACTGTGTGCTCGTTTGTCACCCTTATCCTATAAAAAAAGTTCTTGCGTCCTATTTAAGCTTACTTATGCTGATATAGTGATGGGGCCATGCCATTTGTCATGAACTAAAAGTCTAATTTAACGAGTACAAAATGCTTGAGCACGCTTACTAAGCTACGACTTTAATATACCACCTCGCTCGAATGTTAATCTCTATATAAGTTGTGGCTTTTAAATATCCAAAATAGTTTACTTATTTGGATATTTTTAAGCCATAATTTTTATTCGTGGTTTTTTACTTTGTTGCAATGCTAAGTCGTTTTTTATTTACAATCTTTAATGGGATGAAATTAAAGTTAAACGTTAAGACAATATTGTAGTTAAAGTAATGGCTTAATAACTGTTATTGGTGAAAATTGCGCGCGACTTCCGTACTTCGATTTTCAAATCGACACCTACTAGTAATTAATATTTGTCACGCAATTGCGAGAACAGGAGATAATACTTAATCGATTTACGATACTGGTTTCCACAATGACTTGAGCCGTCGTTTCTCCGCGCCCTCAACATGGCAACGTTTGTGTTGACGTCGCATTCCGCTCGGTGTGTTTTCTGTGTCGGTGTTTTTATTATCACGCTACACTTGGAGCTTATCGTATCGGCGCCTCAGTTTTTCAACGACGTGGAATAATTACTGAGGGCACTTCGAAGTTATTCGCGCGGCAAGAGCTCGATGACAGCTGTATTGCTCCCAATCTGATATTTCTGAAGTGGGCTGTAACCGCGTGAAATAATATTGACGTTGCAACGTTGTTCTGTTTTCGTTTTAAAGTTTTTATTTATATGGCGTGACAATATGTTAGTCATGTACTTATCTCCATTAAAGAACGTTATAGGAGGTTGGGTTTATTGCCGATTTAATGTTCAGTACGGACATTACTTAATTCCTTAAACAGAGCTCTTAATGTTATCATAATACAAAAATAAAATAAAATTGCAGCTACCTTCATTTAACGATAATATAAGTACACACTTATTGTACACAACAGATAAAAGTTTGTGTAACGAAATCAATTATTTATGATATAAAACTGCGATACATGGTCAAACTAAAAAAAACTTCCTATGAATATTAAATTAAAATACCTTGTATATATGATATTGGAGCAGTTACGATAATTAATTAATTACAAGCACTTAATAAATTTTCTCATTCTGATAATTTTAACATAAATAAATTTCCGCAAATGAATGCCAGCTATTGTAAATTAATAAATGTTACATACAATATTTTCGTCGCGGTAAATGAATTTAACTAAAAATAATCTTTAAGTTGGAGTTTAAAGCCTTAATAATACTAATGTAAAAGTTATAGAAAAAGAGAAAAATATGCCAATTGCAACAAATTATAAATCGTTAAAATTCGTAGAAATCCAGAAGAAAAAGTACTGGCTCCATTTTAGAGTACCTCATTCCATACCTCAGTGCGTGTGTACAAAACTGAAACAAGAAAAAAACTTTGTATCGTTTCGAAAAACGTGAAATAATGACAGTGTGCCATGTGAAATTAAATTTTCACTTTTGATTAAATTGCTGCCATTTGTCCTTTAAAACGGTTGATTCACTCATGACACTTTTATAATTTTAATTATATTTCAGTATAATTTTAAACTTTTTTTTACTACCTTTACTTACTATTTTATCATGATTGTCATCATCATCATATTCATTAAAGCAGCCTATTATAAGTACACTGATGAACTCAGTTCACTAAAAAGGATAGTCTTGAGGCACCTGCATCCAACATCTCCCCCCACATCTTATCGAGTCTAGATTTAGATGGCTGAATAATTGCCACTTCAGCATACTATTTCGTTGGGCTATATCTGTTTATCAGGTTGATTACGGATATACTAATGATATAAAGATCTAAAAGAAAATATGAGTCAGAGCATAGCCCTTTCCAAAGCTCACGGAGCGATTCGAGCTTCCACATACGGCAATGTCTTCGAAGCGCACTGGTTTTTTAATTTAAGCAATTTGCATGAGACCTTGTGTCGTAATTTATGAATGCTGTCCAGCCAAGCAAATTCGTCGATTGACCATTCAATGAAGTTGGAGTTCAGTAGTCATACAGTTTGTTTTAGCTAAACATGTTTGTCAACTATTTTGAGCGTAGTTTTTCAGCACAAATACTGCCGGCAACAAGGTAATATAGGTCTTTACCAAAATTGCCGTTTTGCTCTACCGGACATTTCATACCAAAATTATTTTTGTTTGGCTAAGAATACTAATTTCAAATTAATTTTATTTCAGAAACATGGATTTTTTTAAAACTAATCATTTGCTTATTATTAGCGTATGTTTTCATCACATATGACTCTTTTTCGTCATTATGGATACGCTAAAATTCGAGTAATTATAGAATATGTGTACGATGGTACAGCATCGCACGCACGCACCACCTTTTATTGGTTTTCCTGCTTCCGTTCTGGAAATTTCGACCTGAAACGTAAATCCCGCGGTTGTCCGAAAACTTAGGTCGATAATGACGAATTAAAGGCGGTTGTGGAAGATATTGATACTCAATATATGGCCAAATCATCAGCAGCCTTCGACGTTAGATTCAAAACAATAGTGGTCCATTTGAGTGGAATTGCCAAGATAAAAAAGCTTGAAAAATGGGTGCCCTACGAACTCTATGCACGGCAACGCGGAGTACGCGTCGAGACGTGACTTGCACTGCTCGACAGGCACAAAAACGAAGGAATTTTTAAACACATTGTTACCTGCGAAGAAAAATGGATTCTGTTTCACGATCGCCAGCACTCAGAAAGTTGGTTGGATGCTAGTTAAGTACCTAAACAATGCCCGAAACCTAAACTTACCCCTAGAAAAGTGATGGTCACTGTTTGGTGGTCTAGCGCAGGTGTGATTCATCACAGCTTCTTACCGAACGGGATGCGCATTACTGAAGATGTATACCGTGAAGAACTGAATACAATAATGAAGAAGCTCGCACGTCTCCAACCAGATTTAGTCAATCGCTCGTCCCCGCAGCTTCTGCACGACAACGTGCGACTTCATACTGCACAACAGATGGTCTCCAATTTACAAGAGCCGGGGTTGGATGCTCTCTGTCATTCGCCGTACTCACCAGACCTTGCCCTTACAGACTTCAACTTTTCCAGAATTTGGATAACTTTTTTGGAGGGAAAAAAATCAATACCAGAGAGGCAGTACAAAATGCCTTTGAAGAATTTATTGCCTCCCGTCCAGCTGATTTCTTCGAGAAGGGCATCAATAAACTGCCACTGCGTGGGCAAAGATCTATCGATTGCATGAGTGACTGACTTATATTAATAGAATTAAAAATATAGCAAAAAAAGAAATAACGTTAGCTTCTTTTAATTAAAAACGGCTATTTCATAGGTAAAGGCCTAATACAACTAAAGGATGTAGTCAAGTATGCGTTCAAGATGATTCGTAATGCCTCCGAATACAGCACGTAGAAAATCGGTCCGTAGTTTTATACTATAGTGTTATCGCTTGTCGTAAAGAGCTAAACTACTACACTTCTACTATACGTTTTTGTGAAGGTTGAAAGACAGAATTAAGTATCAAAAATAAGTTTAAAATTTATAAATAGTAAACATCAATTAATTTATTTCTACGTTTTTAAATTAAACTTATAAAGTACATTAATGCAGACTGAAGCAACGTTGCTGCCAAATTACGTCATAACCTCCTCAGAAATGAGAGCAGGCCTGTTCCCAGCAGTAGGATGTATGTAGGTATTAAGGATTAATAAGAAGTTATTTCACCTAATACACAACAAAGTTTATTTGCCTATATATTAATAGGATGTGTTTATTAATATGATAAGATGAAAAAAATCTTCATAATTATAAAAGCTGAGACTTTATAAAGTGTTTAATTAAAATAAACGTATCAATCAAGTATTTATCGCGAGTCACTCCACTTACAGATGTGTACCTACTAAGGTAAATGTCAATTTATGTTGTTTACGAAAAATTATATGTCATGTACATTACAGGTAATTACCTACAACACCTTGATGCAAGAGGTCAAAAAGAAATTCACTTAAAACTGTAACGCGCCCTTCGTGAGAGCCGCGCCGTTGCAAATTTATAAAGTCGGGTCATTTTCGAAAACCAGTGTCCGAGAGTGAAATCACCCGCGCATTTATTACCAAGTAAAATATGTAGATTGCCAGCGAGATAATAATGATATGTACTCGTGGTAATGAAATTTCCCGCCGTCAAACGGTGCCAAAGTAATTTGCGTTGCTTGTCTCTGGCAACGAGTGCCCCAAGGGCCGCTTTCGAGCTTACGCAAGGCGTTAATGAGGGCCATGTCAGCTTTTTATCGGGAGTAAACTTAACGCAAGGGTGGCCGCTTAAAGGGTTACGCTTATAGCTTTATGTTGCCTCTATGATTCTATTATCAAACAAGAAGCTCGAAACTCGCCCTGGCTTCGCCTGAGTTTTATCTATTAATGTATTTCATTTAAACATTTAGATTTTTAAGGTAATCATCAACGACCATTAATTTTATAATTTTTCATTTTCACAAAAAACTCCAACAATTTTAGTTAAATTATAGCCTGGACCTCTACTAGCGCTCTATTAGTTCGTGAAATTTCATCGTAATCGATTCAGTCATTCCGAAGATTAACCTGGACGGACAAAGGGACAAAAATACTAAAAATGGCTATTCATGTATTAATGAGATGCAAATGACTCTCTGAACTTAATGAAAGGCAGTTATTTCAATATTACATACAGATAGTTCAAAATTTATTTATATGTATATATGTATAAATAATTTTATTACGTACCTACAATGAAATACATTTTGTAAATGATTGAATTCGATATAAGAAAAACAACCTTAATAAAGTAAATTTATCATTTATGTTTTGTTATTTAGAATTGAATTGCCGTTGTGGCCTAAGATTATCAACTTCTCCCATCCCGTGAGGGTGGTAATAGGCGACAGGGGGAAACTAAAACAGGATATGGATAACACCATCTTCCTGGTAACAACTGAAAAAAACAAAACTCTGCGCTTGGCAATAAGCCTGCCCATCTATGGGAGAGGCTTCTATTTAACAACTTCTGATAGGCTGTAATGATTAAAAAAGAAATAAGAGAATATCATCCCAAAATAGCAATAGTTACTTTTTAAATTAATGTTTGTACATATAATATGCTATTTTGCCTACTACCCTTATAAAAATACAAATCCACTATGTAGCAACTATACATAAATAGTGGTGTGTGATTATGGACAAGAGTATGAGGTTAATAAAATTAATTAAAATTACATATCATCCTAGCGTGTCGTAATATGTGAAAGAGGGAAAAAAATCAGGAGATGAATAGCAGCGTCTTCCTAATAACGACTAAACATAAACTACAACAACTATAGCAAATATCTCCCCTGTGAGGCAATCTATAGGGAGACCTACTTTGAACTTTATAGAATGTAACGGTAAGAAGAAAACGCAGGTATTAATTTAGGACACGAGGTCAAAACGAATGTGTAATCACTACTCAACAGGAGAAACATATATAACGGCGTAGCCATAAATTTTGTACAAATAATTCGATTTGAGCTCTTTTCAAGTTTGTGCAAATTTTATGCTTAAAAATATTATTATTTTGCAATTACACCAGCCACCACGCATCAGGAAGTTGTCATTTTATCAACCTTAACAAATTATACCTTGGGTGCAGATATTACCTACTATGTGTATTTTATGCTCGATCACTGAACATATCCGAGGAAACGTGCCTCAGAATATTTTAGTGCGAACATATTGTATAGGATTGTATTGTTTTTGAATATGGCCTTAACGCTTTATTTGTTTTTATTTGACTTTCGAATCAATGGAAGTCATTAACCTGTTCGTGTTTACTGGCTTCTCGAAATGTTCGTATGAGTATGTTGCATACGAATAATGACGTCATAAAAGATGATTGCAAATTAAGTGGTTCGAATATTTAATTAAGTGATTCCAACATCTCAGTTGAGATGGTAATCAATGAGATTGTTCCAGCATCGATGGACAAGCTTAAATTAAAGATAAGGGCCATAACATTACAATTCATGGAAGGGCCACGCGGCCACCCTGCACGCTAGCCTGTGTAGCGTGTATTCACTCATATTTTGTTAAATCACCGAAAACCTGTAATTTTGATGGATATCTTTATTGGCGGCATAAATTTATTGATCATTTCCTTACAAACGCACGGTCCTTGCGAGTACAATATTAATACAATGCGGTGGCCGTAGAGCTGTCGCAAAACGATGCGAGAGTCAAGACCTTTCTGCGTGCCGCGATTATTGCTATGGTTTCGTTTTTCAATGGCCGTTTTATATCAGATTGACCTACATTGTCTCAAAGAAATTGAATTTCTTGCAATTTAAATGTTATCACTTACTCGAAAATAATTGTACGATCTATTGACGCCTTAATTATCCGCTTGGGAATTGGGAATATAATATTTTATATTCCCGATTCTCAATATAACATTACTATATCGGGAATATAATATAATATTCGAACAGTTATGTGAATAAATTTTTTGGTTATGACATATATTTGTTTTTATTAAAGCATTACCAACGTTTGTATACATTGTTAAAGTTATAATTTTCATAGCTACGTAGATAGAGTATTACTTTAAACGCCACAAACTATTATAGGTGATTGCAACATGCACAGGAATAAACATTAACAATATTCTATGTATTATTTACATTACATTCATTGTTGAATTGGAATTTATCGTGAAAATGATAACATGGATGATTACACTTAGAAAACGTTAAAGAGGAGGCTCAGCAGGTGGCAGGTGTTCATCAGGACATAAAGTGACCGCTGCAGCGTTGTTTCAAGTTTCTTGTCTGCGTGTTTGCTAAATGACACCGACAATAGTACGCGTGTTTCAACGGCGCGCTTATCTCCGACTAGACTTCGAACAGCTGTGATGATTTATTCCTGTCTAGTTAACTGTTGTTCATTTGTCAAGAAAATTTATATGCAAAATGTATGTTATTGGCAACATATTTTTTATATAGTGGCCGTAATGGTTCAGGGGATAAACGGTTGCGAACCCGCCTGCCAAGCATAGCAACTATGGCTAATATCCCCCCTACGAGGCAATTAATGGGGGGAGGCCTATGTTTAGCAGTGAACTTTGATAGGCTTTATTGATGATTATGATTGTAAAAAAACGACAATACAAATATACTGGTCGTTAGTACTTGTGGTAAATATCTGCCTATTGAAATATAACATTCATTCATTTTGGTCAATTATGCGATTGCTATACGAAACAGATACATAAAGCTGCCATTGTAGTCACGTATTTTTGAGAGAATGATCTTTTCCAATTCAAAATGCAATAGCATGCCTGTGTTCCGTTCATTTTGTTTTCAACTTTCCTGCAAAATGTCAGAACAAAGATAAAAAAATATGCAATGAAATAGTCAGTATTATTAATCTTAGAAATTTTCTATAATTACAAAAAAGATTTAAAAGATATTTAATTTGTGAAAATATCAAGGTCGTCCCAGCTCAGAACATAATGGATATGGTGTTGCTTGTGAAAATGCAAAACGATTTTTTTAGGTTATAATTGCACGCCCCACAACGTGAGGAAGTGCTCTACTCTCGATATGTGGCCAAGACCTCAATTACTCTACATAAAATCGTTCTCATACTTTTAGCTAGACATCAAATCCTTAATATTATTAACCTTTTAATAACTACGGACATTGAATTATAAGATTAGTTTATTTTCTAATTGATTCACTTTAGATTACATAACAAAAAATGTAATTGAAAAAAAATATGGACTGCCGTGCGTTGGTCTGTGCGTCGGTGAGTCTTCTCGCTTGATGGAAATGTAAGCAATATATTGAGATATATAGCATTGAATAAGATGTATGGGATTTTTGTTGAAAGTTGTTAATTAAAGTCGATCAGATTCTCTGTTTTTTTTTCTTTTAAAAATTATCGTCACTATTTTATTTTTTTCATCAAAATTAAATGAAACGCTCATGAGACGTGCACTTTTGTGTTTTCCAAACAATTTATTTATAATATTTGAGCGACAAATAATATAATAATAATTCACCTGTGGTAAGTGGCAACTGTAGCCTATCGGCTACAACCAAAGAAAACCTCTAATGCGTTGTCACACCTGAATGTACCAGTTAGTTAGTCTTCCGAAAAAGTGAATGTAAAAACATTCAGAAATCCTTTTCTTGGCATCAGAGGAAGTTAAACTAAGTTAGTGGCAAATATGTGTCTCTGAAAAGAAAGTATCCATCATTTGGGTAGAGTAGTAGAAGTAGAATCCATTGGCACACCAGCCGTTCCGGAACTGTCCCAAAAATGCGCCAGTTGGAAAGTTTTACATTCTTACAGTATATACTCCTATTAGGAATGTGCACTCCTAAGTAAATAATTTATATAGAAAGGTTTATTTACACACACACACACACACACACACACACACACACACACACACACACACACACGCACGCACGCACGCACGCACGCATGCACGCACATACACACACACACACACACACACACACACACACACACACACACACACACACACACACACGCTCGCGCGCGCGCGCGCGCACTTAACAACTATCCTTACAGGCCAAACAAACCCATACGACAACGACAGTGTCGCTTATACTCTCTACTGAAATATATTATATACTTACCCGCACTGAACAGGCGTGCGAGGTATCCGTATAGCTGAGACCACCAGGCTGAGTCCACCAGCCTGTTCTGAATCCTGGTTCGTTTTTGTACTATTTTGACCTCCATTTTGATTCTCATTTATTGATAGATGTAGATGTCAAGGGGCTACCTAATCCAATTAACATCAGGTGGTCTGTATGTTCGTTTGTACCCTTATGCTATAAAAATATATTTACCTGCTTAGTGTAATACTATGTAACCATTTATCTTTTTAAGAGCCGATTTCACCGGTAAAATTAAACCGCGATAAAACTAAACTTGATTTATGCATTTTACTAATTTTAAAGCTACAATTTGCATTTTACCAACAACAACCGAACGCAGTTAAAGCAAAATGCGATTCAAATTCACAACGCCCAGTTTTCGAATCTTTAAACGCCGTTCAACAATGATTATAGCATACATACTCTGAAACTACTTAATGAATGAATGAATGAACTAATTCTAATTTAATATTTGTCTAGTAGCAATCATATTTTCCGTTGGCACTAACATTTGTTAACAATTCCAAGATAAAAACAAACTGATTAGGTAACAAAAACCAAACAGGTAACATACATACTTAAAATGAACTACAAAAAAGGATGAAAACCATTAATTAATATCTTCAAAGAAAAAAAATGAAATAGAAACGTAAAACGTGAATAACAGTTTAGAATTAGCACTTACATAACGATTTTGACAGCTACATTTTGTTTTTGTCATCTTAATGTAAATTTTACTGCAGCAAATATCTGTTTTGTGTTGCTAAGATGTTGTAAATACGAAACACATCGAGTTATTGTCTATGATCGTGACGAAATTTCGTGTTAACTTAATTTTCGTCAACGTGATCAAAACGAATTGATGAAATTGGTTTGGCAAAAACTGATATCCAATTGAACATTTGAACTCAGGTTAACAAAAGTGGTTTAATTAAACTTGGTTTCCAAAGCGAGTGGTGAACTCGGCCCTTACACTTGTCATTTAAGACATGCCTTGATACAAGATGCCAAAGACATGCATTTTTACATAATACGAGGGTGGATTGAAAAGTACTCGGCCTAACACAGATCCATTCAATTCTAAAAATCAAATCTACCCACATTATTTAGTTTAGTTCAGACTAGTTCATTGTGTGAAGTTCGAAACGTGTGCGATAATTAGTTGTGATTTTATAAATTTATTAACAAAGTAATCGGACATAATTTCCGCGAATGGAGCAAATCGAACAGCGTGCCGTCATTAAGTACCTCCATAAGAAGGGGCTATCATCAAAAACCATCCATGATGACATGGTCAGTACATTAGGCAATTGTGCTCTGTCATATTCATCCGTCAAAAAATGGATAGCAGAATTTAAGCGTGGTAGAGAGAGTGTGAAAGATGAACCCCGCTCTGGAAGGCCTTCGACGTCAACTACTGACGAAAATATTAAAAAAGCACTTGATTTAATAATGGGAGACCGCAGATTAAAAATTAGAGAGATAGCCGAGATTATAGGCATCTCTTATGAATGAACTCAAAACATCATTGTCAACGAGTTGGGTTTCCACAAGGTGTCTGCGAGGTGGGTTCCGCGACTGCTTTCAGTTGAACAAAAAAGGACGCGATTGACTATTTCACGCGACTGTTTGGAGTTATTTGAAGCCGATGCAGATGATTTTTTGAATCGTTTTGTTACTATAGACGAAACATGGGTTCATTACTGTACACCGGAAACAAAACAACAATCAAAACACTGGAGAAGACCTGGTTCACCACCCCCTAAAAAGGCTAAGTCGATTTTGTCGGCAAATAAGGTGATTGCTTCAGTATTCTGGGACTCGAAAGGTGTGATTATGATTGATTATCTTGAAAGGGGTCAGACTATAAACTCTGATTACTACTGCACCTTACTACGTCGTTTACGAGAGGAAATAAAAGAAAAACGTCGAGGAATGCTCAGAAGAAAAGTCCTGTTTCATCAAGATAACGCCCGTGTTCACACGTCAGTACAGTCAATGGCTGAAATTCACAACTGTGGCTTTGAACTGTTACCGCATCCGCCGTATTCTTATTCATCAGACTTCTTTCTGTTCCCTAACCTAAAAAAGCACTTGGGAGGTCAAAGATTTTCGACAAACGACGAGGTCAAAGCAGCTGTAGACGCATATTTTGACTCTAAGGAAGAATCATTTTTTTTCAACGGTCTAAATGCTTGGAAGGGGAGGTGGCAAAAGTGTATTGAACTTGATGGTGATTATGTAGAAAAATAAAAATATAACTGATTTAGTATGTGTTTATTTTCTTGGTTAGGCCGAGTACTTTTCAATCCACCCTCGTAAATATAATAATATACATAACGTATGCATTTAACGGACTATAATTCGAATAAAACGAACACACCATTATTAACTAAATTTGATCTTTATGATCTGTTTTAAAATTTGATGTGATAATCTCAAAATAAGAAATTAAATATAGCTTCACATAATATCTTATCATAATATATCATATTATCATATATCATAATATCTTTGTCACAAAATATTTCTTAACTGAAAATCCGTAACGAAAACGAATATTGTATAACTTCTCAAAAATCTCTGGCATTAATAAATTATTTAACGTTTCTTTTCTTACGAAATAACACCGGTGATCCTGATCCTGAAACACGATTACTCTTGGGCGAAATACAATAGTTACTTTGAGGATTAATACAAAATCGTTCAAAACATTCAATATTTACAATAATTTTGCTAATAAATAATACTTATAAATATGTATAAGTTACGCCGGCATTGACGTATGTCGTTACAGAAATGCAAATTATATTAGGCTAAAGAAATAAAAAATTGCCTTCGTAGACTTTTTAAGCAGACGATTTAAATTATATTACATTACATTTTAATCTATGTATGAGGCACAATTTGGGTCTGGTTATTAACAATAAAAAAAAAAGTATAGCAAAAACGTTTCGTAATAATAAAGAGTGATTATCCAAGTATTGCGTTTGCCGTTATAGAATAACTGGATGGTACAAAAATGTCAGATGAATTATGCGTGCAATCAATAATGAAAATGTTGGTGCCTTTACCCGTGAGGGCCTGTAGAAAGTGTCTCGACCTGTGTGAGCTTTCGTTAAATTACCAAGGCGGTGCAGGTCACTTGAAGTTTAAGACGTAAATATATCCGCCACTTGCCCCTTGCGCTACTTCGCCAACATATTGCCAATTATATCAGTCTGAAGTTGCCAATGTCAGATGTCAATTTCTTAATATCTCTCAAAAGATATGTAACGTAAGTACATACTTCGTGTTGAATTCAATGCAATTGCTGGGCTTAAAAAATAAAATGGACGTCTTTGTTCTGCAAAAAGTGCATACATTTTATATTTTATGAGGTACGAAATGTTGGTTAAATACGATGATTCATGTCATAATGTTACGTATTTTATCGTAACGATATAGTATACTGAATATTATAATTCGCTTGATGTTAATTACTAATACGAAGATGGTTACAAAACTGCTAACACCGAAATATTGTTCCCACGGTGCGCTCGGAGGCCGCACCGAGTCGCCGTCGTACATCAACGTCATTGTCTATTAAAAATCACGTCATATTGTTTTTTATAATAAACTTACTTTCAAAGTCGATTACGGTCTGCTATCGGTCACTGATCAATAAAAAGCCTAATATTATTATTCTGACCACTAGGAAAGAGTACCTAGTTTCCTTTTTAAAATTAACCAAGACATAAATAACCACGATAATGTGTGAGATAGGAAACGATCTTATTTCTCTAAACGTAACTATTCTTGTATAAAAGTATATGTATGTGGTAAAGCCACGCTTTTGCTATCTCATGACAGCAGCACGAATGGAAAGGCTCAACGGGGAAGAATCCCAACGTAAAACATCAACTTAATGCTGCTGTATTTTAAATGGTGAGTGTTGAGAACCGGAGATTTTTTTACTGGGATTCCGTCTTAGTCCTCAGGAGAACAATTAATTTACACTTTGATTATTCTTCGAGGATAGATACATGTAGGTGTCTATGGGCCACAACATTCACTTACAATCACGTGGATTATAGGCTGGTTTGTTAAAGGCGACGTTATACGCGTATAAAAATAAATTTTTATTTTCATTTGTCTATACATGTCAGATTTCATTGTTTATTACGTCTGCTTATGTAGAGTTTAAACTGCTTGTCGGTATTGCGTTCACCGGCACGCCTGTTCAACGTGCCAACGACTCCTTTTTAGTAAGTGAAATTTGATTAGCCGACAAAAACTTCGAAGAAAGGGGCTAAAAACTCCTAAAAACCCATCCGGGTTAGAAAGGAATCAGGGTATTTTAATAGACCAGCTTATAATAAAGCAGTAAATATACACTCGCCGATAGCGTAATGATTTCTTTTATTTTCACAAATACTGCATATTGAATAATCCTACTTTTCTGATTTACGTATCTCTCCGCTATCTTTTGTGTCATTTTAAAGAACTTTACCTGTTCGTGGAGAGCACTATGCTTAATAAAGAACGATGCTCGGGTAATCGACAAATGGTGGTTTATCTATTCTAAGTGGTGAACTCACATCACCTAGATATTCTAATCACTAAATTCGGTATCTTTGCTGCACTTGCCAACATACCTGGGCAGCATTGTGAATACGGGTAAATCTTTCCAGTTAGACATGCAAGCTAGCAAGCTTGCAAAATAGTTCTATTTTAAATGTGTCTATTCTGTAGTCGTTTCAGAGAACTTTAAAATAAATAAGAAGAAAGAAGGTATCAACATTATCATAACGAATAAGCTTAGTTTTTGATTACAGCAACGATATTAGTGTAATATTTTTCGGAACATGAAATTAATTTTACCGGCATAACCGCTCATGAATAACGATTGTAGAATTGGTAAGTACATTTCTTAATTGGTCAATGTTATTCGGCGTGGCATACGACAGCTTTTCATTTATACTATATCATATCGTGGTCAAGTGGAAATAAGGATGTGATTTTCTACTTATACTTGCGATTATTAAAAAGGGAATTTGGATGTATCTATAAATAGAGATAAATTATTACGGATTAGCGATCTGTCCCGGCTTCGCACGGGTGATTACTGGGTCTCGACGACAGCGCCACCTACCGGGTACAAATGTGAATCTATACCATCTAGGGGCTCATTCAAAGGGACGCACACACAAAAAAGCCGTTTTTGAGTTTTAGCGACACTAACGGCAAGCAAAAAGAAGATAACTATTTATTACCACAAAATAATATTATGCCAGATTCGTAGAATAAATAATGACGCGACGCTGTGACGTCATACTATAGTAAAATGTATCGTTGTCATGTTGTGTCAGACACTGAAGAAGTGTTTGTTGTTTAATATTCGCTCGTATTATGTGTACTATTTATGCTGCAATTGACATCGGTTTGAATATGTCGATCCTATGTTGTGTTGTATTGAACAATAAAGAAAAACGTTAACAGGTCCACAAACCGTAGGATTTCGCTGTTAGCTATCTTGACGTTTTTTACGACTCCCTGAAATGAGTCAGGGTAGTGGATAATCTGATGGCATCGCATCACATGCCAATATGTTTCATACAATTTATACCAGAAACTAGGGTAACTCAAGTTCTACCTTAACTATGGTAGTGTGACATTAAATCGAGTTCGATCCCCACTGGCGCCAATAAAATTTGTAATTTTTTAAGTACTGCTAATTAGTAATGCGTGAAGATGCATGTCTAAAAAGTTTAAATATTTTGAAATTCACAAAAACGCAATGGAGCAATGCGCTTCTTTTCTCCACCAAAACTTTGAAAATGAGGAGAGGAGGCGTATGTCCAGTTGTGGGATGTATGCGGGATGTTATTTTACTGAAGTTTACTTTTGTATACTGTAACCTATCAATGATGTAGGTAAAAGTTAACCAAATGAGCGTGAGAATATTTTAGTAATCCCTATTCTATGAAAATAGAAAGTTAAATACTTAGAGATCCATAATCTACTTGAATTTTGCAATTGTGTCCTACTTTAGCGAATTCGTCTATTGTTTTCGATGTGTTCAAAGGAGCGCCGCGGGGCGCGGCGAGCGATCGTAATTGCAACGTATCCCTGCCTCGTCCTAGAAAGCTCACCGCACTGCTTCGTTACGGCCCTAAAGACTGATTTATGTCTGCAATAAATATTTTTTGAAAGTTCGAGTGCGATAATAACTCCATTAATTTTGATTAATGACAATTTCTTAAAAGTGAATTTTAAATAACTATCACGAGCGCTCCACCTCGTACGACCTGTCTTGGCCCGGATGGCTTGAACTTTTTACATTTTAATTATTATTTTCCGTTCTTATTTACCGATTGTTCTCGTTACGATTGCGAGCGTTTTTAATGAACACTGTGCTTGAGGATAATTTATTGTTATTTATGATGTTTACAGAGCAATGTCACATTTCTTTGGGGCGGATACAATTGAACGAGGCCACGATAAACGTTAACCTTATATGGCGTTACATTGGTCCCGAAACGAGCTTGTTTCTAGGAAGAAATACATTGCAGACTTATCGTGAACAGTTCCTGTGGTGGCGACACATTCAACGAATTTGCAATGCGAGATATATCGCATTACCATAAACAGTACAAGCTGGAGGGCACGCCGTCTATCGCGTAAAGACATATAAATTATTCAAAATAAAGTATCGCTTAACCCCATGACCCGCGCCGCGAGCCGCTCTGCCGTCGTTCCCCGAAGACTGTGCTCTTGGCTACTGTCGTGCGCGTCACACAATCTTTAAATCGTGTGTTACAGAGTTGGCTCAATAGTAATGCTCTATACATTGTGTACTTAACGTTCTTATTGATTATTTAAATAAAATACTTAATAATTACTAACATAATTAAATTTATACCAAACATTTAACAGACAACATGTCTGAGAAATAAGAAAAAATATTTCGAAGACATGTGAAGTTCGCCAACACGCATTGGGGCAGCGCGGCGGACATTTCCTTGCCCTAAAACCCTCTCAGGAATGAGAGACGGCCTGTGCCCAGGAGTGGGACGTAAATAGGCTGCAACTTTACTTACTTTACTTATTTAACAGAAACTTTGTATTTACGAGTACTAACGATAAACTCAAATTCGGCGACATTATTAACATAATCGTCACCCGTTTTATAAACTTGCATTTAATCATATTATACGAGTATTATATTATTTTCATCAAGTAAGTAATTTATTTTAAATATTGGTGCTTCCTATTAATAACCAAAATTAATTACGCGCTAAAATTATATTTCAGTTCTAAGTAAACATATTTTTTTTATAAGTAGAATAAGGGTAACAAACGAGTACACCGTCTACCTGATGTAGTAAACCATAGATATTTAAACATACGGATGCGTTGTCACCCATGAAGTTTAAGATGGAATGCCTCGTTTCCAGTAAAAATGGGTCTTTGGTTCTCCACACTCACCGTACGAAAAACAGCAGTATTAAGATACTATTTTACGCTGGTATTCTGTGAGAACGTGGACCTACCGCGGTCTAGCCAGCCCATTCGTGCTATAAGCACAATATAGCTGCAGCTTGGTTCTACCACGTATAATTAAATATATGCATACGAGTACTGGAACGAAGTTCCTTATCGGACGGTACGGGTTTGGCGGATGGGCGACAAAACGTGTAAGATTTTTTCGTCTCTACCCCTTGTGTCATAGTGTATTTTATTTTAAATGACGCTTCATTTTAATAGAAGCTAATAATTAATTAATTTATATTTGTTAATCAATAATATAATACGTTTATCAATAAAAATATACTATGAAAGAAACTTCGTTCCAACCGAGTGTTCCACGACACTCACGCATGTTTCTTTGACAAGGATACTTTATATCCTTAACAATTGATGGCTCCGTGGCGTAGTGGCTTAACAATCAGTTGTTGCGCTGGGGGCCGCGGGTTCGAATCCCGCACGGAACAAATATTTGTATGGCCTACAAATAATTGTTCCGGGTCTGGATGTTGGTCCTTGTGCAATTTATGTTTGTAAATTGCCTCCACGACACAGTAGAAAATTCTAGTGTGAGAGTAACGTGTTTTTTATATAAAAAAAATTGTTTTGTCATTTGGGCAGTATGTCATTTATATTTTGTAACTGATATTCTTCTGAAAATATGTGTTTTAAAATTCGGCCTAACTTATATATTATGATTTAATTGTTTTAACAAGGACTTATATTAAGTGTTAATAATTATTTTATATAAAATATTTTGTTAATCAAACGTATGTAATATTTTCTCGAATATGTTCTTGTATCAGACCGAGGGTTCAGTTCAGTCGGCGGACGAAGTTGATGGAACTTTGTACCCTATTTATTTTTGTTTGATCTGGAAGTAGACTGGGAGAGAATACCTAGTTTCGTGAAATCCGCCTTTTTGTGCTCGATGATGTGCCAATACATCTTAAATATATAAATAATGAAAATAAATAGTTGTAAAATAACATAAATTATTGGTTTCCTAGATCTTACCTATATGTGATTTCCCTTGTTTCTAATCTCAGACTGTCTCAGTTGAATTGAATTCTCACGTTGTAGCAAAGTATAGTAAACGAAAGATGAAGGTAGTTACGTGCCTCGTATCTATATATAATATAATAAATCTGTAGAAAATTGGTATGTTCACGATTCACACAAAAACAACCGGACGGATTTCCATGAAATTTTGTATGTAGGCAGAAAATGACCGTATAATACGTCGGGGAAAAAGTTTCTTCGTATTTTGTTTGTATAAAATTGAAGAAAAATCTCTTTGTTGTACTATTTGTATCTGGCTGGTTGTAATATCAATACATAATATAAAACATTTTGCTTCTACGCGATCATACGTAAGCGTTGTATATCTCTGGTACGTAAAATCGCATCCTAGTGATGTTCTCGAATAGAGTTAACTGTCAGTACCTGAACCATTATTGTATGGTTCATGTACTGCCAAATAAATGATCTGAAATCAACAAATTTTCTTATTGAAAGACTTTTATTTATTCTGTTAATTATTTATTTTCATCTAACTATTCTTTATTAATATAATTACGTATTAACAATATGCTATGTTATCACCTAATTATAATAATTATGTAATATGATCCTTGTTGGTCGAAATAAAGATATTATTATTATGAAAAAGAAAACTATAAAGTAAAAAACACTTCCCCACCATTTTTAATTGTTTTTCTGTCCGCCAAAATGAGTGAATCTAACGAAGAAATTCGATACACTCTGAAGTTTTATTACAAAAAAAGGGAAAAATGCGACTCAAGCCGCAAAAACAATTTTTGACGTTTATGGACCTAATGCATTGTCAGTAAGAGTAGCACAAAGTTGGTTCAAGCGTTTTCAGTCCGGGAAGTTTGATGTCAAAGATGCAGCTCGCTCTGGTTGCCCTCATACGGAAAAAGTCGGTGCCATTTTTGAAAAGTGGAGCAAGATCGGTGTTGTAGATATATTTACTAGAGTTTTCAGGACGAATAAGAAACGCTTGTTACGAGTATCTTGTCAGGAAGGCAGGGCAGAGCAGTTTCCTTTTCAGTTTGTTCTTCATTTTTCTGGTCAGGCCCGAACGTCGAATGAATTCCCAGCCAATGGGCGTGATATTTATGTTTTCTAGTGACTTTCCAGAATCTTCTCTGCCTCACCCCCACTAGTAATTATTCTTTATTTTATGAAAATTTTATTAATTTGCATATTTATTCCTTATACGAAGTCTTAGCTTACATTTTGCTACTTACATTAACACATACGTGCGCACTCGGCGCCGCTCGGCATAAAAATAATAGCGCAAGATGGTTTCTGATGATGTTTGTGCTGTTAGCCTTTTGGCTTTTATAGCTTCATCGGACTCAGGGCTAAAAAAGGGGTGAATATTTTACTATTCTGTGTCGTTACTTGCGTAACGATAACTCCTAGGACAGCTAACAGTACACGCGGATGAGTTATCTAACGGCCGTCCGAACAGAGGGGTGACGGGCCCGGGTTCTGACGGCTAACTCGTATCGTTCGGTGTTCTAGGCGGTGAGAATCGCCCAGGGACGCGGGTGTACGCTGTGTACGCGGTGTGGAGTTATTGTCCTAACAATGTTTGTAGCACTAGGGGAGATTAGAGTGTTTATGTGTGACTGGCCGGCAACATTTCGGTCGTCGACATCTAGCGGGACGGCGAGTTCGATTAAGATGTTACGGGGCATCCGGAGGCTTTCCATAACGTTCGGAGTCGGAACGTATGTGGCTGCGTTTATCACTAGCGGGTTGGGATGTGTCTCGTCCCTCTCAAAAAGCGCCTAGACATTTCCTTAAAATACTCAGAGATTATCGGAAGTTGACAATCTCTGTGTACGTCGGAGTTTCGCTGGTACTACCGAGCTCCGGTGGCTATGCGAATGAATCTATTTTGAACCATTTGGAGGTTGTACAAGTGTCTATGGGCCGCGTGTGCGAAAACTACGCTTGCGTAAGATATGATAGATGCTTTCTTATATATATGATTATACTCTTACGCATGCTTGCAAAGGTGGAGCTTGTGTCTTAAGAACAGTTTGCTCCTTCTGTTAATTAGCGAGTGGAGGTGGCTAGTGAAGATTTTGGCACGATTGCAGATGTTGCGAATGTGTTTCGCGAATGTCATACCGTGGTCAAATGTGAACCGTAGGTATTTGGCTGTTTTTTTTTATTTATTTTTATTATACTCTGTTACTGCTGCTATACATGCAGCACCATTTGTTACTATCGTTTTTTTATTACTTATACACATATATCCTTTTTTTTTACTTAACTACTTTAATTAGACTTATTACTTATATCCTACTTACTCTTATGTACTTCCTAACTTAACATTTAACTACTTTTTTTAACCTTATCTTTTACTGTTTACAATTATTTTCCCTTTACATTTATTATTGTTATTGGTCATGTATTCATTTATCTTATCTTATATCATTCGTACAGTATTTTCTACTGTCTAAAGTAACATTATTTTACTGTATTCTTACAATTATTAATTAAGTTATATAAAATATGTTACTTAAATTAAGTTATTAAGTGCGCCACCCGTTATCTTATATAATATACATCTTCATCTAACATTTCTTTTTCCTTTTTTTTTTCTTTTTTTGGCCTTCTCCTTTTATTTTTCTTTTCATTTCTCCATTTAGTATATTTTTGTTTTTTTTTTGTTTTTATTGCCAATGCTTTATAACATATATATATATATATATATATATATATATATATATATATATATATATATATATATATATATATATAAGCTATAAACATTATACATATTATTATGTTGTTATGGAATACTATTACAGCAAGTACTATTTAAAAACATTTCCTATACTATGTTATACAATGAAAAGTATTTATTGCTCTATATGTTTTTATTAATTGCTCGTTTACATTTATTTTTAATATCTAACACATTTGATATTATATAATTATTAATCTACATTTTTATAATTAAATATCTACTTTCGATCCATTCGCTTTTCCTGCACACCTAACGACATATTCTGCATATTTAAGCTGGTATTTGGCTGTTCAGTGTCAGGGAATCTGGCGGCCGTACAGGGTTATCGTACCTAACGATTTCTTGGAATTTTGTATTGTGAATTAAGAGTGGGCATGGTTTGAAAGTGTATTGCTACACTTTTTTCAGGATTTACTTCGATTCTCCATAAGCGGAACCAATCGCCTAAGCAGTTGACTGCTGTTTGCAGTATCTCGGTGAGGATTATTTTATTATGATGGGCGACGTAAGGTGCCGTGTTATTGGCGAAAAGAGCAGTATTCACTACTGGGTCCTTAGGGATGTCATTCTTGTAGAGTGTGAAGAGTATTGGGGAGAAGATGGAGCCCTGTGGGACTCCAGCCTTGAGACGTTTTGTGGAGCGAGTGCCCTCTATTCGATACCGAAAGTGGCGATTGACAACACAAGCTTTAATGATGTGGATGAGTCTATCAGGCACGTTGAGTTTGTACAGCTTGAAAAGTAAGCCGTCGTGCCAGACTTTGTCAAACGCTTTTGCGACATCGAAGTAGAGGGCACCGGTCGAAGTGATTCTACGACTTCTTCTTGGAAGGAAGGAATCCTTCGAGAATGTGTTCTGTATGGCGATGTAGCTGGTCGATACACGAGTTTTTGGGTTTGAAACAGAATTACTCGTCTGGAAGAAGTTTATTAGCGAAGATGTATTTACGAAGGTGATTTAATATGACTCGCTCATAAACTTTCCCCAGAGTGCTGAGGAGGCTGATTGCTCTGTAACTAGAGGCTAAGTTGCGCGGTTTCCCTGGTTTCGAGACTCCTATTACATCTGCCTGTTTCCAGGCATCTGGAAAGGAGCAACTGGCAAGAAGAGCGTTGAATATGCCCACTAGTAGGCATACAAGTGGAGCGGAGAGAGATTTCAGAATCTTGTTGCTAATGCCATCGGGGCCTGGTGCTGATTTCTTTTTGGGGATTTTCATTGCTTCTGTGACTTCGTCGACTGTCACAGGATCTAAGGGGTCGCCCGCTAGTGGTAGTGCAGACTTACGCTCGACCTCCACTTCGACCTCTGCAAGGTGAGCGGGATCTATCTTTTCGCTAGAGGGAGTACATTGACTCTCTAAACTGTTCGCGTGGCATATGGTCTTTTCAGAGTCGTCAAAGGCGAGATCAGGGTTTCCTGGTCTGATAAGTGGTGGCATAGGTGATGATTGTTCTACTTTCATGCTTCATGTGTCGATTGCTCGATACAGGAACCTTACGAGAGCATTCTTCAACTGTAGAGGTGAGGTGGGCCGATAGGGCGCTAATCGCCTCATTGGTCTCCTCTGGCGAGTCTATCTTGTCAGGTATTTTGTATAAGTGCTGGGATTCAAGGCTCGGAAGTGACCAGCGAAGACGGTGCAGGTTTGAGGGCAGGCAGCCGAGAGCGTGACACACTGGCTTGACCCGCGTGCCCAGGATGGCTTTTACCCCCACACTGCTTCCTTCGCGGCGCTTTAGAACATCCGCGATAATATGCTGGGTGTCCCTCTTCGCGGAAATTGACGCAGCTCGGGGGTTTAATCATCTCGGGTCATGTGGGGGCAGTCAGTGGTGCCGTGGTTACCTAGGCACTTGAAGTACCTAGGCCTGGCGTAACAATTTTTAGCCGAGTGGCCGTACAATTAGCATCGGTAGCATTGGCCAAAGATGCCCCTGTGACGGGGGGCTTCAACTGCAATCCCCGTTAAGTTGCAGATGCGCCTCACGTTAAATATCTCCTTGCCTTCCACAGACAGGTCCAGAATGACAAGGCACAAATTTAAGAATCGTTTTTCGAAGATCGGTCTGTATTTCTTCAAGAGAGCATTGTCGCCTTTCTTTAAAAACAAGACCGACGCACTTCTGCTCTACGCCTCCGGAAAAGTGCCACCATAGAGGACGAAATTAAGGAGCTTCTAAAGGACTTCAAGTACCGGTTTTCCACCCGCTTTCAGAAGCTACGCTGTAATTCCATCCTCGTCTACGTCGACTTGCTGTTTTTAAGGTGCTGGAGAGTCATTCTAATCTCGCTCAGACTGACGTTCGGGATATCATCGGAATAGTATCGGACAAGAATTGCTCTTGGATCGTTACTCACACTTACGTGTTACTCCAACGATGATGTGTTCAGCTGCCCATAGAACCTCTCAATTTCATTCAAAATCACAGGTATCCCGGAAACTATGCTGCCACATTCGTCACAACACTTGGTCATTCAGCAAAAATTGAGAGAATTTGATTGGGAAGTGTTAATGCATCCCCCCTATAGTCCTAACCTTGCACCCTCAGATTCGTATCTGTTTCGGTCTCTTCAGAGTTATTTCTGTAGTGTTAGTTTAACATCAAGAGAGGACTGTCAAAACTATTGATCAAAAATCCCAAAATTTCTACAGCAGCGGGATTATGTCACTACCTAAAAGATGACAACAAGTTATCGAACAAAATGGCACACATAATGTAATTAAATGTAATTAAACTGAAAAAAAATGTCATGAAACTATACAAATAAATAAAATTGAAGTGTCTGTTTGTAATGTCACAATTACGGCTTTATACCAAAACCATATGAAAGTATATAAGGTACTAATAACACACATACAATGTTTAAAGTTTTTGTCTGTCTGTCTGTCTGTCAGTCTGTATGTCTGTCTGTCTGTTTGTGTCGGCTAATCTCCGAAACGGCTGGACCGATTTTGACGGGATTTTCACTGGCAGATAGCTGATGTCACAAGGAGTAACTGAGGCTACTTTTATTTTAGAAAAAGAAGAAGAATTAGGGTAAGTACGTAATGTATGAAATGACAGTTATATTAGCTGTAGTTTAGTATCTTGTAGATGTTGGAACCCGCCAGAAGAATATAATATATATCAACATCATCAATAAAAAAATGGCGCGGCGAGTTAAATTCATAACTTTTGCAGCCTGCATGTGAACGGAGCTAATAACTTGTATATCAAGTATTATATTGTTTCGAAGGTTAATGTGAAGTAAAAACACGTTTCAATATATTTGAATGTGTAGTGTGTACGCCAGATAATATTTTATAACTAATAAAAACGCAGTAAGTCTGGTTTGAGATTTTTAAATAATTAAGTTTTTATCGATTATTTATTAAAATATTATTTGGATTCGGTATCTTACTTTTAACAAAAATTTCTATTTCTCATACGTCGTGTGGGCGTTTTATTAGTGACTTGGAAATATTTTGTTGTAGGCGATACAAATACTTACTCAGTACGGTAATCGAACCCGCACCCTGCAGCGCCATAGCTGAAAGTTAGTTAGAAGTCTTAGGGAGGATTTTGGCAGGTTGACGACTAGTTCTGTAAATATTATTATCTATTTATAAAATACTTATTATCTTATTTCACCTTTTAAAATGACATAAAGAAGATACCTGCGAAGTTACTTTCGTCGTTTCTTCTCCGTTCAGGGGGTCTCATATTGAAACTGTTTTAAACTAAAAATAACGTTTAATAAACTTGACTATAATTTCTTCCCTTAAAGAAATAAGGTTATTTCGTTTATGTGATTTTGTTTAAGTGTCTAACCAAATAACAGTTTTCGTCGCATTTTCCAAAATTTTCACCTATGGTAAGTGTGCGATTGAGTGCCTCGCTAAACTAAGCACGATTAGGAATTAATTTAAGCTGGTGGTTCCCGTCATGAAATGCTTAATAACAAATCAAAATATATTGGTAAATCCAATTGGGCATACCTTAAGCGCAATAAAAAAATTACGTATAACATGATTATACGGAATTATTAAAGTAGTTTAAATACATTTCGACAGCACTATCGGCTTCAACTCCCTCGAAAACCATGAAAATGACACCCATGATGAAAAAATTGATACCTATTGCAGCCGCCATCTTGGATTTACATTTCGACAGCACTATCGGCTTCAACACTCTTGAAAACCAGAAAATGACACCCGAGATGAAAAAAATGGTACCAACTTCAGCCGCCATCTTGGATTTACATTTCGACATCACTATCGGATTCAACACTCTCGAAAACCATGAAAATGACATCCAAGATGAAAAAATTGATATCTATTGCAGCCGCTACCTTGGATTTACATTTCGACAGCACTATCGGCATCGGCACCCCCGAAAACCATGAAAATGACACCAATAATGAAAAAATTTATATCTATTGCAGCCGCCATCTTGGATTTACATTTCGATAGCACTATCGGCTTCAACACCCTCGAAAACCATGAAAATGACACCCATGATGAAAAAATTGGTACCCTTTTCAGCCGCCATCTTGGATTTACATTTCGACAGCACTATCGGCTTCAACACCCTCGAAACCCATGAAAATGACACCCATAATGAAAAAATTGATACCTATTGCAGCCGCCATCTTGGATTTACATTTCGACAGCACTTTCGGTTTCAACACCCTCGAAAACCATGAAAATGATACCCAAGGTGAAAAAATTGATATATTTTGAAGCCGCCATCTTGGATTTACATTTTGACAGCACTATCGGCTTCAACACCCTCGAAAACCATGAAAATGACACCGATGATGAATAAATTGGTACCTAATTCAGCCGCCATCTTGGATTTACATTTCGACAGCACTATCAGCTTCAACACCCTCGAAAACCATGAAAATGACACCTATGATGAAAAATTTTATACCTATTGCAGCCTCCACCTTGGATTTACATTTCAACAGCACTATCGGCTTCAGCACCCTCGAAAACCATGAAAATGGCACCCATGATAAAAAAATTGATACCTATTGCAGCCGCCATCTTGGATTTACATTTCGACAACCCTATCGGTTTCGACCGTAGATAGAGGATACAAAGTCTATGGTTTCGACACCCTCGAAAAGCATGAAAATGTCACCCATGACAAAAAAAATATACTACTTACTTTTAGTACGTACTACTATTATTTATTCTGTGCTTTTAAATATTGTAATAAAAAAAATCTCTTATTATTATTACAATCATTATTCGAATATTGTATATTTGTACAGCGATGTTTTTTAGCCGCTGAAAACAACCGAAACAATGTCCACTCACGACGGCGACTGAAGCCGAACGGAACTAAACCTAATACAAAGGTACTCTGTGAACTAAACTACTCTGTGGCTGTAGATCCCCATTTACAGAAACAATTTATATACGAGGCAAACAAATCAACGAAAATTTCGCCATTTTGGAGCCGAAAAAAATTAATTATAGCTAAACAAAACAAAATTACACTGCCATTTACATTCAGTGGCTTCCCACATGATAGATGAAGAGATTAAAAAATAGATTGAGTTAAACAATTGATATTTTCAAAATTTATAGTGTTTACAAGCCACAGGGACATGATAAATCCACACCATAAGCCACTAAAACCCTTTTTTTATTAAAAAATAGCAATTAATCGATTAAAAAAAATATTAATAAGTTCAACAATCATTTATCTTTCTAACAATGTGCTTTTTATATAATTTATATGTATAATATGATTGCTAGATACGATTTTATTCGATAAAATGTAGGAATTTTAATTTTTAGGCGATAGTAGAACATTACCTTGCGCTTTCGCTTAAGGTATGCAATAATAAATAATTACAGTTGCCAACCCACCTGTCAAGCTTAGTAAATATATAGAAGGCTAGGGAGGTAATCTATGGAAACCTCCATTCAGTAAGCAGTATACTCATACTTTTGCTAGGTTATAATGATGATGATGATGATGTTGAATAAAATTGATAAAAGATTAAAAAATAACTATGATCAAATAAAACACATAATTATAAATATCTAGATAATATATTAAAAATTGTTATATGCAAAATAGTATCTAACTACTAGGTAGTTTGTATGGATAAAAGCCTTTCTCTTTTCATAGCTAGCTAACTCTCTCTAGTGTTTCGTGGTTCTGTCCATTTTACTTATTATCTTATGGTTCGTCTGTCGTTTTTATATCTGACCACGTCACGTGGTCGATGTATATATATAGGTGTAGAAAGATAGTATTTCAGAATCTATTACTATTTTCTTTTTCGGTAGCGGGTGCTGCGATTTGAATAATTCCTTGTGACTTCCAAGTATATTTCTTTTTAATTAGTAAAAATAAGACCCAAACTTAATTAAAGTACGTCATTCAATAAAACTTACATTAAATTTTAAGCATAAAAATTCTAAGATGGTGATCTCACTAGCAGTATCAGTTGACAAGTATAACCTGTGACCGGAAATTATATAAAATGATCATATGTAAAAAGCCTCAGCGTTATCTTTATGAAAATTAGCTCTATAAATAACTATGAAAATATTTTACAAAATTTTCCATTATGCCATATCTAAATTTTTTTAGTTAATGATGTTTTAATAAATCAATAAGGATGAAATTTTGAGTGTATATTATAAAATGGTGTGAATAACGTTACTTCGAACATTTCTAAAAACAGCTGTTACAAACTTAAATAAAGTTTTACCTTTACTGGATTGTCAACTTGATGCAATTAACTTGACTTCTTTTTTTTTTTGTGTCTTCTACGTACAATTCACTGACTGGCAAAAAGGGTATTTCAATACGAAATAGTAAAGGAAAGAAAGAATTGATAGTATAAAAATTCCTATTTGAATTGTTGACAGTGCTCACTTGGGGAAGGTAAGACGCAAGAAGGGGGAGGCACATGCACAGCTGGCATAGACCGCAGGACGAAGCTTATTTACTTAACAGCTTTCGCAAAACGGCCCATTAAGGATAACTGTACTAAATAATTACTGCAATGTGGCTTTCTATTTCTATGCGCGTGTAGCCGTGCGCGTGCGCCTTCACCTGCCGATGATCACTGTAATTATTTACTATGTGTGAATGCAGCACGCGGCGGCTGTCTAGGACGATCCGGACAAAGACCGGTCACTTAATGCAACGGCCTACCTGTGGACAGGTCCCGATATCGACTTGGGTGTGCTGCTTAGCCATTTTTAAATGCACTCATTAATTTGAATGCACGTGAAGTAACTTCGGTCAGACGTTACGAATTAATTGTCTGAATTTTTCAATTATATATCAGTTAAATATACAAGTTAATATTATTCCGTTTTCTTGAATTCCATTCATCGTTCATCATCATTACAGCTCATCAAAAGCTTACTGTTGGGCATTGCTATGTCATTCTTAATATATTACCTCATAGGAAGGTTTTTTTCACAGTTAAAACGCTTGGCAGGCTAGATGGCAGCAACGGATTTTTATTATATTGAGTTGTTTGTTATTAGGAAGGTGCTGCTGCCAGCCTATTGTAGAATGTCTTTATTACACCTCTTACAATTACCACAAGATAATATTTTGATTAGATACTCTTACACCTCCATTAGATGGCGAAATTCCATTATCAACAGAGAAAATGCTAGAAAGATTAACTCGACATAGAAAAGACATCAACGCGTTCTATAAGTGCCTATCAGGATTTGAAAGAGATAATGCAATAATGTTTACATTCAAGATCACATCGAGGTGGAATTAATTTTGAGACTAAGTTATCGATTTTTGTCAGAATTTCACCAACACCACATTGTTACGTGAGGTTTTAGTCAATCACTTACCGTTATATTGTTAATTTTATTGCAGATAGAAATTCGTCATAAGTTATAAATTACTATGGTATTTTTTTATAAATTTCTCTTACAGCTCCGAGGTAGTAGATTCCTTTTCTGCCTAGAGCTTGATCTAGGTAGATACCACAACTACCTATTTCTGCCCCCAAGAAGCAGTGGCGCACACTGCTGCGTTCTAATCTGAAGAGTATATAAAACTAGTATAATTTCAGGCTGTTTGACATTCCAGTACTTACAGGTGACGACGGGTCTGTTACCTTCTTTGTTTAAAGTTGCCGGTGTCTATGGGCTGCAGGTGGACTGTGCGTACGTTTGCCACCTCACTTTTATAAAAAAAAGAGTTAATGAAAACAAGTTTAAGGGCAATTCTTTATATATTTTTCAACGTGTTTATAATATACAGGAATATTGTGCATACAGTAATTATATGCATACATGCAATTAAGTTTATTATTATATTTTCAATACTTTTAGTCGGATGATAAATAGAAAATTAAAATTTGCTCAAAGGCCCCGCTTATAAAACTTATTACTACTGATGTCCTCCAATCGAACTTCGGTCACGGCGGGCACCCCAACGGAGACTAGTCATTTATCCAGAACAGGATTATAGTGCTAGAGTATATGCGCAAGAACAGGTGCGCTTTCTATGCCCTCACTCTTATTTCCAAGAAATTTAGCATCATGAACATTCCCCGTTGGACCTTCTGCTGACCTCTCATCCAGACGGATATCAGGTCTCCATGATGCCCCTCTCGATTCTTCGGACCATTGTCTAATCCTGAGTATGGTTCCAATCAGGCTCCCATCGCGGTTGAGTTCTGCACGCTGGTCAATGGATTGGGATGGAATGAGGACTTTCTTTGCATTCTACCCATGGGGGCGGGTTTGCTTCTCGCCGGGTGATTCCAGCGCTGTTACTGATTCTGTCACTGTTGTGGTGCTTCAGGGAATGGAACTATTTATTCCGTCATTTGTGATACCCATCAGAGGTAGATCTTAGCTTTGGTTTGATCGCTCCTGTAAAACTGCATTACGCAGTAAACAAAAGTGTTTTCAGACCTGGGATGACGCGTTAGCGGTTTGGGTTGTAAACACCAGCATCCTTAAAAAGGAAGTATAATTCTGCCTCCAAGTCTTTCATAGAGTTATTTCCAAGGCATTTTGCAAAAGATTTTGGTAGGATTGAGGAGAACTTAGTGCGTCTTCCTTCCTGAATCCATGCATTCTGATCTTTCGCCAAGGCTGTCCTAAAGAATTTATGTAAGTCATCACTTCCATCTCTGCACAGGGAGGACGATACGCAAGCCCACGCCGCAAAAGAGAAAGTCAGTCTTGTAGGCTCCCTTTTTGCGTCCAATTTGACTCTCGATGACGTGAGGAACACACTACGGACCATCCCCCAGTCTGAGTGCTCGATGTCTGATATGCGATTCACACAGTGCTCAGTATGCAAAGCATTCATCTCCCTAGACATCCACAAGTCAACTTGGCCTGATAGAATCCCACAATTTGTGCTGAGGACGTGTACTCCAGAGTTGACACCGGTTGTAACGCGTCTTTTCCGGTACTCTTACACCCTCGGCGTAGACACGAATACATGGAAGACAGCTTTGATGCACCTAATACCTAAAAAAGGTAGTCGCTCTAATTCATCCAACTTCAGGCCTATCGGCAGTTTATTATTCAGCTACTTGTTTTTTAAAATATCAATTTTTAACTGCCAATCTCAAATCAATCACTATGCGCTTTCTTAATATATGGTTTGTGAACAGATACAGAATTTTTATAATTTAAAATTTTCTAGTACTCTTAGTGATGAAAAGATGAGAAGCTTGGAGACTCCAAAAAGAAATAGTTGGTCTATTACAATAATTTAAAATTCAATTGGGATTTGAACCCAGAATCTATGATTTTGTCAGAGAAATAGTGTCAAATTCTTGAAAAAAAAAGAGTTGTCAAGAAGGACGAAACTAGAATAACTCGTTACCGTTAGTAAAAAGGATCTCTTTCTCTGGGTCTGGTTACACACACTCACCATCCGAAACCCAACATCATTATTTTGCAGTTTCACGCTGGTATTTTGTGGGAGCGTGATTCTCCAGTCGAGCTGACCCATTCATGCTATAGCCATAATATCCTACAGCGTGCCTCTACCACGTAAAATTTTAAGCATTGAGGTCAATAAGTACACAATACAATTTAATTTAATGAAATTATTCTTACAATTTGATAGGTGTGTGGCATCCGTATGTATGACGTGCGGGCGTGGCATAGACAATTGAATTGATAAGTGACTTTCTAGCGGAAAATAAAGACACAGCAGACAACAGGCCCGAAGCCTCCATTGTGCGAGGCGTTAAGCGCGTGTTAAGCACAGAGAAATACTACATTACTGGAAGGCTACAAATTTGATGGAACCATTAAATTAATTTTTCAAAAAAAACTTAAATTTAAACAATGTTTTTAAATAAAATGCATTTAGCGAAAAGAAATGTTTTTTATTAGATGAAGCTATTGGCTATCTAAAACATTTTTGACTTTTTGAAACTTGATTCTGTCTGTGTTTTCACTGTGTCAATTTCCTATTTGTTTTTTTTCTCTATTTTTTTGGTCTACAAAACAGAACACAATTTCAACATGCTGACAGGTATTATATAAAACAAAGATTTCAAAAATTGTATTCTAATATATATGTAGACATAGCTTGCACAAAATGTATCTGTGATTAACAATAAAGTTGGTACTTAAAGTTATGTTATATTCATGCTAAACTAAATGCCAAATTAAATTAAATTAAATTAAGGCTAAATTAAATTAAGGTTAAATTAAATTACATACTTGGCATAAAGATAATGTAATAATTTGTTTTTTGTGGAGGCCACTGATCCATGAAAACTTCCCCTTCAGATCGTACAATGTTACTGGGTGAACACATGCGGTATAATGGCGAATGTTGTCCGAGAACGGTTCTACAAAGTGGAAGACTAAATGTTTTACAATTATGAAGGCGATTATTAGCACAAAGTATTAAGAATTGTATGCGCTCTAAAATTATTGGTGAATCAATATAACCATTAATCAATTTATGCAAAAACATTATATCAAACATTTTCCTACGCATTTGCAACGGAACCATTTTAAAATGTTTTAGCCGATCATTGTAGGAATGAAGTATATGGCATTTTTTCTCGGCATAGCTAAGGACATACAAAACACGTTTTTGAACCTGCTCTATTCGCTCAGAGTGGGTGGTATAAATAGGATTCCAAACAACACTGCAGTACTCCAAATGGCTTCTAACGAGAGAATTGTAAATAGTTATGGTAAGTCCACTGTTTTTAAAAACATTCATTTGCCTACATATAAAGCCTGCGAGTCTTGAAGATTTTTTGATTATGTATTAAAAATGGTGTCGAAAAGAAAGAGTAGTATCTACAAAAACCCCCAAATCTCGCAAGCAAGAAACTTCTTTTATGACACTGTCACCAATGAAATACTCAGCTGTGTCTCTTCTCTTCATTTTTTTGCTAAATTTTATCATCATCATCATCATCATTACAGCCCTTCACAAGTCCACTGCTGAACATAGGCCTCTCCCAAGGAATGCCACAAGGCACGGTCCCGAGCCACCTGCATCCATCGACTTCCTGCATGTCTTACCAGGTCGTCACTCCATCTTGTGGAGGGACGCCCTACACTTCGCCTACCAGTACGAGGCTGCCACTCGAGAACCTTTCTTCCCCATCGGTTGTCGGTTTTTCGAGCTATATGGCCGGCCCACTGCCACTTCAGCTTACTAATCCGTTGGGCTATGTCGGTTACTCTGGTTCTACTGTGGATATCCTCATTCCTAAGTTTAACACGCAGAGAAACTCCGAGCATAGCCCTCTCCATAGCTCGCTGAGCGACCTTGAGCTTCCTCATACGGCCAGCAGTGAAGGACTACGTCTCAGTTCCGTAAGTCATCACTGACAACACGCACTGGTTTTACAATTTTGTTTTAAGGTTTTGAGGTATTTCTGACGAGAAGATGTGTCGTAGCTTTCCGAACACTGCCCAGCCGAGTTGAATCCGTCGATTGACCTCTCGGTCGAAGTTGGACTTACCTAGTCGGACTATTTGTCCCAGGTAAACATACTCGTCAACAACTTCGAGCTTAGTGCTCCCAACAACTACCGGCATATGTGTGACATGGACATTAAACATAATCTTTGTTTTGTCCATGTTCATCTTAAGGCCTATCCGTTGGGAGACAATATTGAGGTTATTGAGCATAGTGCTTAGGTCCTCCAGCGATTCTGCCATGAGGACTATATCGTCGGCAAATCGAAGGTGAGTGATGTACTTGCCATTGATGTTAATTCCGTATCCTTTCCAGTCCAGAAGCTTGAAAACGTCTTCCGATGCAGCGGTGAAGAGTTTCGGGGATATTACGTCACCCTGTCTTACACCTCTCTGCAATTGGAAAGGTTTCGTACTCTGGTTCTGTACTCGGATAGCCATCGTAGCTCTATTGTACAAACACTTCAGCACTTCGATATACCGACAGTTAACTTGGCACCGCTGAAGGGACTGCAGCACCGCCCAAATTTCGACGGAATCAAAGGTTTTCTCATAGTCCACATACGCCAGACATAGTGGCAAATTGTACTCTTCGGACTTCTGTACAACTTGCCGTAGGGTATTTATGTGGTCTATGGTGCTAAAGCCCTTTCGGAAACCGGCTTGTTCGGGAGGCTGGAAGTCGTCAAGTCTGCGCGCGAGACGATTCGTAATGACTCTCGAAAACAGCACGTAGACGCGGCTCAGAAGGGAAATCGGTCTGTAGTTCTTCAAGAGAGCGTTGTCACCTTTCTTGAAGAACAAGACCACCGCACTTCTGCTCCACGCCTCCGCTGTAATGCCACCATGGAGGGCGGAATTAAAGAGCTTCTGAAGGACTTCAAGTACCGGTCTTCCACCCGCTTTGAGAAGCTCCGCTGTAATTCCATCCTCGCCTGGGGCCTTGCCGTTTTTAAGGTGCTGGAGAGCCATTCTAATCTCGCTCAGACTGACGTCCGGGATATCTTCGGAATAGTGTCGAATAAGACTCGCTCTTGGATCGTTATTCACACTTGCGTGTGGCTCCAACGATGACGTGTACAGCTGCCCATAGAACCTCTCAATCTCACTCAAAATCTCAGGTGCCCCGGAAACGATGCTGCCACGTTCGGTCTTCGGCTTTGACAGTTGGCTCTTTCTGGCAGACAGATCTCTGGCAAAGACTTTGGAGCCTTGGTTCCGCTCGATCGCTTCTTCAATACGAGCTGTATTAAAGTTGCGTAAGTCTCGCCGCATGCATTTGGAGATCTGTCTGTTCAGTTGCCTGTATGCTGTCAAATCTGTTGAAGAATGTAGCCTCATCTCCCGTCTAACAGCCATGAGATTAAAAGTGTGATCGGAGAGTTTTTGTGTTCTTCTGCGGCGGGTCTTACAGAACTTAGCTCCGACCGCATGGACAGTTTCCACGAGCTTGTCATTCATATCGTCCACTTCATTGCAGTCTTCTAGGCACTGAAAACGGTTTTGTAACTCGAGCTGAAAGGTTTGGGGACTTTGGATTAGAGCACGAGGGGGACGGAGCGTTGACTTCATCAGACGAGACCTCTCACTCTTAACATTTAGTTTCAGTGTGCCTCTAACCATTCGGTGATCGCTGCCGGTTTTCACGCTCGCGATCACTGAGACATCACTGAACAGTTGTCGTCTGGTCGTCATAATGAAGTCAATCTCATTTTTTGTCGAACCGTCGGGGCTCGACCAGGTCCACTTCCTGTGGGGCCGCTTCTTGAAGAAAGAGTTCATCATAAAGAGTCCCTCTTTCTCCATGAAGTCGGCCAGCTGCTGGCCCCTTGGGTTCCGTTGCCCTATTCCAAATTTTCCTACTTTCAGCTCACCGTTCTCTCTTGTGCCTAGTTTTGCATTGAAGTCTCCCATTAACACTGTATATTGGGTTTTAAAGGAATGCATGGCTCTAGATATATCCTCATACATTTCCTCCACCTCCTCATCGGGGTGTGCCGAGGTTGGCGCGTAAACCTGTATGACCTTCAGCGAATACCGTTTGGTGATTCTGAGTATAAGGTACGCAACCCTCGTCGACACACTCCCGATCTTTACAACGTTGTTAACGAGAGACTTGTGGACAATAAATCCGACACCTCCTTGGGACAGATGGTCGCCCTCCCGGTGATAGAGCAAGTTGCCGGATTCGAGGATTACCGTGTCCTCTCTTCGGACTTCGGATAATCCTATAATATGCCAGCGCAACTCTTCTATCTCTTCTTCCTGCTCCACGATCTTCTCGTCAGTCCTCAGGGTGCGTGCGTTATACGTTGCCAGGTCTAGTCGTCGTAGGTAGCAACCAAACCTCCACCGGAGATTCTTAGCACCCCCTGCCCCGCCGTTACCATGGTCGCCACCGTAGCCAGGAATAGCGGGGCCGCCGGGGACTGGGGGCCGTCTATGTGTTGTTTTGATCATTGGGGGGTATTTGCCATAGTTGCCACGCTTGGCGAGCGGGTTGGCAACCGCAGTTTTTTTATTGTAATTTTGGCTATTATCAGGAAGATGCTGCTGCCTGGCTGCTGGCTTTGTCGCCTTTTACGACACCCACGGGAGGATATGGGGTAGTGGATATTCTTGACCACCACAACACGGCAAACGGCTAAATTTTATATGGTAACATTTTTGTGTATTTAATATCATGAGGTTATCCCTATACCATCTATCAATTTTATCGAGATCTTGCTGTAAGGCGATAACATCATGGACACTTTTTATAGTTCGATAAATTTTTAAGTCGTCTGCATACATTTTGACTTTGGAATTAAGGGTTTTACTTTTATCGTTTATGAATATCAAGAAAAACAACGGACCAAGGTGAGAACCTTGAGGAACACAAAAAAGGATTTCACTAGAGAATGACTTAAATCCATTAATAGAAATACGTTGTGAACGGTTCCTCAAGTATGATTCACACCATCTAAGCAGTGTTCCATGAATACATTGCTTCCAGCTTAAGCATTAATATGTCATGATTTACGACATCAAATGCCTTACGAATATCAGTATATATGGCCTGAACTTCTTCTCCGTTATCAATGGCATCAGAAATGTCCAATATATAACTTACAAGGTTAAAAGCTGTTGATCTTTGTGGATAAAACCCATATTGGTTATGGTTTATATGATTCTTGACGTGACTTAGTATTCTTTTATGTACTAGTGCCTCTAATACTTTTCCATAAATAGGTAGCAACGAAATTGGTCTATATACTGGCAATTTTCCACTGATGAGGAAAGATACCAAAAGAAAGAGACTTATTAAAAATTCTAGAAAGATAAATTACACAAGCAACTCGCACAGATCTTGAAAAAAATCGGAGGAAGGGAAACGGTACTCTTGTTACTATCGAGGGATTGTAAATATTAAAGTATCTCATGCTGATATAAATGACAACCATATAGCGACATGCTAGACGATATTGTTCCACATAAATCATCTTTAGACTATGTTTGCTGATCTAGAGTGTCTTGATTAATTTCGATCTATATTGTTTTATTTAAAAAAAATCAGAATCGATTTATTGAAAAATTAATTAAAGTAATATGCAGTTAACTTTTGAATGAAATTAGTTTGCAGACGATATCGTTATTTTTAGAGACATATGCAAAATGAATAGAGATCACTAACGTACACGCACACAGTTATTTTAAAAACAGTGTAATCGGACTCTATTGATGTTCTATGAGAACAAATGCCACATCCATCATTAACATCGATATAACAGACTTGCAAACACAAACTTATAAAAATTTTGGATTACTTTAAATTTTTGTTTGATATTTAAATTTATCTATATATCGGAAATACATACAATGTTTAACTTGGTACATTTTCTAATCTAATTAGTTTTTAATCAACTTTACTTACGTTTCTTGTTCAACTTTTATACTTAATAAAGTGAAGTATTGTTATAATTTATCGATTACTGGAGACAAATCAGACAACTTTTTATATTCATGAAGAAGATAGACGTTAACAGATTGGTCTCCTTCAAATAAGTTCTGTCAGTGCGCTGAGCTAAGAGGCATAATATGTTCTGTATTGCAATCTATTGTTTTTGTGTTTTATGTGAGTTATTGTTATTATGGTTTTTATACATTTAGATATTTACAGCTACTCTTTTTTCTACAGATCTTCACATATTGCGTATTAGTATTTTCAAAAAATATCGTTATTATTTAAAAAATATTTTAATAATGCTTGTTACACATTATATATTTATATGCGTCCGAATAATTTAGTAAATATGATGATGAAAATAAATGACAGTGTAATGATTCTAAACACTAATCATAAAACAAATGGAGTTAATATCGAACTAAATATCGTTTTAATTTTCTATATCAATAAATACAAATACCAACAAATATGCTAGTTATCTTAGACCTACTCGTATATATTTACGAGATGTATACAATTTTTAATACAGTTATCTTAAGAAGAAGGTTGCAGTTTTTAATGGTATAAATTTAATAATTTGATATCACCGGGCGATATTAAATGGGACGTATACATTACGTAGCAAACATATTTTCATTAATTTTCGTCATATTCCTTTTTATCAGGTCTTAAGCAGCCTATTGGTAGATCATGTTAAATGACTTTGCCGCATTTGCTATGTTTGGCAAGCGGAAATTCGATTGTAGTACCTTGCTGACCATCATAGGTCTCGTCATTTTGCATTTTTTTTTATAAGATAAGGGCGACAAACGAGCACACAGTCCACCCGATGGTAAGTGGTTGCTGCGGCCCATAGACATCTACATCTATCCTCGTTTGCGAATCAAAATGCAGATGCGTTGTCACCCGTGAGGACCAAGATGGAATGCCTCATTTCCAGTAAAAAGGCCCTCCGACCACCTGCACTCACCAAGCGAAAGGCAGAGGTAAACCTCTACTTCACGCTGGTATTCTGTGAGGTCGTGGTACCACCCCGGTTCGAGCCGGCCCATCCGTGCGACAGCAAAAGCTGCCGCGTGGCTCTACAACTGTTATCACTGTTGCATTTCATAAAAAGCCCGAAACGATTATATCCAATATCTATTGTATATCAAGATCTTCCGTGCATGTCTCCAAAACGACGATAATAAGTGTTGAGGAATACATTACTTTAAAAAATTTCAGATATCTTTAAATTTTGATTATTACTTTCTTTTCAGCTATTTAAAATTTTTCGAAGTCATATAAAAAGATTCTTTAAGGCAAAAGTTCATCATCACACCAATAATCACATTATTTGATTAAGTATCTTGTCAGAATATTCATATAAATATTGTTTTTGTCTTAAAAATTTTGTTTGATCGTATTTGCGTTTCAATAAAAAAAAATTCACCCATTAGTTATTTCGACCATAATTCATCAAATTTTTAAGTTCTAATTTTGAAATTCATAAAATAATATAAGTGTTTAAAAAAACACGCATTGGTCATGAGCTGTGATGATCCCGATAATTATTTTATTTTATCCCGGTTATTCTGATCAGGATACGAGGATAAAGTTATTAAATTATTGTATTATCATCGGTCCTTGATAAGATACAAATTTTCAAGGTTTCTATGTCAAAACTCACACTCTTCCATGCGCGCAATATGTTTAAAAAGGGGTACAAAGTTTTCTCTTCCCGTATTAATATATAGATATATTATTGGCATGTCACATCCACCACTTCTTAGATCTATGTTTACGCCCAACACATTTTTTTACATCGTTTTCGTGTACGGTACGGCCATACTTTAAATAAACTGCTTATTACCGACAATCATTATTGTTAAACTAAGTTCAAATAGGGGGAGAAAGTTGTAATAATTTAGATTACAATGACTTTTAGAGCGCTTTTCCTATAAAGGTCATTTCTTTTTAGTATATATTTTTAGAAAATAGTTTATTATACTGCAATCAAGATGTGATTTTTTTATTAGTCGTCATAGTCATCGTCATAAGATAGCGCGCTTGCCCCAACGCTCAATCCTTGGCACCAGTCCCATTTGCCATGTGCTCGCCAGTAAAGAAAACGTCGTGAGCAAAACCTTCACACCCTATAATAAAATATATCTCGACATTATTTGAAGTCAAATAGCCAACAGAAACAGCCAGTCGGACATTTGCAAAACTTTGTTTTAACGCAAACATTCACGTTTAAAACACAGTCCTTATCTTCAATCACTTAAAGTTATGATGCAAAATCGATTTATAACATTTTTTACATTAACAACACCATAAAATTATTACATTTTATTTTAAATATTTGACATATCGCACCTAGTTTTCGAATTAATACTAAAAACCTAGTTAAAAGTTGATTTAACATGATTTAAGTACCTGCCCAACTATCCATATAATCTTCTCGATATAATAGATCTGATCTGTTGATTTTGTTAAAATTTTACGAACAAATTCAAGGTTAAAAGCTAGTTAAGCATAAATAGAATTATGTTTTAGTATTGAATTATTATGATATGGGTAATGGACCCTATTTTGACCTTATAGTCTTACATATACTTTTATATTTATTCGTGAAAATATGTAATTTTATTACGTTGTGGAGCCATGTTGCAATTGTTTTGGCTGCGGCACTAATAGGTAGGCTCTAATGGGGATGGACCTCGCTCTTAGAGTATACAAGAGTAAAACAGCAGCATAATGCTGCTGTGTTTTTTAAGGCGAATGTTGGGAACCAGATACTCTTTTTACTGATTATGAGGCATTTAACCTTAGAATGGCATCTCATTTGTATTTGGATTCTTAATGAAGACTATATTTAGGTGTCTAAGGAATAACAGCATGAACTTACTAGCAGAAGTTCGTTTGTTAACCTTTTTTATGTGTTTAACTGTGCTTGTAGTTAAGCTTAAAAAGTAGTTCTTTGCTAAGTACTCGTAGTTATAAGAAGAAAATAATTTCCACATTATATGTTATGAAATTGGGACTTAATTGTTCTATACACTGTCGCACCGACTTCACTAGCTATTATGTGGAAATTATTTGATAATTTTTTAATCTTTGGAGTTGGCTTTTATTTGCCACCATTAAGATGGATTTTATCTCCTACATAGATCTCTTGCTGAAATTTAATAAAAAAAAGAAATTTATTTACTATTTAATAAAAACAGAATCATCAACATCGATTTAATTGACAAACATATCGCGTAACATGCATTAAAAAAAAGAATAGCCTACAGTCAAATTGAGAACCCCTCCTTTTTTGAAGTTGGCTAAAAACTTCTTTGACAGATAGACGTAAAGTAAATATCATATATAAATTATTTTATTTTATGTAAATTTTTCGCTAAGTGGTTTGCGAATTTCGCACGAAATATAAAAAGAAAGTTATAAAAATTACTTCCATATTTTTACTAAGATATGTTGTTTGGTTACTTTGTAGAGTAGTACACATTAACCTATCAAGGGTGTTTTAACAATTTCCATTAAAACAGTAATCGAAGAAGCTTGACTATATTTTCAAAATATAGAATAACTTGTGACTACGTGTTTTCAATCTTAAATTAAATTAAAGTTGGAAAGCTAGGTATTAAATTACTTTAACAATGATAAATTGCTTATACCTTTCTTGACCCATGGAATTAAAGATTTCATTTAATTAGATTATTGACGATAAATTTATGGAGCATAGTCATTATTCATTCAACATTGGACATAGATTTTAGAATTTATTTATAAAAGACAGAATAAATTTCAATCTGGGTGATAATCTCCAGACCGATTCCTATGTAGTGCAATCTTTAGAAGACTGATGGAAATGTTTGTCAAAGCAAATCGGAAAGTTTACGTGTGAGCACCACACGCATATTTGGCCTCTACAATCCTTATCTATTACAACACGTATGATTTTACTTAGTAACCCTTATCGTGTTCAGATCCGAAGAATAATATTTTTGTCTCAGAAGTATGTGTATTTGCTTCCAATAAGATTGAAATTTGGAACACGTGATTAATTTACTTTATAAATTGTAATGTAATGTATGAATATTAACAGGGAACTATCATTACATAAAAATGTCCATAAAATTATTTAAACGTGTACGTAAATACTCGTACAATTTTGAAACGTATAGCTAACACATTAACTTCCATTCAATTTTTTATTTATTTACATACGTCATTATTTATGATATCATTTTGTTTATTGACAAATATGGTGTCTAATAGTCATTAATTATAAAGATAAAATAATTTGAAATCAATGTCATGAGTACAAAATATTGTTTTATGATGCAAGGAACGAAAATTTTTATCTCACTATAATAAGTATTTACCGATACCGTTCTTCGAAATACAAGTATGTTCCTACTACTTAAGCAAGGTTAACGCGTCCACCAAAACAAAAATGACTGATCTTTATGTTGTTCGTATACCAATGCGCAATAGTTAATGTAAAAATAAGAATATTAAAACACACAAATCGCATGACTGATGTTGTTAAGATCTTTCATGCTAATGTAACTGGTTTCCGAATAAAAGTAAAAGTGAATCTTTATTATTCCTAATGCTGAAGTATTGAACTAGTGTGCTATACTGCTCTTCCCATCCAGGAAGTATTTTTTATAGAATAGGGTGACAAACAAGCACACAGTTCAGTAGAGCAGTAAGTGATTGCTGTGGCCCATAAACATCTACACCTACCTTCGTTTGCGAATTAAAATGCAGATGCGTTGTCAGCCAACTAAGCAGACTAAGATAGAATGCCTCTTTTCCAGTAAAAAGCGTCTCCGGTTCTCTACACTCACCATACAAAACACAGCAGCATTAAGCTGCAATTTTACGCTGGTATTCTGTGAGAGCGTGGTCCTTCCCCGGTCGAGCCGACCCATTCGTGCTACAACTATACTATTAATATAGCTGCAGCATGGCTCTACCACGTACAAAAGTAGTAAGTATTATGATTGTGTGAAAATGAATTATCATTTGTTAGTTTCGCTAATCTCTAAAACTTGGTTCAATAGCGACGAATCATCAAACTCTCCGTTTATTAGTAACTGTGTATCACATTCGTAATATGCTCGCCACAAGGTCGTCGAGTACAAAAACAGCAACCTGTTTATGCTCTATTTTTATTCGCGAAGAAAAAGAATATCAGAATACCGATTTGGAAGTGCCGCGGCGGGCCCAGCTTCTCGGCTGACTGGTTTATGCAGGAAGTTGATCTGGGCGACAAAAGATTTACGTGAATTTCGTATGCCGTTTTATAATTAAGCGTTGATTATACTTTATTATATTATGTACTGAAAAATTTACGCATAAACTTTGTAGGTTCTTCGTAATGTTCAAAATTTAATATAATTTCTGGTGAACAGATTTTATTATTTGTTATTAAACTATTTGATAATTGCAATAATACAGGCGCCAATGACACCTTTTGTTATGAACAGACATTCTGGAATTCGCTGGAATAATTCAATTCATTGTAGTTACTAGTTAAAGGGTTATAGTTGTTCACAGCTTACAAGCGTTATGCAAAATATGAGGCGCCTCTCGATTTTGAGATAACTATCTATAAATAAAGACAAGCGATCGTGAGACCGGTACAGGTGAGCGGGCGATTTTGATGTGTTTCTTACTTATAATTTAACGGTAGTGTTCACAGCAAAACTATCTCAAACAAATGCATTTTTTTTTCAACACTTAAACGTTTATTGCATGTAATGCAGTTTTAAATTATTATAACAGGAGTAAATTATGTAGTTTCTATTATAAACAGATGATTGATAGGTTTATACAATTAAATGCAGATATTACTTTCAAATAGCCATTTGCAAGATCGTAAAAGTGTTGATAATAATCGAGAGATCGCATTAAACTTTTGAGTAGCGTTGTGATCGTGTTATATCTTTATGATGCATCTCTCACATCGCCCCTTTTACCATTCTCTAACGCCCTGCACATAAATACGCACTGCTATATTAATTTATACTTGATCAACACAGATTAATTTTAAACAATATAAAGTTTTGACTTTTTAATGACATGAATCAACAAGATTATTTTTGTTCAACCGTGTTGTCATAAAAGAGAAAATTCTCAGGTAAAGTGTTTTGTCATACTATTAGGTCATGAGTAAACTAAATTATTAACTATTACTGTAATGATTTCTTATATTTACGCGAATACTGCGCATTAAATTAAAATAATTTTACGGATTTTATCGCGTTTAATTTAACTTTAATTCCCGACGTTTCTGGTGCTTTACAGCACCCGTGGTCATGGAGGGGACTGAGGTGACATCGAGACGTCAAACACCTCTATGATTCTGGATAACTATTTCAAAAATTGTGTAATTTAAGCTTTATTAAAATATTATTATTTATATGAAAAAATTTAATGATCCTATAACGCTTGCATTTTTTTAAATTTATTTATTTATACTTTATTGAAAATTACATAATATAAGAAACAAAAGACGGACTTAAAACTAAAAGCATTCTATCCCATTAACCTTAGTAAAACGAAAACTAGATTTCGAAAATTAACAATATTGTATTTTATTTATATATTCAAATATTGACTTCAAAAAGCTTACTTTGTAACCGTTTCGTAACCTCGTAAGTTCTTAATAGTGAATATGAATTGATTTTAAAATTCACAAAGCGGAATAGGAGAGACAATATTGTTCGCGGGTCACAGCAGGGGATCGAGATGACATCTCACAGCGTGCAGCCTTACCTCTGTGTTCATGCGCCATTTCCTTCTGTACTGAATCATCGATCTTGAGTTATTGACAATAGAGCTTAAATTTCAATAATTTTCGAATTTAACAATCAAAATCATCTTTAAAGTATCCTTATTAGAGTTTAATTTCAAGTTGAGTGTTAGATTTATTGAAAATAAAAGCATAGATAAAAAAGACAGATAGAAGTAGTTACGAAATTAAGCAACCAAATGGTTTTCGATTACAAAGTTCATTGTTTGATTCGCGACGTAGTTTCTACGAGTCGGTGCTCTGAGCGCGAGCGGCGCTGGCACAGGGTTATCTTAGTTCGGGCGCCTGTCACGGTTCCCACGGAGAACGGCATTTTAAATACCTATTTATCTATGTACGGCGACAGGACCGCGATGCATTCTATTTGAGTAGCCTCTTCTGGATGGGTCAAGGATTCGAAGGTGATTGCGGATCCACTCGATTGTACTGGCGAGCGACCCGACCTTGTTTACTACTACATTACGGTGATTTCTATAACTCTGTAACTAGTACACTTTGTATCCGTTATTAATTTACGACATCCTATTGGCATACAGTAGATATTGATTGTTTAAGTTATATCTGATTGAACAGGATATGGAATTAGGCAGGTTTAGATATATATTATTATATAAAAGCTCTTAAAACGTGCTACCATTACTGTTACAGCCTACTAAAGTCCACTTCTAAACATAGGCGACGATATTTACCATAGTTGCCACGCTTGGCCAGGGGTTGCCAACCGCAGTTTTTTTTTATTTTTAACCATTATTAGGGAGACATTGCTGCCCATCTCCTGATTTATTTCCGTTTGTCGCCTCTTACGACACCCACGGGACCATAATATGGGGTAGTGTATATTCTTACACCTCCACTACACGGTAAAACGTGTGGACATATATTATATGTGTAATAGTACTATAGTAGTAGTGGGTTAGTGAGTATTCTTATTTATATATATTTTACGTGGTAGAGCCAGCTATGTTAGTAGTATAGTTGTGGTACGAATGGGTCGGCTCGACCGGAGAAGGACCACGCTCTCACAGAATACCAGCGTAAAATAGCAGCTTAACGCTGCTGTGTTTCATATGGTGAGTGTAGAGAACCGGATACCCTTTTTACTGGAAATGAGGCATTCCATTTTAGTCCTCACGGGTGACAACGCATCTGCATTTTAATTTGTAATAGAGGATAGATGTAAATGTCTATGGGCCGCAACAACCACTTACCATTAGGTGGACTGTGTGCTCGTTTGTCACCCTTATCGTATAAAAAAATATATCCATACTATGGAAGAAACTTGTTAAGAGCATCTGAAGAAGTCTGAATTAATTTTAAAAGTAATTTATAATAACAAATTTCATCGCGAAGATAGCTAGAACTTTAATTTAAGTTTTTTAATAAAGGTACAATAGAGGAAAATGTTGAGTAATAAAACGTGTCTTAGGTTATTTATAAATAAACATAATTATAATTAAAATAAAGAGCCGAAGTAGGCCAGCGGCTAAGCGTACAATTTCATAGCACGCGAGCAATCTGGGGCGATCTCGCCGGCCACAATCAAATTGTTATTGCAATTATGTGATGACTTATCATGTGCTCGGCAGTGAAGGAAAATCACCGTAAGGAAACCTGGTGAAAAGTCTGAGGAATGAAATTTTCTTCTTTATCGCAACTACACATTCTATTTTTATGTAAATTGCGTGTAACCATCTGAAAGTATTGCGAAACTAAAAATAGACAGTCTTGGCAGTCTGCCTCAGACATCTTAACCGTGGCCTGATCGAATGCTGCTTGTGCATCTTTAAGTGATTTTCAGCTGAACTTTTATTTTAAATTTGAAGTAAAAGAAGTAAAATAGTGCTAAATTAGGGCTGTAAGGAGAGTGACCTATAAGTTGTCTTTAAATCCCTTGTTTTAAGCGTATAATGCACGACACCGATACTCGGAGACCGTGGGGGCCAGGATAGAATGAGCATTCAGAAGCACCAGCGTTCTTGACCCTAGCGGTAAATTTCAGCCGCGGAGGGTAGGAAGAGCGGTGCCTCGCCATACCAACACTCCTCTTCCCCTGCGGATCCATCTCCACTGGCTAGCAGCCAATGGCCACCACGGGCTGATCCTTCACCTAGGGCCAGCCATGTGGATTCCTTATTATTCACAGTGGGTGACCAAGTCACATATACTAAGCTCTACCGCCACGAAAGGGCGGAAGCCTATTGGACAGGGGGGGGGGACGAACCTTTCTTCTTGATCTTCTCCATCGGTTGTCGACTCTCGAGCTATATGGCCAGCTCATTTCTACTTCGGCTTACCGTTGGTTATGTCAGTTACTCTGGTTCTAATGCGGAAATCTTCATTACGAAGTTCTATCACGCAGAGATACTCTGAGCAATATTTTCTCCATAGCTCGCTGAGCGCTGAACCGTCCCCAACCGAGTCGGTTCCATCGATTGACCTATCGATAGAAGTTGGACTTACCGTTACAGCCTATCAAAGTCCACTTCACATACATATATGGGCCTCCTCCATAGATTACATCATAAGATTATATTGGCCATAACTGCCAAGTTTAACAGGTGGGTTGGCAACCGCAGTTTTTTAATTTTTTAGTTGCTGCCCATTTTCTTGTTTGTTTCCTTCTATCGCCCCACTACACGGTAAAGAAAGGAAGGTGAAGTTGGACTTACCTCATACGAAACTCTCTGTCATCATCATGTATCTGAACGAAATAGTGTGATTAATTTGTGTTGAACTAAACATTTGGTTCAAATACGTGAGCTGTCGACATCGACAACAAATGGTTGGAAACTGGCCGGGAGTCTGGTTGTATGGAAGTGGAAGAGAGGAATTGAGTTATTTTCCCAAATGTATCCTGACACCAAGACGCTGACTATTGTGAGACTAGTGAGATTAGTATAACCAGATTTAGGTTACCAATAATTCTCTTAGCATCATTCTATTGAACCCAAAGCTATAAGGTGGCACTTGCAGCATGAAGCCATATATGGCAACAATACCTCAGGCAACACTGGACTTGCTTTATATAGAGTAAGCAGCTGTCCCGGCGTGAAGTACAACATTATCATAGTAATCTCCTTAAATTAGCGTTTAAAAGTATATATATAATATGTACATTTAAAATTATTTTATATTTTACGATACATACATCATCTTGGTCGTTACGAAGCTTGTTTATTTTTGTAGAAATAACTTTTATTATAATCGTAACAATAGTGTTGTTCCATCGTATTTGTGAAGGTGAGAGTGCGTGAGTGGAGCAATATAATACACCATGTATAGTTAATTGCTTTCGGTCACTACCAGAATATGCCTCAATAGTTATTGAAATTGAAATGAAATTTATTTAACATACATTTACATTATAGTTACAGTTATTTTTCAGCTCTGAAGCCTGCGTTAGTTAAAACTGTGCTACAGGCCTATTATTGTTGTTGTTTTGTTGTTGTAATATTCACTTTACTTAGTTGTTATTGTAGTTATTTATTTATAATATGACTTTTGTGTTGATTTAGACGATTCTGCAACATTTTTGCAAACTTTTCAAGTATTAGTGAATTATTTAATGTCTAAATGGTGGAATTTAGAAAAGATAATTCACCATCATCGTCTTCATCATTACAGCCCTTCACAATTCCACAACTGAACAGAAAGTTATAGTGTTGGGGGTAACGTTATTACATAAGAAATAGAAAGAGAAATCAGTTGGGCTATGTCATTTACTCTGGTTATACTGCGGATATCCTTATTTCTAAGTTTATCACGCGAGAAATTCATAGCTCGCTGAGCGACCTTGAGCTTCCTCATGCCGCCAGTAGTGAAGGACCGCGTCTTGGTTCCAAAACGTGGAAAAGATGGTTTAGAGGAGAATGGGATTTTTGGGCCTGAAGTTAATTAATTGATTTATACTTAATATATTTTTCTAAAGTAAAGTATAAAAAGTAGCTTTTTTACTATCTATAATTCGAAAAAACAAAGTAAGAAATAAGTTAGAAAATCGATTGTATACACTACATCCTTTATGGCAATAAATCAATTGAAATTCTCGTTTCTGAACGTTATCTTCCAATGGATTCTCATGAGAATGACTTCTCATTTTGAAACTTGACTTGACTATTCAAACTTCAAACTATTTACATAAAAGAAAAAGACAGATTTTCGAATCGATTTGAAATGAGTACAGTATAATTGATTGTCGATTAAATTGAGCATTTTAATATCTATTTTTGATTATTTTTCTGTGTTAACTAGGGAGATAAAAATGATTGCGTGCATATCTACAAAATAATAATAAAAGTACAAAATATCAACATTCCCATAAGTACCAGTTACAACAACAATTCAAGTAATCGATCTCAGATCAATATCCCTAATATTCACTTCACTTAGTTGTTGTTGTTTTAACTTTCGTTAATCGTTTCACCATTTCGTTTCATTATTATCCACAGCTTTTTTGGCGATTTTATACTGATCTTGCTTTTGTATCTTTAAGTAATTATAGTGGAAAATAGCCTGTTACAGTGTAATAACAGTGAAAAATCACCTGTAACAGTGTAGGTAGTAGACAATCTCACTTTTACTTATTCTGCAATAACTCAGCTCCTAGATTGACAAATCTTGCCAGATTTTCACCTATGAATTGTTTCTATATACACTTTCAAATGGTCCTACTTTCATCTTGTTAACACTTCGGCCCAAGAATGTATGGAGACGTCTCCTTCTCCTTTGACCTTTTAATAAATCCAACCTTTTCCTAAAACCATCATCAAAAATGAGGTTATACTAACAAAAACGTGAAAATATTTTTGTTAGTATAATCTAATTTTTGGGTGATTTTAGAACTTAATATTAAAATTTTACTTTTCTCGGTAGTCTATTAACAAAAGGATAGTCCAGTGAAAGTTTTAATTATGATTGATTTTATTTATGAACAATAATTAATATTTATAATTTAATTTATTTCAAAAATGTACAAAAGGAAATCAGATGGAGCAACCAGTTGATCGGCCATGAAAGACTTCTTAGATGCTCTTAATAAGTTTAAAACGAGGCAATGGTCCCTCACATTCCCATTCATAAATTTACAGTTAATTTTCTATTGAACGCCTTATCTGAGATTGGACGAAATAGGCAGTTATATTCTGTTACGTGGGAGTCGTCATTGACTGACTCCGGATTACGCTGATGGCTATCGGCATAAAAATAAATTAATAATACGTTCGATGGATCACTTTTGATTTAATCTTCTCGTGGATGAAATCGTAGCAACCATCTTAAGTGCTGATGGTTAAACTTATCAAGATCTTATTTGCTTTACACCTGGTGAGGATGCCAGGTGAGTATACTAAAAATTAAATATCGTCATCATCATCATTTCAGCCTGTCAAAGTCTACTGCTAGACATAAGTTTCCCTCAGAGATTGCCTGGATATTTACCATGCTTGGGAAGCGTGTTGACTGTAGCAGTATTTTGTATATTTTGTAGTACTTTGTATAAGTCGTAATCAGGAATAGGATGCTCCAGTTCATATCTCCTGTTTTAGTTTACTTCTGTCGCCTCTTACGTACATTTTCCGCGGTAAAGACACGCTGCAGCTGTGTTATGGTTGCACGAAAGGATCGGCTTGACCGGAGTAGGACCACGCTGTCACAGAATACCAGCGTAAAATTGCAGCTTAATGCTGGTTTGTTTCGTGTGGTAAGTTTAAAGGTCCGGAGACCCTTTTTACTGAAAACGAGGTATTCCATCTTAGTCCTCAGGGGTGACAACGCATCTGCAATTTTGATCGAGTATGCAGGTAGATGTCTAAGGACCACATCATTCTCTTGCCATCAGGTGGAATGGGTGCTCGTTTGTCACACTTACTGTATTATATAAAAACCGACGGAATGACATCAGTTAGTGGGTTTTTTCACACCACCACTACCCGGCCTAAAAATAAATATGTCATCACTAAACATTGGTACGCAAAATCTGTTAGTTTTCAGCTTTAGTTGTGTGGTAAATGTCGCTATATTTTATTGCGTATATCTTATCTATTTTAGAAAAACGTTACCACAATACTAGATTTTCTCCTGTATCGTGGAGGCAGTTTACAAACATAAATTGCACAAGGACAAACATCCAGACGCGGAACAATTATTTGTAGGCCATGCAAATACTTGTTCCGTGCGGGATCGCTGATATGATATTAGAGCTTATAGCCTGTAGTTTGGATATGTGTAGGTCTCGACGAAAGATTGCCTCTGTTTACGTGTCATATACTGGTAGCACTATGAAAAGTCGTGCGCAGTTTATAACTTCTGACACTATTTGAAAGCTTTTGCCATGTTATGAATTAGACCACCAGTAGCATATTATATTATTAATGAACAATTTCCTAAAGGCTTTGAAATCTCTATGTATTGCTTTGATATATAAATTGATTTTTAAAACAGTTAATGTATAAATTTATATAAAAGCTATTAGAAAAATTTACTTCGCAAATATCCGCGTTATAAAATAAAATGATGTGTCTTACCTAGTATAGTTAAGGGAGGGCGGGAGGTGCTCTTCATACTAGTTAAGACACATCATTTTATTTTATAACGCGGATATTTGCGAAGTAAATTTTTCTAAAAGCATTTATATAATGGATTTCCGCAAAGTAACGCCTGATTCTATTAATTATATTGTATAAATTTACATTTCTGTTATTTTTAATTTTTAATAAAATTATCTTTTCATATTTCAACAGCACAGACAGGAAATAAAGAATTTTGACAGCGATGCAACAAACGTTACACATAACTAGTTGATATCGAGCGCATATTATGATGCGAGATTTCTGTATTCAAGAAACATTTCGTTCTCCATAACGATCTGTTTTATTACATACAAGTTGCAAGTAAAACCAGTCTATAAAATAACAAACTATTCGTTCGACTACTTGAGATGAGTAAAATGAAACAACTTTTGGCGCTTCGTAAGTGGATACACTAGAATTTTGTTTTACAAAAGGTAAAACTGTAAAACGGCAAATAAGGGTAAACGAAGCGTTTTTTTAAATGTAGAAACCTGGTATAAGAAGGCGGCAGCGATATGATGCGTGATTTCGGAAATTCGGTTTTATCTCGCATTGTCGTTTATTTTTTATTATAGAAGTAGGATGACAAACTCCGGTCTCCGGTTCTCTACACTCACCATACGTAATACATAGTAATATAGCATTAAGCTGCTATTTGACGCTGGTATTCTGTGAGAGCGTGTTCCTACACCGGTTGAGCCGACCATTCGTTCTGCAGCCATAATATAGCAGCAGCTTGGCTCTACCACGAAAAATCTACCTTCTTTTTATATCAGTGGTACACGATCCTTATACTACTATTTTATTTTAACAACAAAATCATAGGGCTGAGTCTTCATATCATGCTTACTATGTTCTTTTTACTTAATTTCTATAAACATGGAAAATATTTGTGCATATATATATAAATTATATTATAATGTCTCCGGAAATTATTGGAACACAAACAAGCACCAACATTCGCATCACACACGCACACAGTCCGTTTGCAAAAACTTTGCCCAAGCTTAAGTTTGTGTCTTGTGGACCGACTAGTACGTTTTCTTAAATAAATTAGAGGACAATCTTAATATGTTCATTCCTCAAAAATTTTGTCTAAGAGACTCTTTGTTAGTTGTCATACGAGTACTTAATGTTATATCAGTATAACTATAAGTTTTACTAGTAAGTTTATTCTGCGTAGATCGGACCAAAATTAATACTTAAAAAAGCTGAAGGTACTCCTGGTTAACTCTGACATCGGGACGTCAATCACCTCAGTCCCCCGTGACCATGGGTGTAAAGTACCCGAAACGTCGGGAATCAATAAAAATCAAGATAATTAAACGCGATAAAATCCGTAAAAGTAGTTTTATTCCATGTGTAGTGTTCGCGTAAATATAAGAAATCATTAAGAGTCTTGATATCAGTTGGCAGTAAATGATGGTCATTTACAAGGGTCCGCTTAAATTTCGTATCTCTGACTGAAACCCGATACTCAATGTATTGAAATCAACATAATTTGTTGAAAACCGGATTAAAATCGGTTTGGAGATACATTTGTTATTGCGTTGTACAGGGGGAAACTCAATTTATCTTTTGCTGCTAAAAACATTGCTTCGTGCGATATCTATGTCACATTTATTACCTATTTGTACAAAGAATGCTTTAAAGTAAATCGCAAATTTATACTATCAAGTCGAAAATTTTTAATGACCCAATTATTTTTAATATTATTTATAACATATTTATATAAATTATTTTTAACAGTGGTAGAACCACGCGGCAGCTTTTGCTGTCGCACGGTTGGGTTGGCTCGAACCGGGGTGGTACCACGACCTCACAGAATACCAGCGTGAAGTAGAGGTTTACCTCTGCGTTTCGCTTGGTGAGTGCAGGTGGCCGGAGACCCTTTTTACTGGAAATGAGGCATTCCATCTTAGTCCTCACGGGTGACAACGCATCTGCATTTTGATTCGCAAACGAGGATAGATGTAGATGTCTATGGGCAGCAGCAACCACTTACCATCAGGTGGACTGTGTGCTCGTTTGTCCTATAAAAAGAAATTTAATATACTCACGCCTAACAATACAAACGCCGGTTTGATTCAAATGATCGAATTTATAGAGTAACTGCAGTAGGTATATGGGTAAAACACCGTTCGGATTCAACTTTTGAAAAGACATGTTTGAATTAAACAATGAATTTTTCAAAAGATATTTTAAAAATATGTTAAACTAATTATAAGTTCGACTAGAATATGGAAATAATACAAGCAGATAAAAAATAAGGTGAGTTTTATTTGAATACTAATTAATTATACTATATTTTTAAATTGTGTTTCCATTTATTGATTATATTGTGAATTTTTATTATTAAATATTAATTAATACATAAAATTTTCAATATTTTAGTAATTTTATGTCGCATTAAAAATAAGTATACACATTTATTGATCTGCCTTACAACCAACGAAACAATCATAAATATAAGATTTTATTATATTGTAATACTTTGAATACAAAAATCACTTCTTATGACAATTACATCTTGTAAGGCTGGGCGACAGTTCCTTGTAATATGTTTAAATCTTACAATTTACGACTACTTGTATTGAGAACAAATAATTCGACTTTATGTTCTGTGTACGAAGTTATCCATGTGTATTTCATTCAATGTCTAATTTCTATTTTTTATAGAGAGGGGCAAACGACCATGCGGCTCACCTGATGGTAAGTGACTACCGCCGCCCATGAATAACTGCAACACCAAAGGAATTGCAGATGCGTTGCCGGCCTTTTAAAAACGAGTAGACTCTTTTCTTAAAGGTTCCTAAGTCGTAACAGTCCGGAAAAATCGCTGGTGGTAATCGATTCCCCAAGGAAGTTGTGCGAGGAAGAAAACTTCTTTTAAATCGCACAGTGGTGGACCGCCAATCATCCAGATGGTATGGATGGTATCGCGAGTTTCGTCGCGAAACCATTCTATGTTTAAATGTATTACCAAACGTATGTACAATGTCATTTTTTTATTTTCTTTTATAAATAATTTATGTGTGAAATATCGTGGATAAATTTACCGATAAATATAATTTCTGCACTATGGGTAACAAGGAAAAGATTTAAATTTTCACTTAAATTCATCGGTGTGGCCATAAATTGAAATACTAGTACAAGAAGCGATAAAAAGTGGACGCGCAGAGCTGTGACTGAATGGCCTCGTCGCAAAATAAATGTTGTAATTAAGTAAAATTATTACAATTCTCTTTCAAAATGAATCCGATTCTGGCCACAAGCACTGCATTCTTGACGTGTCTGACATTATGTTAATTCTTTAAATGTGTCATATAAATGTTTGGTGTAGGAAGTATACTTAAAAGCACTTTAGTTAATTAACGCATGGTTTTTATGTTTTAAAATTTAATGAAAAATGGATATATTAAATATTATCTACAATTTTTTTATAGGCTATGGTGACAAACGAGCACACAGTTCACCTGATGTTAAGTGGTTGCTGTGATCCATATACAATTATCCTCAATAAAAATTCAAAATGCAGATGCGTTGTCGCCCGTGAAGACTAAGATGGAATGCCTCTTTTCCAGTAAAAAGGGTCGCCGGTTCTCTACATTCATTCGGAACACAATAGTGTTAAGCTGCTATTTTAAGCTGGTATTCTGTGAGAGCGTGGTCCTTCCCCGGTCGAGCCGACCCATTCGTGCTAAACGTGCAAATCTAAACACTTAAAAAAGTCTAAACACTTAAATCAGAAGTCGGGGCTTTTTATTACTTCACTATACACTATGTCTTAGCAACGACTTCTAAAGTTATTATGCGCAAATTATGTTATTCCTTTTAATTTTAACAAGCGTTTATTAGCTTTGCATGTATCTATCGATCTATGTAGCGAAATCTTTTAATGTAATTTTCACCAACTTTAGACGGCCGATTGACTTGAAAGTTTCCACTCGTAGCAAGGACTAATGACAATACAATAAATAATATAACTTTATCCTAGTATTTTGATCAGGATTACCAGGATAAAAAAAACTGTTTTATCTTTAAAGTGTTCCTTTAGTTTTTTAAATATAATTTAATTATTATTTTGAAGTCGGCTTTTACTTTTATATGAAACCTAATTTTTGAAAACTATAACCATTTTATTTATCTTAAGATGAGGATCTTTTGATGGAAGTAACTTTTATATCCTACAAAAGTTTCATGTCTACTAAATTAAATAAATTTTAAACTTATAAAATAAATTCACTATTGGTAAATTAAAAATAAAAATAATTAAACTATTTAACTTAGACACAAATAGTAACATGATAGATGTGCAAAGATTTATTATATACACTTCATTTAAAAAATTACGATGCAATAATTATTATTAATAAACATAAAATATGCTAATTGTGTCAGTTATATTAATATTAACAGTGGTAGAGCCAGGCGGCAGCTCTTGCTGTCGCACGGATGGGCCGGCTCGAACCGGGGTGGTACCACGACCTCACAAAATACCAGCGTGAAGTAAAGGTTTACCTCTGCGTTTCGCTTGGTGAGTGCAGGTGGCCGGAGGCCCTTTTTACTGGAAATGAGGCATTCCATCCTAGTCCTCACGGGTGAAAACGCATCTGCATTTTGATTTGTAATAGAGGATAGATGTAGATGTCTATGGGCCGCAGCAACCACTTACCATCAGGTGGACTGTGTGCTCGTTTGTCACCCTTATCCTATAAAAAAAAAGTTATGCTTAGAAATAAAAGGCTTTTTAAGAAGATGAGAGTCGTAAGCACCGTAGTTAAAACAATGGATTGTTTTTTAATATGTTATTATTTCGAGGTTAAGCAGTAGGTACTTCGCCACACAAATGAGCAATAATATTTTCTATATCATTTATATTATATTTTTATATCAATTACTTTTTTATAATTGCAAAACTATAAAAAAAAAAGAATTGAACAAGTATCAAATGGACCACTCTGGGGCTTAACGTAGGTATTCGATGTTGTGACAAATTGTAAGATAAGAGTACAAGTACAACTTAAAAGGAAGCACGAATGTGTTTGCTTTGGCAGCAGAAACCACCTTTTCCTATGAAATTCTTTACCTAATGTTATGGTACTTGTCTCGTTTTCTTTCGAAGTCAAAGATTAAAACAGGAGTACACTTAGACGTTGCTTACGATTACATCTTATGTCTTTGAAATTGTATACGAATATTCTTTTACATAGGCATTCCCCATGTCACGAACCTCAAACATCTGCATTCACCGACTTTCTGTATGTCTTACCAGGTTGTCATTCAGTCTTGAAGGGGGCCATCCTACCCTCGGGTTGCCGGTACGAGGCTGCCAATCTAGATTTTATCTTCCGAATTGGCATTTGATTTCTCGAGCTATGTGGTCCGCGAATTGATAGTTGAGTTTACTCTATTGAGCTATGTCGATTACTAGGATTCTGTTGTAGATATCATTGTTACGGATTCTATCACGCAAAGTAAGTCCATAGTCCATAGCCCTCTCTACAGCACGACCTTAAGCTTCCTCATTCCACATATCATAAGCCTCCTCAGACCACGTCCTAGTTCTAAATGTCATCAATGGCATTATGTATAATGACCCTGGTTGTACACTTTTGTTTTCAAAGTTATGAGGAATACGTAATTTTATTGAAGTTTACTTAAAATATATTTTATAAAGATATATATGTATGTTATAAATACAGAAATAGTCTAAATTAAGTCTATCATCATTACACTTAAAAAGTGGACACAAAGAAAAACACTGCAATAGAATTATGTAACAATATTATACGTATTGTATTGTATAGATAAGGAAAAGTCTACGTAATAATACAAGTACTAACATCACAGCAAGCAACATTTTGCGTATATGAATATATCAAAGCGGCATAACTGCATCACAGTGTTCGTAACTATGACTATAATCAACGTAGCCGACTGATGCAAGCACTCTGAATAAGCATTAACCTCGCTTTTCTGGAGTCAGAGAATGGATCAGACAATCTCATCGCGCATCCACTACCTGTATTCATTTCCTTGTACGTTAATACTATTGATACGTAACGGTATTATTTTGTATTGCATTAGTGTCGCTTTTAACGGAAATTACTTATTTTATCGGCGGTCGCATCCCCAGCTTTGTATGTAGAGCTAAGCCAGTTTAGTCAGGCAGGGCGACGTGGTCGAGATGAACGCGTGCGATACCATTCATTAGACGGCGGCAAGGCGCTCACGCGTCAAATTAGTTGGGGCCGCGCTTAATTAGACAGTGCATCGACGCTAGCGGCGCACCCGCCCGCCTTCGCGAAATACGACCACACGACTGTACTACCGCTTCACCTTCAGCTATACAACTCATTACCCGATTATCGTTCAGCCGCGTAATGAGCAGGGCATTGTATTTGTAAATAGACTGTGTAATTCTTAATCAAGTTCAAAAAAACGAGAAGTTTCTACATTCGAAGCGTAATTTTCTTTTCACTGATTTCTGCGAAACGGCTGAACTGATGCAAATTATATTTTTTTAAATTCAATAGGTTATACTTCAGGGATGATCCCATATAAAATTAAAGAAAAAATTACATCTCTGAAGGTGGAACAATAGGGGATGATTTAAAATCATCAAGATTTTAATGTAATTATTCGAGACGACTTTCTAATTGTTAGCTTGAATATAATATTTTCAGAATCGGGGCTTTAATTCATCGATACACTGTCTTAGCACCGACTTCAGACACTATTATGTGGATTTTTTTGTATTTGGAGTAAATTATATTTTATAAAAACGATTCCGGTTTATATTATTAACATATTAATAATTATTCAATTATTTCAATTATTAATATGTCAATAATATATATATATATATATATATATATATATATATATATAATGAATTATTTTTTTTATATATATGTGTATATTTTATGTATGTGTTGCATGTATATATATATGAACTGAATTATATCATGACAACTTAACTACCCAAACTCACTCTCTGTTCTACCCAAGGTTAGCTGGTAGAGAATGCCATATAGCATTAAGCTCGCCTTTTGTACTAATATTTGGTGCAATAAAGAATAAATAAATAAATATCTCTATTCTTACGTAAGAAATGCCTCAAAGCACGGTCTTTCACCTTCATCCATCGACTTCCTGCAGAAAATATCGTCACATGGTTGTCAGAAGAGGCAACAGACGGAAACAAACTAGAAGACGCGGTAGCGTCTTCCTAACAACACCTAAAAAAAACTACGGTTGCAAACCCGTCTGCCAAGTGATGATCCTCGGTGAGCAACGAGAAAGATCTTACTAACAATATTCATTTATTTATACCTACTAAAACAACCGTTTTTACTTCATCACAGCTAAGTATTTAATGTTACTTAACTGTAAGTGAAATTAAATATTTAAAAAAAAACAACACTTATTATGTAAGCTATGTGTTCGTTAAAAGAAAAACTGGCTCTTTAATACTTTAATATAAAGAATAGCTTGTGGAATGCATCATTGATTGTAATTAAAGGACTATGGCAAGGGATCAGCTGCGGATCCGTTACGAGGCACGCGATGTTCTAGTTCGAATGCACCCGCAAGATGGCGCGACTAGTACATTACTCGAAGGACACTCACCTCGCGCTTAGGCAACATGGACGATGTCAATTACCGAGATGACACGTAATAAACGTAACTCCTGGTCTAACGTCATTATATCTATTAGTCGGCAGCATCTTAACGATATTAAGCAACCAATTGGTCAACCAGTGACGATGGTATATATTAATAAGTTTATATCGAATTTGATAAATTTACAAATTAACGATTTCACAGACCTATTATACACCCGCAAAAGCTCAGACAACAGTATGCAGACGTTCTACATACTTTTTCTGCATCTGACTCCGCAATTTTATAACACAAGTTCATCGGAAATCTTGAAAACAAACACGCTGTAGTAATAAAAGAAAATAAACTACTAAGCAGATCTCGCAGTTTTATAAAATTAAGTCATAGACTCATACTACTAGATTGACGGTATTCAAGTATAAACACATCCTAGCAGCGCCACTTGTGAACATAAATCAGTCAAGCTGGACTCATATTTTTTTATAACTTAAACGCCACAATGAACTGCAAGACTAACTACGCTAAAATATTAGATTAAGTATTCATACTACATTTCATATATTAAAGCGAATATTTAACATTCATCATCATCAGCATCATTACAACATACACAAGTTGTAGAGGACTTGTAAAAGTAAAAGTAAGCTTGCTCTACAGATTGTCACAAAGCTACAGTCACTTCATCTATTTGTGTTTGCGTTTTCTATAATAAACCTCCACACTACGATTTTCTCCTGAATCGTGGGTGCAGTTTACATACATAAATTTCACAAGGGTAAACATCCATACCCTTTGGGAATAGCCTAATACTGCGCTTATCAGTAATGGACTGTTACTACAGATTAGTACGCAGAAGTAGCAATGGGCAGACCATATTTATTTTAAGGTTGAATAAAACTAATTTTAACTAAGACAGTTGAATAGAAACAGTTACTTAATAATTGGGTACAGATTTATTGAACACTAGGTATAAAACGCGGGACCTATACTTATGTCATTAAATTACAACTTGGATATTTATACATTGGACTGGAGTCTTTATAGCTCGTCGTCGATTTAAATATTTTAGGTTTTAATAATTCATTTATCATTTTTGTTTCACTTTTTGCAATTCACGTCTCCTTGGTGAAAATATTTACTTTAATTTTCTTCCCCATTCGTGGTCATTGAAGTATTATGTACTTACTCGTGGCCACTAATACACAGTAAAAAAAAACTGCAGTTACCAACCCGCCTGCCATGCGTGGCAATTTTGGCAAAATCTTAAACTATATCAGAAAATCTATGGGGGAGGCCTATATTGATCAGTAGACTTTATAGGCCGTAATGGATGGATGGATCCCATACATCAATCCATTATGTTGTAAGTCCAAATTTCAAAAACAAGCTTGATAAATATAATAATATATAATAATAATATTAACGATTAAAAATCTTTTATTTTTATAGTATGACCACCTTCATTACATTGAATTGCTTATAATTTTGGTTATAATTTACCTATTAGATTGTTCTTCTTTCCTTTTTTTCCAACAACAATACACCTACCATCAAGCAATATAAGGGAAACCTGTTATTGGCCATACTTTTAGTTTGTTACATTATTGTTAATATTTACTATATACGCTGTTGGTTTTCTAAATAAATTAAATAAATAAATAAATAGTATAATATGAACATCTGCTTCCGCACCTGCTTTTGTTTCATCTTCCATTAAAATACTTACATTTCTGCTTCTGTGTCTGTTATGATAGACTACATCAATAATTTACTTTAAAAGCGATTTACAGAATTTTTATTTAATCTTTAAACATTGCCTGTTACGCCATTTCGTATCAAAAACATACTTATTTTTAAACACACTATTTAAAGTTCAGTTTTAGTAACTAAAAAGATTGATTTTTTTAGAAGATAATCTATATTTTTGTGTTTTTATTTGTAGTTTACATTTGATACTAGGTAGATAGTCTAGTTCAAAAGAAGTTCACTAATTATTATGTATTGTCACACTTCTCGACTTCATGTTCACGAAACGTGAGGATTTTTTCAAACACGACCGTGTTGTAACGGTGAGAATATCCAGTACCCCGTTTCGGTCGTGGGCAGCAGCGGCTTTCCTATAACAACTACGAAATAAAAAATAATGCGGTTGCCTACCCGCTTGTCAAGCGTGGCAACTATAACGAAAATTTTGAGGTTATCTATGCGGAGCAGTTGACTTTGCACTTTTCATTTCATTGCAAGTATTATTCTAGCGTCGAGCACATGGTAATTTGGATATTGATTGCACTTGTGTCTCGGTGTCTCGCATACTGTATATATTTAAGACGAGTCAGGCACTCGTCATGAATTTTATAGTACCTATCAGTTACGACGTCTATAAAATCCGTCTAAGTATAATTAAAAAGCAAGAGTCAACAAATTATTTATAATTATTCTCATAATGTACCCTGTCTGTATAATTAATTAAGGGGTGTACAGTGTATTTTGGATATTTATTTATTTATTTTAGGAAAAATTACAGACTAATATGTTCGTAGAGTTTCGCAATTGTAATAATTGCTAATTACGAGCCACCACATATTACTTTCTTTTCCAGGAATTGCTCAAACTATTCACAAAAACAATAACCAAAAAACATAACGTTAACCTGCCGTGAGACAAAGAAGCTTGCAGTTGAGTCATGCTAGGTATATATAATAGATTGATAAACTACCCTAAATTACTTAAACTTATAATTTTATTCACATGCACATATATATCATATACATAATAATAAGCGTAATTATAGGAACAGTTTCAAGGGCAGGTGTAAAACAGCGACAGCCACTCATAATTCCTAGTAACGGGATTGGCTTAATGCTGTTCTAGGGAAGCGTGCTTGTAGGCTGCAAAATTACTGGTTCTAAGGCAAGGCAAGGTAATTCTAAGCTCCTTCACCTGACTATTTTAACGGCGATTGTTTACAGAGTTGTTGCTCGGTTAGATTAGTGTCGATAATTAAAGAGTATTTATCATAATTACACGCTGAAAGCTATATACATATGTTGTTTTATAGTGTACTCGTATAAAGAAAGATATTATTGTGGAATTTAAACGCAATGTTCGTAGCTTAAGTACTCAGCCGATTATAAGGCGGTTCGCTTCTCGTGAGTATAGTGTTGGCTAAATCTCGCTGCACATAAATTTGCCAGGTTCCGTTGTGAAAGCCAATATTCTTTGTAGCGCCGAGCGAGGTCTATTTCTAACATTAAATAAATTACTCCGATATTACAAGAACGAATCGGCAGAACTTGTTTTCGTCAAACTTGTCCGGCTCGTAGACGTTGCATCTCAAACATCAATTTTTCACAATCTATTTTTTTTTCTTATGTAAAGTAAATTTTATTCGGTGTTTTTAGTATTAAAGTAAAATTATTTATTATAATTTAATACTAATTGTTGAAAAGAACACATATATAGGACATAATATACTATTCAATAAATTCGTAGCTTATGTGATAATGATAAATTTTTATTCAATTAATTTATGAAAGTTATTTTGGTATAAATTTTTTTATTTTACATTATTTTTACTTTATTTTACACCCTAAAATAGGGTTATTAATAACTAAACTATATTATACTGAATACTTATAAAACAAATGTTTGTTAAAAAAATATTTATATTTAAAATTATAGTCGTTTGCTAACAAGATCTTCAAGAAACAATATACAGAACAAATTAAACGAGCTTGTGCATGTTGTACAAACTTTCCGGTGAAAAGTATCAAAAAGTACAAAGTGTGCCTCTCAAGGAGAGCATGTTAGTAAGTAACTATTAATGATTAAATATACTCGTATAATAGTTATTTGCCGTGTGCTGGCGGCATAAGAGCATCCATCAGCTGATTCGTCCCGTAGGCGACTATGGAAATTTCCACATAAAAAGTGATGATATTCGATAGAAGTTAATAAACATCCTGATCATCATCATTACAGCCTTTCATAAATCCACTGCTGAACATAGGCCTCCCCCAAGGAATGCCACAAAGCACGGTCCAGTGCCACCTGCATCCATCCACTTCCTGCATGTCTCACCAGGTCGTCACTCCATCTAGTGGGGGGTCGCCCTACACTTCGCCTACCGGTGCGAGGCTGCCACTCGAGAACCTTTCTTCCCTACGGTTGTCGGTTCTTCGAGCTTTATGGTCGGCCCACTGCCACTTCAGCTTACTAATCCGTTGGGCTATGTCGGTTACTCTGGTTCTACTGCGGATGTCCTCATTTCTAAGTTTATCACGCAGAGAAACCCCGAGCATAGCCCTCTCCATAGCTCGCTGAGTGACCTTGAGCTTCCTCATACGGTCAGCAGTGAAGGACCACGTCTCAGATCCGTAAGTCATCACTGGCAACACGCACTGGTTGTACAGTTTCGTTTTCAGGTATTTGAGGTATGTCCTGATCATACTGCATATAAAATATCTCGGTATTTTCTGGCGACGAAGAGCAGCTTCAAAGTGCGAGTCTGATAATGTGACCGCCAACCCGCCTGCTAAGCGTGTTGCTTGTGGCAATTCTTCTCTTAAACGGAAGACGAAAGATTGTTCAGTTTTGATGTACAATGTCTCTCGTCCTGGGTAGAATCTTGCAACTCAAACTTCGAATTGAAATTAAAATACTTGAAATTTTGACCATAGCTCACAATTGTATGACAAAGTAGGAATATGGAAAAACGTGGCATATTATTTTTAGTACAAAATTAAAAACAATCACTTGTTTCTTAATCGATTTAAGATTGTTTATACGATTTGTAATAAAATTTATCATCAGTTCATGAAACAGTTTTCAGAATTCAATTGTAAATAAATGTCTACATTACGGTATGTTGTTTCTTACAATAGCGATAGACACTTAATAGTAAGTGCAAGAAAGTACCGTGTACGAGTGCAGAAACATCTCGTTTTACAAACGAATTTACAAATAGGAATATCTCACCAAGTAGTTAGTTGGGTTTACGATTCTGCAACCCACGTACTTTGCTATCGTAAAACAAAATTCACTGCGTTCTCTACAATTCTATGGATTCATACTTCTCCATAAAATTATACTTTAATTGTTACAAATAAATTGTCCTATAGATCTCCATCTTTTTAATTTTTCCAATTAGTGCAATTGCATTTATATTAGTACATTTCTTAAACTAAAAATATAAGAAGTTATAATAAAACATGTGCTTAATGGTGAAGAAAAACTTCGTGAGGCAATGTGCATGGAAGGGCGTTGCAGACAAATTCCTGCATAGACCCCTCAGAAATGAGAAGACTGTAGCTAGGTATAGTTACACCTAATATAATGTAAAATTATAGCACGTAGTTCAAAATTTATATTTGATTATAACAGTGGTAGAGCCACGCGGCAGCTTTTGCTGTCGCACGGATGGGCCGGCTCGAACCGGGGTGGTACCACGACCTCACAGAAAACCAGTGTGAAGAAGAGGTTTACCTCTGCGTTTCGCTTGGTGAGTGCAGGTGGCCGGAGGCCCTTTTTACTGGAAATGAGGCATTCCATCTTAGTACTCACGGGTGACAACGCATCTACATTTTGATTTGTAATAGGGGATAGATGTAGATGTCTATGGGCCGCAGCTACCACTTACCATCAGGTGGACTGTGTGCTCGTTTGTCACCCTTAACCATAAAAAAAGGCAATACGCCCCGGTTTTGGTGATTTCTGGACCTCGACAACAGCGCCAATAGTGAATCTCAAACACACAAAAATTTCATCAAAATCGGTCCAACCTTTTAGGAGTCCAGTGACAAGCACATGTACAAAAGAATTGTATATACATAAAAAGATCAACCAAAAACGAAATTATTATGCGAGACACATAAGGACAGATGAAAAAGAACGGCATTAAAATAGTTCCTTGTATGACAGCGGAAACCTGCTATCTGTTCATTAAAAGGAAGATATTTTTTATAACTGGCATAATTTACATAAGTAATCCACACGTAAGAAAGCGGCATGTGATACTGAAACTACAAACTCGAATGTGTTATCTACTTTTCTATACATATACATTTTTTAATATTTAACTAGTAAATGAAGAAAGTTTATGTTGCAATAATAAAACACAACATTGCATTTTGTCAAAGATAGTAACTGTGGGTGTTTAATTAATAAATCCGGAGTTACTTCCAAAGCTCATCATGTGAATAATACTTAGTAGCTTAGTACAACGCTATTCGTGTCAATGCTAATGAGAGAGCCAATCTTAAGTCTCGTAAAACACTTCTATTACTTATTACGCCGTATAATAACATTATAATATTACGATACTACATCAAACAAATTACTAATGGGAACTTAATATGATTAGCCGGTACTACTTAATATGATTATTTTTATTGCTTGTGTTTTGTATTAAAAATTTATAAGTATTTTTTTTTTACTTATTATAAGCCAGTGCTTGACCACAATCCCACCTGGTGGTAAGTGGTGATGCAGTCTTAGATGGTTAATCGCACTGTCTTATCGTAACAAAAGCCTATTCACTCTTGCCTTGAAGACGCCTAGATTGTATTCGGACGGAAAGATAGACGCCGGCAAATTATTCCACTCCTTTGCTGTACGCATTACAAAAGACGAAGCAAACCGTTTAGTTCTAATGCGTGGAATATCGACAACAAAGGGATGAAGACCCGCCGACCGTCTGGTTGTCCGATGGTGGAAAGGAGAAGGAGGAATTAAGGCGTGTAATTCCTGCGCACACTCACCGAAATGCATCCTATAGAATACCGAGGGACTGGCTACTCTGCGCCTGTGCTCAAGGCTGACAAGATTGGTTTCAACCAAATCAAGGTCACCAATGAGCCTCTTAGCACGTCTCTCCACTGAGTCCAATGCTGCCAGGTGGCATTTTGCAGCACCAGCCCATATGTGACAGCAGTACTCCATGCACGACCGGACTTGGGCTTTATATAAGGTAAGAAGCTGCCCCGGCGTGAAGTACCGCCGCACTCTTGCAAGGACACCAAGTTTCCTTGCGGCTGCTTTGGCTCTGGACTCGATGAACCGCCCAAAGTTTAGGTTCGGAGAAAATTCAATCCCTAACAACTGAAGGCGGTTAGTGTACTCCAAGGATACATTCCGTAAAGTAGGAGCCAAGGTAAGCGGGCTCCTTTTAGCGGTAAAAAGACACGCTTGTGTTTCGGAGGCGTTAAATCTCACGAGATTGGCATCGCCCCATTCGGAGACTGCCTGTAGTGTGAGACTCACACGCTCAACCATAGCCTCTCTTTCTGACTGGATTTGATCCCGACTGGCCCGGGCGCTTGGTTGGTATCTGTGCACAACTGTGCTGTCGTCTGCATACCCATAGACACCGGGAATGAGCAGATCATTTATATGCAGCAGGAAGAGAGTTGCGGAGAGAACGGGCCCCTGAGGAACACCGGTGTTAGTCGCCACAGTATTGGATGAGCAGCCATCAACGACGACCCGGAGAGACCGTTCACTCAGAAAGTCCTTCACCCAGACAATTAGGCCAGGGGATAAGCCGTACGCTGAAAGCTTGCCTAAAAGACTAGCGTGCCAAACCCTGTCAAAAGCCTTCGAAACATCGAGGGAAACAGCAAGTGCTTCACCACTGTTCTCGAGGGCTTCGCCCCATATGTGAGTGGCATACGCTAGAAGGTCCCCAGTTGATCGATTTCGGCGAAACCCGTACTGGCGATCACTGAGGAGATCATTTTGCTCTAGGTATGCCATAAGGTGGGCGTTCAATATACGCTCCATAATCTTGCAGAGTATGGAGGTAATTGAAATTGGCCGATAGTTGGCAGGGTCGGTACGGCTACCTTTTTTAGGCACAGGCTGCACATTGGCCAGCTTCCAAGATTTAGGCACTATTCCAGTCCTGAATGAGAGGCGGAACAAGCGTGTCAACACAGGAGACAACTCAGGTGCACAGACCTTTAGAACTATAGCTGGTATACCATCAGGTCCACTAGCTTTATTCACGTCTAGACTTCGCAAGGTTTTAAGAACCTCCTTGTTAGTGATACGGACCTCAGTCATAGAGGTACCGCAGTGAGGTAATTGAGATGGCACGCTGTTGCTACTGTCCAGACGCGAATTGCAAGCAAAAAGAGAAGCAAATAAGTCCGCTTTCTCCTTAGGCGCATGCACTAGTGAGTCATCTGGTTTTACCAGCGGAGGCAGTGTAGACCGACAGAAGTTTGTCTCGACCGCTTTGGCGAAAGACCAAAAAGCTCTACTGCCAGATGGTTTGACAGAGAGCTTTGTGCTGATGCTTTTAATGCGGTCGAAACTGGCTTGACGTAATGCCTTTTTGCACGACCTGGCGGCTTAGTTAAAGGCTCTCTTCTTAAGGCTAACATCCGGAGCTTTACGGTCTCGAGCATCGACCCAGGATAAGTACGCCATATGCTTGTGCTTTTCAGCACGAGCGCACTCGGCGTTAAACCAAGGGTGAGCTTTACCACCAATGGGCACGTCAGCAAAGGGGATGAAATACTCCATCGCTTGACGTATCACATTGGTTATGGCATCCGCGCAGCTCGATGGGTCTCTAGAGGAGAAGCAGACCTGCCGCCAAGGATAAGATGCAAAGAAATGCCGCATCTCATCCCAATCTGCTGACTTGTATCGCCACATTCGTCGCACTCCGTGGAAATCGTAGTTAGGTGGGGAATATAACGATACAGATTTCACCAGACAGTGGTCCGAAGTTCCCAAGGGTGAGGTAACCTGAACATCGTACCTCTCTGGATCGGTCGTCAGCAGAAGGTCGAGGCAATTGGCTGTGTGCCTATCCACATCAGGTACTCTAGTCGCTTGTTGCACCAGCTGGGAGAGCCCCAGCGACAAGGCAAAATTCCACGCCTCTCTCCCAGCGTGGTCGGTCTTCTGGTATGGAACAGCCAGTCCTGATGACAGGCATTAAAATCCCCCAGAAAAACCAACTGTGCATTATGGTACCGATTTAGAGCCACATCAGAGGCTTCACTGAGGTGTTCAAACAGCCTAGTTGTCTCCTGGTCGCCGCTGTGCGATCGATAGACACAAGAATAAATAATTTTATCCATTCCAGTGTCTATCAATACCCAGATCGTAGAGAAAGTGGGGTCTTCAAGGTGACGGAGACGCTTACAGCAGATGTCGTTGCGGACGTAAACACAGACTCCGGCGCGCTGATGGAAATTATGCTCCAATGTGTACCCAGGGTAGCCAAGGTACGCCGCATCTAGAGGACATCTGATCTGCGTCTCAGTCAAGAAGAGTAAGTGCGGCTTGTCAGTCTCAAGGTGGTAATGGACTGCATTGAGATTACAGTGCAGGCCTCGGATGTTTGTGAGGTGCACTTTAATGGAGAGGGAGTGCAACCGCTGTACAAACTTACTCTTCTTTTTCCTTTTTTTCATATATGGTGGGAGTGAATAGGTTGAGAGAATGGCAGTTAGACGAGTCGTCACACATATAACCTAGGGACGCAAACAGAGTCATAGCATCGATGGTACCTAGCATGGAGATCGCGGGGACGCCCGAACCCCCCTGGAAATCGCCACCAGGCCCTCTCCTCCGGTCGCCAACCGGCATGGTGGAGCCATCCCAGGATTTTTCGTAAGATGGCGGGGCAGCCTTTCATGAGTGGCTGGCTCATTAATTGGGCCCCCAACTATCTACGGTCGGCCAGCGGTGCAACCGTGCTTCGGATCCCGCTAACCTCCATAACCAGGCACCTGACACTAAGAAACGGCCGCGTCGCAACCGGTCCGTATGCGTAACGCAACTGTCCAGACCCATTCTCCCTAAGATATGGGTTTCACCTAACATCATACCGGAACACGATTTGCATCATTTGGCGGTATGTCTTTGCCAGGTGGGTGGTAACTAACCCTCGGCCGAGCCTCTCACTAGTAGAGGACCAACCTACCACTAGTATGTAGTACTGCTCGTTTGGCACTACCCAGGGGATACGTGTAGGGAATCAGGGTTCAAGTAATTCCTACGGACGCGAGCAGCTTCATCCCCCAAAGTATATATTATTCTATCTGCATATCATAATCCTTGATAGATATGTGACTTGGTTTTGATGAACAACATTTAATAAATGATAGTTTCTTAACATTATTTCTTTTTCTCTTACTCGGGCAGTCGCAGTATAGAAAAACGTTTATATATATATATATATATATATATATATATATATATATATATATATATATATATATATATATATATTAAATATATACTAGCTGACCAGGCAGACGTTGTTCTGCCCTTTCCGACGACCATTTAATTTCCTAAACAAAAACTGCAAAAAAAATTGAGGGTCATTTATGGGGATATAAACTATCCTATCTCTCAAGTTGGACCAAACTGAACACAGTGTGCAAAATGTCATTGAAATCAGTTTAGTAGTTTAGGGAGTTCATCGCGGACAAACAACGTGACATGTATTTTTTATATATAAAGATATATTAGGTATATATATATATATATATATATATATATATATATATATATATATATATATATACAGCAGTTGACTTGTTATATGTATTGTTGGGCTATGTCTACGGATTAGTAAGCTGAAGTGGCAATGGGCCGGCCATATGGAAGAACCGACAACCGATGGGGAAAAAAGGTTCTCGAGTGACGACCTGGTAACACATACAGGAAGTCGATGGATGCATGTGGCTCAGGACCGGGCTTTGTGACACTCCTTGAGTGAGGCCTATGTTCAGTAGTGGACTTGCGAAGGGCTGTAATGAAGATGATGATGATGTATTGTTGGGAAAGAAGGTAAAAAAATTAAAGTAACTACGAACAAATGAAGGTAAAACCCAAATCTCCCACTGGTTCGATCGCGAAGGCGTCTGGGAAAGATCAGTTGGTAATTCTACGAGTGCCACCGTCGTTACTATGCCCGTTGGGGGTATTCTACTAGTGTAGGCAAGGAAGATCAAGATAGGTGTTGCTGAGAGGCTGCCCTGTGTGACATTGAGGTGGGAATTGATGCTGTTGGCTCGCATACTTTGATGTTATGTGTAAGCAAGGTTTGTTACCGAATAGTGTTATTTTATTAAAATAATTTTAAAAATAATAAATTCTAACATCAGAAGTGGAATAATTTCCTACATTAGTGTTAGGATAAAGTCCCCGTTATCGCTCACATATAATCTTCGAATAGTGTTGGTAAATGACGCGCCTCGCGATTGGTTTTTATGTTTAAATGTCGTAATGAAATTTGTTGTCCAATCATTAAAGTGTAGCGTTAAAGATTAAAGTGAAATGTTTTAAGCCAAAAGTTAAATATTTTTGTCTGATTTATATTAAAGGTACTCGCAAGTACTTTTGTTATTTCCTTAAGCTAACCAAATATGTTAACATTATAGTTTGCATTCCGTGGAAATTTAACTTCCTAGAGTTTGGTTATAATTTCATAGATCATGCTAAATACGAGTATGATTTACATGGGCTATATTTTGAAGTTCAAAATGTTTAAGCGATGTACCAAAATAAAAGATTAACTTTAACGTGTGATTAATTGAAATAAATACGTAGCCTTTTTTGTATTCTAATGTATAGATAATTGTTATAGTTTACTCCGGATATTATGTAGTGGACAAAATTGGTGTTTGATGTCGAGAGGTTCGTAGAAGTCGCTACAACAATGACTAATGAGGAAGATGTCGTGATGGCTGATTGCCCATGGTCAGGTGCGAGACCTGGTAAGATTGAGGCTACGGCAAGACAACTTCGCCGAACACGTGGTGCTTTGGCGCTGTAAATGGACGTCTGACGATTGTTCAGCTTTCGTTGCGAGTGGTGAGCCATGTCGCGCGGATATCTATCCGACTGAGATGACTTAATTACTACTGCGATTTGTGTTATTTTATTGGAACGAAGTTCCTTATCGGATAGTACGAATTCGGCGGATGGAGGCTAGGCGAGATACGGTGTAAAACATTTCCGTCACGACCCCTTCTGACGTTGTGTAGACGGCCTATAAGGAAGCGAGATGGAATAATATCCATCTCCCTCGCACTTTTTCTTATCTTGCCATGAAAGAAATATTATTTTATTTTAAATGACGCTTCATTTTAATGAACGCTAGTAATTCGTTTATTTGTATTTGTTAATCAATAATATAATTCGTTTATCATTAAAAATAAACTACGAAAGGAACTTCGTTCCAACCGAGTGTTCCACGACACTCACGCATGTTTTTTTTGTAATGTATGATATTTTCATACAGTTGTTTTTAATATTTGCAATGTGTGTAGTGGCCTATGCCTCTGTATGCAGTTGCCTTTTGCAATGCGTAGATCTTGCGCAGTTGCTTTTTTCCCTTTGGAATATGTGGTGGAATCAGTCTCTCATCAGTCAACATAGTTGCCGTTGTTGCAATGTGTGCAATGGTTTGTGAGTGCCATGTCACACAGTTGCCGTTTTTTAAGAAAATGTGTGGTGAACTTTGAAAGGCCGGAATTCTATAGTTCGCAATACATTTATCTTCATTTCTTTTAATTTTTAATTTTGTAAAGCATATAATTGATTTGTTTCATGCACCTGAAACATTTTACATCTGTTTCAATTCTAAATTACTTTGGATACCTATTTTGCGAGACCTATGTTGCTGAACTAAAGTGCACGCTTGTGCATCTGACGTAACTGTTTCCACGTCTTTTGCTTTTACAGTGGTTTATTTCAAATTTTACCACCCACCACCAGCCACCAGCGCCCATGCTTTGATAGGTCGACCGGATAGGGTCTATAACTTGAGGAAGCGGCTCGTGCAGGTCAATGCTCGAAGGGCCGCAGTGGAGGAGGCTTACGCTGAGCTCGAGGATTCGGAGGTAGAAAAGGGAGTCCTGGACTCCTGCTTCGCGGACTACGAGCAGTTCGTTTCGCTCACGGACGAGTTGATCGAGGCTGAAGGCAGGCATACCTGCCTTCAGCCTTGAGGAGGCGCGTGAAATTCGGATGAGTGGCCTGCCCGAATCCTCTCGGAAGCAGCCGCAGCCTGAGCTATTGGGACGACCTGGACCTGCCAAGGTTCTCCGGGGTCCTTTCTGAATGCCTGACCTTCGTTGGTCTTTTCAACAGCTTAGTGAACGCCCGGAGGGACTTAACCCCGAGCCAGAAGATGGCGTACCTCCTGGCCTCATTGGAAGGAGAGGCTCTGGGCGTCGTCGGCCACTTGAGATTGTCGGAACGACGCCTACCAGACTGCTCGGGACCTCCTAGCCGAAAATAACGCCAACGTCCGGCGAATTGCGGACGAACACGTTAAGCAGCTACTAAACCTCGCGTTGCTTAGTAACCGGGCCAGACTACGTCCGGATCTGGTGAATCCAGTCTTGGTGGTCTGTAATACGTCGAGGCGGCTGGATTTACCAGTGGGCGAATGGGCCTTCTTGTTGCTCCGCATCGTGCTGTCCCGTCTACCTCTCGACCTTCGAATACATTTTGAGGAGAGGTACGGCGGGGACGGGGCCTCCTATATTCCGCTCTTCGATGCCTTGCTTCGGTTTTTGGAGGAGCAGTGCCGGCAGACTGAGAACGCGGCGGGCACCGTTAACGACTTACGAGCCGTACCCAGTGAGAGACGGAATCCGCCGGGCAAGTCGTCGTCAACCCCCCCCCCCCCCAGGCCTATCGGAGCTCCCGCGGGAGGGCGTCGCCCCCTCCCATCTTACAGTGTCTTAGCGGCCAGAGAGGCGCCCACCTGCTCCTATTGTCGAGCATCTGATCACCGGGTAATGTCGTGCCCGAAATCATTAAGTAAGCCGGTTCCGGCGAGGCGAACTAACGCCAAGGAGCGCCGCTGGTGCTCATGTTTGGAAGGGAACCTCCGGCGAGACTGTCCGCATCGGCGGCCCTGTCCGCATTGCCAGGGCAATCACCATGCAGTTTTATGCCTGGGTGCGAACGGCGTCTCCTCTCGGGGCTCTGCCAGGCCCTCGACCCCCACGGGCGGGGGCGCTCAGCCACACCCTCTGACGGGCGACGCTCGGCGCCCGCCGGCCAGCCACCAGGCCCCTATGTTTGAATGGGGTCCCTCCGGCGACCAGTCGGAGGTTCGTTCCCCCAGGGGCGGGGGTGTCGTCAACCCCCCTCAGCGTATTGAGAGGAGCTTCACGGCCGCTCAGTGGTCGGCTGGACCCTTCTCACCCCCGTTAGCTGAGTGGCCGCGACTGGTGTACCACCGTCCCCCCTTTGATGGAGGCAGCCTTAGCTAGCTGCCGCCCTAGCTCCCACCACGGCCGCCTCCACTGAGCCTTTAAGCCGTCAACAGTCCACTTGTCAAATTGTTCTATTGTCGACGGTCTCAGTGAAGGCGTACAACCCGAGCGGCGACTGCTAGCGGTTGGTGCTTCATTAGTCTCAGGTTTACGCGGTGTGGCCTCCACTTGGTGGTGGAAAGATTAGGGCCCCCCTGGAGCGTTGAATCACGCTGTCAAGGGGTATTAGATTTGGTTTTCGTCGAGCACTTGGTTAAAAATTCTTTAAATTAAAAATAAAAATCGTTGTGCCTTCCGCGAAACGTTCCTGTTTGTGGCGGTTTTGATTAAGAAGGCGAATTTAGTGTGCTCTCTGGGTACTTAAACATATGTTTTGTAATTGTATTTGATCACTGTGTTTGTTTTACTGAAAGAAACATTTGAATTCATATGAAATTGAGTAACACTATTTGTGCCTAAGGAAATAAAAATCAATCCTCTCTTTGTTTTCATATTTTGTTAGCATTGTCGAAGATTTATTTTGAAAAAAAAATTTTTTTTGGCTATCTCTTATGTTTGTCGTTTTGCTTAATTTGTCTGTTCTGATCTATGCGCATCAAGAAATAAATTTATTACAGTTTGTTTTCAAGTTTTACATAGTAGATTGAGTATTGATGCTTGAAATTTGGTTGAAATATGAGCATAGGACTACTTGTAGCTAGCTAGTTGTGCGATTATCAGATTGAAATCAGCTACTGCATAAATAAGTAAATAATTATATAGTAGATAACTTGATTGTGCCCACTGTTTGAAAGTCTATACTAAGGACTATCTGTGCGTTTCGTTTGGCTCTCCACAGACGACGTTCATGTGGAATTTGTGGGTGCTCTCTGCACTGAAGCTTATGAGGCCGCACTGGGCCGTTTCATAACGCGTCGCTGTTTGCAGACCTGATTCGGTTGGATTGTGGAGCAAATCATAGGAGCACAGATAGGTGTTTGCGAGAGGTCGTCGGACTGTTGTCCAGTATAGGACTTGTTGAGGTGCTGCGATGTCCAGGAAGGGCATCCAGTGGAGGCTCAACCCTCCGGCTTGCCCCCATTGGACCCAATTTGATTTTTTTTGTAATTTTTGTTCGCTCCACCAATTTAATACAGTATTAAATAGACGAGGCGGTATGTTGGATCTCGTGCTGAGCAATTTAGAGCCCGGTCAGTTAAGTGTTTCTCTAAATTTAGACCCTCTGGTAGAAATTGATGGGTATCATCCCGCGCTTGAAACTATAATGAAGCTTCCACTCGCTTGTCCAGCATTGATTTCTTCTCCTGCTTCGCCTACGTCATCTCTTTACAATACTCAAAGGAACAGCTGGAACTGGCGTAAAGCAGATTATCGAGGTCTATATGCGGCTTTATCCAAATTAGATTGGTCGGATTTACTTAAAGAGATTGATATTGATTGTGCTGTTCAGTTGTACTACGAGAAATTGTACGATTGTGTAAATCTCTTTGTACCTGTTTCTTTATGCACTACAAATAATCACCGATATGTATATCCTAAATGGTATACTGCTGAAATTATAAATAACATTAAAATAAACACTATCATCTTAAGAAGTATAAAAAGGAAGGTAGAGAATTCAATCGGCAAATGTTTAAGTATTATAGGGAGCAGGTAAAAAAACTGATTGACAGGGAGTATAGGCAATATTTAAAAACGGTACCACGGAATATTATTAATGACCCAGTAAAATTTTGGGATTACGTTAAAGACAAAAAATCTGGTGGCAGAAGACGTGCGGATACTTATATTTATAAGGATACTGAGGTGGAGGAGCAGGCTGCTGATGATGCCTTTGCAGAATTTTTCAGTTGTGTGTTTCATCCGCACATACCCTTTTTGGATCCTAATAAGGCTGCTCAAGCTGCACATTTTAACCAGGACATTACATCCGTATCTATAAACGTGATCAATGGGAGGGATTTGAAGGAGGCTGTGAAACGTCTGAAATCGCGCTCATCTAGTGGGCCTGATGGCATTCCTGGTTTCTTGGCTAAAGATTGTATAGCGGTACTGGAGGGGCCTCATTTGCATCTCTTTAACCTATCACTAACTAATGCTAGGTACCCTCAAATTTGGAAACTTTCTAGGGTTACCCCCGTGCCGAAAGGGGATGGGAGTATGGACGTGTCAGCATTTAGACCAATTGCTGTTTTATCAGTGTTTGTCAAGATATTTGAGTCAATACTCACCAAACACATTAATAATCAAGTAGGCCATTTGTTACACAATAGCCAGCATGGTTTCCGTAAGGCACGTTCTACCACTACGAACTTAATTGCACATGTAGACTACATATATAAGGAGATGGACAAATACAAACAAGTGGACACGGCATACTTCGATTTCAGAAAGGCCTTTGACCTCGTCGGCAATGACAAATTGTTAGAAAAGTTGGCATTTATTGGCTTTACCCCCAAACTCATTCAGTTTTTCGCATCCTATCTCAATAGTAGATGTCAATATGTGCGGGTAGATGGCTATAACTCCAGTGATTACTTCACGAGGTCAGGGGTAAGTCAGGGCAGTACGTTGGGTCCAACACTCTTCCTATAAATAAATGCCATCAAAAACATAACTTGTAAAAAAAGCCAAGTCTCGCAACTCAGTTCTTCTACCGTAAAAAGTTGTGAGATCCATGTAATACCACGTCGGTTAATTTATTTAGTCCATAGATTGATACATAGATTGACTTGGCAATCGCACTAAACAATCTAATTTAATGTAATATGTATTACTTGTGAGATATTTTGTGTTTTATAATAATATAAATTTATATTTATTGTTGTGTAATATATGTTTGTAAACTGCCTCCACGATACAGGAGAAAATCCTAGTGTGGGGGTAACGTTTTTTATAAAAAAAAAATCTATGTATCAATCTATGGACTGAATAAATTAACCGACTTGGTATTACATGGATCTCACAACTTTTTACGGTAGAAGAACTGAGTTGCGAGACTTGGCTTTTTTTACAAGTTATGTTTTTGATGGCATCTCATTTCTTTTTGTAGATAGTTATATCGAGGTAGCTATTTACACCTATTATTCCATTATACATATATAGGTACACTGATTTATTCACTGCAAATATAACTTTGTAATACTATATGTTTATATGGGATTACAAAGTTATTTATGCAGTTGGTGTATCTCAAAAACTAGACCGAAATTGTAAAATATTTGAATTTTTTCTTGATTTATATATTAAACAATAATTGTATTCCAAATTTGAAGTTTCTATGTCTGCTAGAAGTGCCTCAGAGTTTTGATGATCGGTCAGTCAGTGAGTGACAAAATTAAGAAACTTTGACTAGTTATAATTCTTAAACTACTGGTTCAAATTTAATAAAATTTTAAATATACTGAGTTTATACAATGCTCACTTGGTTAGTAAATTTAGGCTTCTAGTTTTATCCATAACGAAGTTATAGGGTTTCAGAAATGGCCTTAACTGCTTCGAGAAAAGGATGGTACGGCCGTGCCGCTTTTTTGCTCGACTTGGCGGGGGCACTGCCATGCCCCCAGATAAATTGGGGCGGTATTTTCTGAGGCGGTGGTTAGGGTTGCAAGATCTGATGAGGTGGCCTAGGTTTGGTTGTAGATTCGGTCTTGCAGCGTGCCGTCGCGACCCTGTCCCGCTTGCCGGTTTGCTCGCAGACCTAAGTCCTTATGTCCGGGACGGCGGTGTGTTCACGCCCGAACGCTGGTTCCGGGATTGACGCTGGAGGGCGCGCGGCTCTGTGCCATACCGGTTTTGAAGTTCGGTCGAGCGGTGTGATCAGTGGCAAGAGCACACGGACCGCGAGCGGTAAAAGGTATGTTGTTTGCAAGCTGTGCTTGAAACAGCACGCTGTGAACTTGTTCGGGAACGCGGAATAGTGCAGGCGCGTCGAGTAAATATACTGTCTAGGATTCGTAACGCGCATTCCTTGTTTGAGAGCTTCTCCCGGAACTTAGTTGTGTTTAACTCTGAATCTGTATATAAGTGCATTCGACAATATTAACTACTAGTGCTGTATTTGATTTTTATTTGAGTTTGGAACCATTTTCCGTCGTCGGTTGGACGCTGAGCTTTGTGATACTAGAGAAGTTAGTGTTAAGTCTAGAAATAGCTGTTGCCACGCGAAACGGTAGTGACCTTTGATCCGGACATTCTGTATTCGTTTTGTGTGTTAAGCTTTATAACAAACGAGAGTTAGCGGCTTCTAGAAGTTAGTTAATTTTACGATAAAGTTAATGGACTGTCCTCGTGACGAACGAAGAAAGTGACTGTGGGTGGCTCCGCTATAGATTACCACAATTTGGAGCGGTGCTGAAGTCTGAGCTGCTGCCGACGGCAACTGTCCAATCTGGTCTAACACAACCAGTCACATACATATACACATCACTAACCCTTACTTCCCATGCACTCTACAACCACATGCGGCCTGAACAAACCTTGAGACAGCAGTCGCCTTGGATATAGGTAAGTAAGCTCGGTTTGACTATTCTCCCTATTGAATTGTAGTAGGATAGAACGTTTTTCATATAGTTTATTGTGATAGGAAATTCCAAGTGGCCACTTGTTGAGGCCCGACCTGCATCTGCTTGTAAGGTCTTCCATTCATGGGCCCCGGAAGACTCTACTCTTGGATAGGCAGCTGCAGGCCGTAATAGAATATTTATTCCTTTTGGATTTGCTTTAATAAAAATATTTAAAAGGAAATTTAATTCCTTTTAGGTATTTTAACGTTTTTTTATAAATAAGTTTTTTGAGTCAAGAGTATCTTCTCGAAGACAAGCGAAAAGATTAGCTCGATCGCTAGAATCTTTAGAAGATGCTGAACTGAGAAGGCAAGAACAAGCAGAGCGTCAGGCTGCTTTTAGAGCATCTGAGCCACCTTCTCAGCAAAGGCGTCTTGAACAGACAGAGCGTCAACTTCTCAAAGTCAGGAAAGGCGTCTTGAACAGGCAGAGCGTCAAGCTACTTTAAGAGCTACTGAAACACCTGCTCAAATTCAGCAAAAGCGTCTTGAACCGGCAGAGCGTCAATCTACTTTAAGAGCTACTAAAACACCTGCTCAAAGTCAGCAAAGGCTATTCGAACAAGCGGAACGTCAGGCCGCCTTAAGAGCCGCGGAAACACCTGATGAAACTCAACACAGACTCATTGAGCAAGCTGAACGTCAATCTACTATAAGGGCATCTGAAATACCAGAACAGACACAGGCGCGAAGAGATGCAAATGCACAGCTCCAAGCTGAACGTCGACAAAATTTTCAAAGAAACAATTGGTCGGTTTTTAATGACGCAGCATTCAATTATGATCCGTTGATTGATTATAAAAATCACAAGTTAGTTGTTATCGGACTGATGGACAAGGCGTGTCGAATTTGCAGCGCTTTAAAATGGAAAGATGAGACCGCAGGCATGTGCTGTTCCAATGGAAAAGTGTCTCTTCCTTTACTTGGGGAACCAGAAGAACCTTTGAAAACTCTCTTTTTATATGATGCTAATAAATCACGGCGCTTTTTAAACAGGATCCGGAAATATAACTCATGCTTTCAAATGACGTCCTTCGGAGTTGACCTGGAAATAATAATGCCGGGATTTTCGCCTACATTTACGGTGCAAGGGCAAATTTATCATAGAATAGGTTCACTTTTTCCAGCTGAAAACGAACGGCATAAATTTTTACAAGTATATTTTATGGGTGACGAAGAAATTGAGGTAGACCGTCGCTGTCAATTTATCCAGAGACTTGAGAGAGACACAGTGTTCAAAATTCAAAGATTCTTACATGAACGTAACATTTTAGTCAAAACATTTAAAACTACTTTAAAAAACCTACCTGAAGAGGATTATAAAATCGTCATTCACGCAGACCCCTCGAGGAGAGCATGAAAGGCGCTACAATGCATCTTTGATAAACGAAATAGCGGCCGTAATTAGTGGTGATCAATTTTCTTCACGAGACATTGTCTTGCGAGCACGTGATGATACATTGCAACGGGTATCCAATACACACAAGTTTTATGACGCTCTGCAATACCCATTGATTTATTGCAAAAGACATGAGGGTTATCATTTTCAAATTCGACTCATTAACCCTGTCACAAAGGAGCCTACTCCGAACAAAAAAGTATCATGTATGGATTTTTATGCGTATCATATGATGTTGCGAGAAAATGATTTTAACCTCTTAGCCCGGTGTAAACAATTATTTCATCAATTTTTGGTAGACATGTATGTGAAAGTAGAAAGTGAACATCTCCGTTATATATCTTTAAATCAAAAAAAGCTGCGCGTTGAGCATTATATACATTTACAAGATGCAGTTTCTAGCGACGCCAATGTAAACCCCAGATATTTAGGTAAAATGGTAATTCTGCCCTCATCATTTGTTAACAGTCCCCGCTACCTAGATGAGTACACACAAGACGCATTCGCCTATGTACGAACTTACGGAAGACCTGATCTTTTTGTTACTTTTACTTGCAATCCCACATGGAAAGAAATAACCGAGGAGCTAATGCCGGGCCAAAAAGTACTGACAGACACGATTTAGTTGCTAGAGTATTTAGATTAAAAGTACAAAAATTAATGTATGTAATTAACAAAGGGAAAATTTTCGGAGAGGTGCAGTGCTTCATGTATTCAATTGAATGGCAAAAAAGAGGATTACCGAATGCCCACATTCTAATATGGCTTAAAGAGAAGTTGCGGCCCAGCCAAATAGACGACATAATAAGCGCCGAGATTCCGGATCCTGAGCAAGATAAAGAATTGTATGATACCATCGTCCGAAAAATGATTCACGGTCCATGTGAAAGCACGAAATTCCATATCGCCATGTATGACAGAAGGAAAATATACAAAGAAATTCCCTAAACAGCTATTAAAAGAAACAGTGCACAATGACAATGGCTACCCTTTATACAGACACAGAGCTCCCGAAGATGGTGGCAGGAAAGTTACAATCAAATCTCGCTCTGGAGCGTTCGAAACCTTAGATAACAGCTGGATTGTCCCGTATCCGCCCATTCTATGTAAAATGTTTAATGCCCACATTAATGTAGAAGCATTTAGCTCTGTCCGCGCAATCAAGTATATCTGTAAGTACATAAATAAAAGAAGCGAACAAGCAATATTTAATCTCAGGAGTGAAGGTGAGGCAAATCCCGTTAATGAAGTACAGACCTTTCAAGCAGGGCGTTATGTCAGCAGTAACGAGGCAGCGTGGCGTCTCCTTGGCTTCCCTTTACACGAAAGTCACCCAACAGTTACTCACCTTGCTGTGTACTTAGAAAATGGAGAGCGTGTATATTTCACCGAAAGAAATTTCCAAGAAAGAATTGCATCACCGCCAAAAACTACACTAACAACCTTCTTTCAACTTTGTCAAACCGACCCCTTTGCAAAAACGTTGTTATATTCTGAAGTCCCCCGCTATTATACTTGGAACACATCTAGGAAGGAGTGGAAACGCCGTATTCAAGGCGCGCCTGTTGCAAATTGGCCCGGTGTAAAGTCATCAGATGCCCTTGGTCGTGTGTATACCGTCCATGTAACTAATTTTGAATGTTCCTGTTTACGATTGCTGCTGCACCATGTTCGGCGTCCTACAGGATATAAAGACCTTAAAACTGTCAACGGTCAGGAATGCGCAACTTATAGAGAAGCATGTGAAGCTCTGCATCTTTTAGAAAACGATAATCACTGGGATGAAATCATGAAGGAAGCTGTGCAGTGCCAGTCAGCAGCCAAAATTAGGGATCTTTATGCAACTCTCATATCATCTTGCGGGCTATCTAATGCACATGAATTGTGGGACAAATATAAAGAGTACATGGCGGAAGATATTTTGCGAAGGTTACAGCAGACACACGCGAACATGACATACAATGAACACATTTATAATGAAGCACTTTGAAAAATTGAAGATAAAATAATGGCAATGGTAGGCAAAAAATTAAGCGACTTTGGAATGATAAGCCCTCAGCGAACAACCGAAAATGATGAAATTATACGTGAAACAAACTACGATATACCAGCTTTGCAGCAGCAAGTAGTCGAATTTGTACCCCACTTGCTTCCCGAACAAAAACGAGTTTTTGGCAAAGTATTAGGACAAATTGAATCTGGAAATGGTGCACGTTTCTTTTTAGATGCCCCTGGAGGAACTGGGAAGACATTTTTGTTAAATTTATTATTAGCGTAAGTACGGAAAGATAAAAACATTGCTGTTGCCGTAGCTTCCTCCGGTATAGTCGCCACGCTGCTAAGCGGGGGCCGCACTGCACATTCTGTTTTAAAACTCCCTCTAAATCTAGCCCAGGAAGTATCGCCGATCTGCAACTTTAGCAAAAATAGTGCACGAGGTATAATGCTACGACAATGCAAACTTTTAGTGTGGGACGAAATTACAATGTCGCATAATAAAGCTGTAGAAGCACTAAATCGAACGCTCTAGGATTTGCGCAGCAATACCGATGTAATGGGAGAAATGGTGGTTTTACTGGCTGGTGACTTTCGTCAAACTTTACCTGTCATTCAAAAGGGCACACCTGCAGATGAAATTAAAGCATGCCTCAAGTCGTCTATTTTATAGAACAAGGTGACAATATTCAGTTTAACTACGAATATGAGTGCATTTGTATAATGATATCATACCTGGAAACTATGCTGACACACTATTAAAAATTGGCGATGGGCGGTTGGAAACGGATGCTGAGGGCTGCGTTAAATTGACAAGACATTTTTGTAATTTAGTACAGAGTCATTCCGAATTAATTGCGAGCGTTCATCCAGATTTAACGAACAACATGCATGAAGAGAAATGGTTATGTGAAAGAGTGATTCTTGCACCAAAAATGAGAGCGTTAACACAATAAATTCAGATATATTAAGCAAAGTAGCAGGAGAAATAACAGAGTATTTGTCAGTAGACACAGTTATGGACACAGAACAGAGCACTTCATATCCCGTAGAGTTTCTAAATTCTCTAGAGTTGTCAGGTGTGCCCTCACATAAGCTTCAATTAAAATTAGGCGTCCCAGTCATGCTAATGCGAAATTTAGATGCTCCTCGAATATCAAACGGGACAAGGCTGCGTGTGACACATCTTGGACGGAACATAATCGGTGCTACAATTTTGACAGGCGTAGGAAAAGGTGAAAATGTTATTATAACACGGATCCCTATAATTCCCACAGATCTTCCTTTTCAATTCAAAAGGTTGCAGTTCCCTATTAAGCTCAGTTTTGCAATGACAATTAATAAAGCGCAAGGGCAAACGTTTCAGGTAGCGAGGGTCAACTTAGAAAAATCGTGCTTCTCTCATGGTCAGCTGTATGTAGCATGTTAGCTTAATTTCTATTCAATTCCAAATGCTGCACCTCTGACGGACCTATTAAGCTCAGTTTCCTTTCAACGCAAAAGGCTGCATCTCTGACGAATGTTTTATTTGGCTCAGTTTCCTTTCAATTCAGAAAACTGCATCTCTGACGAATCAATTTAGCTCAGTTTCTTTTCAAAAGTCTGCATCCCTGACGGATAATTGTGCTCAGTTTCCTTTAATTAAAAAATATCCCATTTCCATTTGGAATAAACAGGCTATTTTCATGCTTTCCTATACGCTGCGTTTTAAAACATTTAAATAGGCTGACGAATCAATTTTGCTCAGTTTCCTTTTAATGGATGCATCTCTGACAAATCTATAAAACTAAGTTTTCTTTCAATTCAAAAAGCAATGGATAGTTCATTTCCCAGTGACCATGCGGGCAAAGCCGCGGGTCACTGGGAATTCGAAATTTCAATTTTATTTCTTCTTGGATTATTTGAATGAAAAACTTACCTTATAACTTGATTTTTCTCCGAAAATTTCTTGGAAATTTCTTATATTACCTACATTAGTTTCATTACAGTAGTTTCATTAGAATATTTTGAGTGTAGTTAATTTAATTTATTTATTGTTTGCTGTTATAATAATTAAATCATATTCTTTGAGTTTGATTTGTTAGTGTATAATATAGATTATTTGTTCAGATAGTTTGATTTGTTAGTGTATAATATAGTTTCAATTAGAAAAATATCTGTTTGATTTTTTTTTAATATAGTTTTTTTTTTGTTTTAATATAGATATTTAATTAGGTAGTAGTTTGTCTCAGAAGTTTAATTTAGTGTTTATTGTTTTTCGCAATTTTCCTATATTTATAAATTTGTCTGTGTCTATTTTTAAAAATGGGAGCAGAGTTGGTTAAAATCAATGGGAAGTTAATAAACCTTACTATTGTACCAATATTAGGGGATGGCGCATGCCTTTTTCGTACGCTTTCTTATTTGTTGTACGGCATACAAGAACACTCAATGGTTCTTCGTAAAGAAATTGTTTGTCAACAATTGGGTTCAATTTGCTGTGTTATGTCTCATAAACGTCATGGCAACATTAATGAGACAAAAGAAGAGTATACATTAGATATGTTACAACACTTTACATATGGCGGTTTCTGCTTGTTACTTGCAACCGGTCAAATATACCCATTTGTATTGGAAGTGTAAATTTCTGACTATAGATAGTTATTACCTATCCAAATATAATTTAAGACAGATAGCAAATGTGCTATCTGTCTTAAATTATATTGTTTATATATTAACTCGGATAAGGTCTTGGCTACACAGACATTTGTTTTTTTTAAGCAGTATAATGACTTAATATGTCATTTGGAATCAGTTCCAAGTAATTTAAATTAGAAACTGAGACAATAGAGGTAAACTCAAGCATTTTTTTTTCATTTTTTTTTTAAAACGTTAAGCAGCTACAATAATTTAAATAATGTAGAATGTAGCTTATAAATTATTAATTTTATGACTCCATAAAATGATAATAAAAATTGTTTACACCTGGTGCATCAGAATATACAAGGCATGATAGGCAAAGAGATAGAAATTTAATTGTTCTTAAATAGCAACAATATTCATATTTTATGTATTACTGAACATTGGTTAAAAGCTTATAACTTAATGTTTAACTTCAATAATCACTAGGAGATCAGTTCGTTCAATAGAGAAACGGTTTTAAGAGATGGCTCGTTAATATTAGCTAGTAAATCATTATCATGTAAAGAACGTAATGATATTGTGAGCCTCTCTGTTGAGCGAACTATAGAAATGGCATATGTTGAGTTTGAGCACCTCATTGTTGTGAGCGTCTACAGACCCCCATGTTCTATATATATGATACGTTTGAAAAAATTATTGAGGAAGTTTTTGTTAAGTTTAATAAACAGAATAAATCTGTTGTAATATGTGGAGACTTTAATATCAATCTCCAATCCTCCACCAATATTAAAGAGCAATGGCAGACTTTCATACATAAAATTAGTTGAGAAGGAATGGTAGCGTCTATATATCAAAAAAATCTTAAAATGTTAAGCGTCAATCCATTAATAACTCTGTCAAAGAATTTTGTCCTGAGAAGGCGTCAAAAAAAAGATATTTACATTTGAACCTTTTTAGGTTATGGCCTATGTCACTTGGAAAGAGTCATGCTTCCTGTGGTTGTTTGATGTTAGCTTAATAAATAATACATAATTGAGAGTTTTTAGATTATTGCATCTCTATTATGTATTTGCATACTATGAATGTATATTTCTGGCATGGCTCTAGGGCTTTTGTATCATAGTGACATTCTCAGAAGGGCTAGAACCCAGAGCCGTAAAGCCAGTAAAAAAAAACAGTGACATTTTATTTTAGCTAGTGTTGGCATAACATTAAATGGAATTGTTACATAGTACTATGATTGAGATAATGTATTATTGTAGGAAGTTCTTTGTAAGAGACTTATTCTCAGCCATATCACTTTTATTGTTATTATTACTGATAGTACAGTTATTACTAATAATAACTTAATATAAAAATATTTTGTGTGTTGTGTTGGTAGTGTTACAAAGTGTATACGAAACTAGTATGAATATACTAAATGGCCACAGTTGAATAGAGTAAAATGATTTAAGTCATTTGATATTCCCAAAAATGTTTGTTTTTTTCTGTGGCTTTAATTAAAATGCATTTTTATTTGAAAAATCATAGAAAAATAATAAAACACATTTTGTATATAAGTTATTTCTAGACGCTATAATTTTTCTCAACTATTTTTCTGCCATTGCTCTTTAGATCATTGTTTAAATCATATCAAAAAACCATTTTTAATTTATTTTTAGAGTCAACACGTATTACTGAATGTAGTGCAACATGTATATATAATATTTTTACAAATTAAGTTAAGCTGATTTAATGTAGCATAATAAACTTTATTTAAATTTGGTAGTACATTAGACCTTGCCAATTTTAAATCAATTGTTGATCTTGATCAACTGTTAAATTTTTTTAATGTTAATAATTAACTTCATAAAAATCAATTCGGTTTCACAAGAGGTCGCTCGACAACTGATGCTGGTGTTGAGCTGATTAAATATGTCATACACAACATGGAAGAATTTACAGCTTTAGGTATATTCTGTGACCTATCCAAAGCCTTCGATTATGTTCACCATGAAAAATTTATCAGGAAACTACAATACTACGGTGTAAGAAGTAATGTCCTTAAATTAATTGTTTCATATTTAAGTAAAAGAACGCAAAAAGCTGTCATTAATAGTATAGACTCTTCCGGGTCAATAGTACAAATGGGCGTGCCTTAAGGCTCAATTCTCGGCCCTTTCTGTTTCTTACTTATCTTACATAGTAGGCGATAACCATAATGTAGTATTATTCGCTGATGACACTTCATTAATATTCAAATTAAAACGACAATTATTAAAATATGACGAAGTAAATAATACTATATCTAAAGTTGTAAATTGTTTTAATAATAATAACATGCATTTAAATGGCACTAAAATGAAATGTATGAAATTTATGACTCAAAATGTCAGACATTTATATAATAATATAATATTAAATAGGGAGGAACTGAGTCTTGTCTTGTTTCTTGGAATAACACTAGACGCGAAGCTTCAATGGAGCCCCCATATATCAAAATTAGCCAGGAATAATGAAAAAACACGCTCTAGGTAGAGTGTACACGGTTCACCCTAATAACAAAGAGTATTACCATCTTCGCTTACTTCTGCACAAGGTTAGGAGTCCATCTACCACCTTCGATGACTTGAAGACTGTCAACGGTGTCCTCCAACCAACTTTTCAATTTGCTTTCATGAAACTTATCTTGATAGAGGACGACAAACATTGAGATTCTGCTCTAGAGGAAACAGCCTTACGCGGGTCGCCATTTTAAAATGCGTGAACATTTTTCTATAATGCTGTCATTCTGTCAGATTACAGACGCACTAAGTGTTTGAGTATAATACAGGGATAGCCTAACAGAAAACTTCAAACGACTAGTAGAAAGGCTTTCTGGCATTTTAGATGAATATCTAGCAGATGAAATGTACAGTAAATGTCTGGTCACAATAGGAGAAGGTGTATTAGCATTAGGAGGACACATTCCACAGCAATATGAGTTGCTTCAGCCTCAAAGGTCTGAAGGCTTACACAATAACCGGGACTACCTGAAGGAAATAAGTTACGATGTCAATTCCTTAGCAGATCTGGTGTTAACTAGTGAAGGCTCTCTACCCAATGATCAAAGACATATTTATTATAAGATACTTTCCCGTATCGACGCAGATGTAGGTGATATCTTTTTTTGGATGCTCCTGGTGGAACAGGCAAGTCTTTTCTATTAAGTTTACTGTTGGCCAAAGTCAGAGGCAATCGTGATATTGCCTTAGCAGTTGCATCGTCCGGAATTACTGCCACTCTGCTGGAAGGGGGTAAAACTGCACACACCGCGTTTAAACTTCCTCTTGATTTACAATAAGAAACCCCACTCTGCAATATACCCAAACAAAATGATATGGCAGAAGTGCTCCGCAAAACGAAATTAATTGTTTGGGATGATATTACTATGGCTCATCAAAGGGGCTTCGAAGTCCTAAATAGATCTTTACAAGATATTAGGAATAATAATTTTCAAATTGGAGGAGTTACTGTATTGTTAGTAGGCGATTTCCAGCAGATTTTACCAGTATTGCCCAAAGGAACGCGAGCGGACGAAGTTAAAGCATGTGTGAAGAGGTCTCATTTGTGGCCTTCAGTGACAAAACTGAGTCTTACCAAAAATATGAGAGTCCATCTTAGGGGAGATGTTACTGCCGGACAGTTCACAGACCTTTGTTTAAATTAAGAAATGGTAATTTCTCGGAACTGGATAGTTATATAATTCTACCTACAGAGTTAGGTACAATTGATTCCACTGTAGAATAGCTTATAGCTAAAATTTACCCAAATTTTAATAATATTCACGATAAACCTGCAGAATGGTTATGTGAGCGTGCCATCCTAATACCAAAAAACGAACAAGCCTTAGTCATAAATGAAATACTTTTGAGATCATTCGAAGGGGTCAAATATCAATATAAATTCGTCGACTCAGCGATAAACACCGATGATACCATTCATTATCCGGTCGAGCTCCTGAATACCCCGAAGCCTCTCGGTCTCCTAACTTACATATTAAAATTCAGAGATGGCGCGCCGATTATGTTGCTGCGCAATAAAAATCCACCAAAATTATGAAATGGCGCCAGATTGCAAGTGAAAAGATTGTAATAGCAATGTAACCGAGGCAACAATACTGACAGGTTGTCCTCGAGGAGAGTCTGTATTTATTCCTAGGATTCCCCTGACACCATCAAATTACCCCTTTAAATTCAAGAGCGTGCAGTTTCCTATAAAAATCTACTTTGCCATAACCATAAACAAAGCTCAAAGTCAAACTCTTAATGTAGCGGAAGTCGACTTGAGAGAAAACTGCTTCTCCTATGGTCAGTTGTATGTGGCATGCTCCAGAGTAAGCGCACAGAGTTGCCTGGAGATTCTAGCACCCGAAGGAAAAACAAAAAATATTGTTTACAAAGAAATACTGCGGTAGGTGTAGTATTTCGATTTCGTTGTAAAAAGATAATACCCCCGAGTCACTTTCACCAGATCAAAGGCCGAGCTTCGTATTCATAAAAAATAACAAAATTTTATTTTATTTTCATGTTTATTTAACCTTTAAATCCCTACACTATAATTAAGATTATTATAATGTGTTATAAGTATTCAAACGTTTAACATAATAATTAAAATTCCTATAAGATCCATTGGGCAAAAGCTGGTATATATATAACAAGTCAACTGCTGAATATAGGTCTCTCCCAAGGAATGCTATAAAGCACGATTCTGAGCCACTACAGGGGCGATATGTTCAGTCCATTAACACTTCAGCTCAGTGAGTAGGGTTATGTCACTTACATGTATTAAACTAAAGACTACCCTACTAAACACTTTTTATTATTGTCTTACTCATGGAGCACAATTGTTAACTATATTAACTAATTTCTCCCTGGATTTTAATGATTTCTTCTATTTATGACCTACGTCGAATAATAATAATTATATATTTCTATTTTTATATGCCAGTAAAGTGAAAAACTTTGTAGAAGTGAGTAGTAATTATCTGTTGTGGATATTAGTACCAGTAGACTAGTATGGGATCTTAGATGTGCGAGTATACGAATAACTTAAGCCTTGAACTCTAATATAAAATTTAGGTAAACCGACAGAAAAATTTAAAAGCCAAGTGGTTTGCAACAATTTCATAAATAGGCACCAAAAATGAGAAATAACAAACTCTTTTGTTAACGCTTTGTTGAACTAAATTAATAAAAATTATGGGAACACACAAATTTTGGCCACGCACCTGCTACGTTTTCATGGTAAACCTGACCGCAGAATCAATGGCGATAATTGCGTAAAGGGGAGTAGCTTCCTAAACTGACTCATGCTCCACTTCGCTGCACGTGTTTAATGAGCATTAAAGTAATTTCGGTGGTTTTATATAAAAGTAATTACTATAATCAAACGAAAATTGAGGGCTATTGTTGCAACTTATCACGCATAACTGGCTGGGACCCTTTTATTCCGTGAAAACACGTTTTATTCATTTTATTTGCATTGAGATGATTTTATTACCAGGGGGGTAAGGGGAGAATGGTGCATACTATCTAAACCGTCCCAAATGTCAACCTCACTTGCACGCGTTAGTGGTTCGTACGAAGAGCTGGCGACGATGTACAACATCGTGGTGCCCCCTGCTAGAAAACTAACGAGGCTCTGGCGACCGAGCAATGGCGGTATAACCATACACACCCGACTAGAATCCTGGTCGAAAGAGGTGGGGCAGCAGCCATGACATAGAAATAATCTCTTAAATGTCTGGTGCAGAAGGCAACGGGAGACCACTGCACTATTAATAATAATAATAATAATAATAAAAAATTACTTACCTGATAGACATTGCAGTTCCCAACACACACAACATACAGAAGACAATCACAGAAAAAATTAGTAAGTACGCGGAGCTCAAAGATGAAGTGACTAGAATCTGGCGACAAGAAAAAGTATATGTAGTTCCTATAGTTCTCTCCACAACAGGCGTAATACCAAATCATCTCCTCCATAGCTTAACACTATTAGACCTAAAGGAAACCCTCTACATTACACTACAAAAAGCTGCTATATTAAATACATGCAGAATTGTCAGGAAATTCATGCAGATAGAAGAAAACGAAATAGTACCTCATGAAAACACGTAAACATACCCACCTCACGCTGCATTTGCTTTGGTTTCGGCCCGTAAATGTAGTTAAATTCCAGTCTAAGGACTGAGAAGTGAAAAACACTTTCCGAAAATAATAATAATAATTTATTTGATACAGACAACACAGATCCATTATAAATTTTTTTTTTTTTATTACACTATACCTTAAATTTTAATTATAATTATTGGTTAATCAATGAATTATTACATTTTATTATTAAGATTTTAATAAATTTGACCACCTACTAAAAATTTCACTACATGCATAAATATTACAAATAATTTTGATGAGATTATTCTGCGACCCAAAAACAAAACTTCTAAATCGCGCGATACGTTGACGGATCAACGCATCCAAACCAACGACACGGGCCTCTGCGAACATCTGGGACGCGCTACAGTATCGTGGCTGACGCAACAACACGCGGAACGAATCATTATACTGCACCTTCAGTCTGCGATATTCCTCTTTAGTGTAATTCTTCCACAGCTGAGGAGTGTAAAGTGGCTGACAGTAAGCTGAAAACAACGCCAGCTTTGAGGTATAAGAACACTTTTGAAAGCGTCTAGCTATCATGTTGGCACGCACTGACAAGGAACGTCGCTCGCGGTCCATATCGGAACCATCACACAGATCCTGAGTAACAATATGACCCAGGTATTTAAACGTCGTTACCCACTCTAATTGTGAATTACACAAATACAATGGGGGGATATGAGGTTGAACCCTACCACTCTTAAAAAGCAAACAAACAGACTTGTTGGTGTTGTACAATAGGTTATGATCCATCGCATATTTCTCACATATCTGGAGTAGTGCACGCAGCGCACCTATCGAGGGACTCAGCAGCACCATATCATCAGCATAACTCAAGTTATTAAAGCATTCAGAACCAATGTGGCAACCCAGTCTGGTGCTTCTAAGCTCCTCAATCAGCTGATTAACATACAGATTAAAAAGCATAGGCGATGTTAGCCCTCCCTGCCTCACGCCGCATTGTAGGAGAAATTCCTCAGAGTATGTATCACGCCACTTTACTACATTAATTTGCCTACTATACCATGCGATCAATATGTTAATACATAATGACGGCACTCCCGTATCACGTAACTTCCTCCAAAGTATATCATAACTGACTCTGTCAAAAGCCCTACTTAAGTCCAAGAAACATGCATAAATATTTGTTTTCCGCTTGTTATAATAACTAACGGTTTGCTTTAAAGTAAAAATCGCCGCATCCGTAGAACTATCTTTTTTAAATCCAAATTGAGCATCGCTAATTTGTATATATTTGGAAATAACGCCTAATAATATGGTGTCAAACAGTTTAGCACAAGTTGTAGCTACGGATATCGGTCTATAATTACCACTGTCGGTCAAACTACTCGATTTACATTTAAAAACAGGACTTATTACCGTTTTTAGCATTTCTACCGGTAAATAAGCATGCTTTATACAAGCATTGAAAAATACAGATAGGAACGCAATTACCCATGGTCCTCCAAATCGAAGATGTTCCACGCTTATATTGTCATATCCTATCGCCTTTCCTAGTTTCATCTGGCGCAGAGCATTAAAGATCATCTCTTCAGATACATGAATGTCCTTGCCATCTGCTACAAGATATTGATTACGAGAAGTACAGTGTCCTGCACTTAACGCAAGAAATTTGTCCCTAAACAAATTTGCAATCGCCAGTGTGTCCGTCAGGCCATCCACACACTCCGTAATCTTAGACCCGCTCTTAAGTAAATTTCCCGTATATTTCCAAAATTGACTAAAGTTTCTACTTAAACAAGATGCCGATATCTTATCTAAGATTATTTGATCAGCGGAATTGTGGCAAAATCTTAACCTACTTTTAAAAATAGTTCGCGTTCTTTTCATTTGATCGAACAGCGGACCAGAAGAAGGCGCCCCAGCCGTTAACCACCCAGCTCGAGCTTGGCGTGCCTTCATGTGTGCCTCGCGTACATACTCATTCCACCCCGGAACAGGCGGCCTCTGGATGACACTCTGAGACGCGCGACGTGTGGCCGCGTGAATTATACAACTAATAAAAGAGTTATACAAGTTATCTATTGATACCCTAGTTGTCGGCTTAGTAATATAGCGGAGCTCACTAAGCTGACTGCCAACCTTCGCTAGTCGGAGAGGCACCAAAAGAAGAAGAAGATTTTATTACTTTAACTTAGAGATTTATTGAGCAGTTGGACCACCTCGATTCTCCAATACGTGTTGATGGACTTCATGTGTCCAACTATTCTATTTTTAAGATAAATTACAATGTTTTCTACACTACCGAATAATGTAGTAAATCAACGCTTTAAGCTGCAACCAGTGATAGTGAACAGTGATAAATCAGTGGTGACAGTGAACTTGAGTTGTTTGCGTATAATGTTTTTTATAGAAAGAAAAACAAACGAGCACACAGTGCACCTGATGGCAAGTGGTTGCTATGGCTCGTCCTAGTTAGAAGTTGTAGTAGATGTGTAGACATCTATATCTATTCTCGATTAAGAATTGAAATGATCTACATTGTGCTGTCATTTCTGGGTTAAGATGGAATTCATCGTTTTCAGTAAAAACGTCATCGGATCTCTTCACTATTATTACGAAACACAGCAGCATTAAATTGATATTTTACGCTAATATTCTGAGAGAGCGTGATCCTTCCACGGTCGAGCCGAACCATTCGTGCTATAACCATAATATAATTGCAGCATGGTTTCACTTTTACTCCGAGTATTAGTGCTTAGCTTCTGTGTAAACCGAAGCGGACAATCTACCGCTTAGTATGGCGTACTTGAACTACGAGGAAGTATAAGATTCAGTCAAGATGTAGACGGAGCTGTAGTTTTCTATCGGTATAACATTAACACTTCGAGTGTTGATGTGTATGAAAAGTAAGATTATGATCCATCCGAGTACAATCAGAGTAATAATAATAAAATCCTCCAGACCGATTTTCGGTCACGGTGGCCAGTCTCCACGGACACTAACCATCTCCGCAGGCCAGGATTAAAGTGCTAAGTGTATGCGCAAGCACAGGTGAAACCGATACGACCAGAGAGAGATCAGGCGCAGAACTAACGACTAGCTTTCTGAGGCACTAGGGTGAAACACCGCCAACTTAATGACTTCGGGCTGCTCCTGAGAATTTCTTGTCAGAAAAACCCAATAACTGATTTTAACCTGAACCTGGATTTGAACCTGGGACCTCAAGAGCATCGGTCGCGTTTATGACCAATAGACCAACGAGGCATTCAAAACAATACAAAAACAAAATTATTAACGTTTTTAAAAAGTTACCTCGCTTACATGCGTTCAATAAAATAAAATGGTGTATCTTACCTAGTTTGGAGAGCACCACTTAGCACCCCAGCACCACTATTCCCAACACCACTACACTAGGAAAGACACACCACTGACCACAATACGATACGTGTTTCGCCTCCACACGAGGCATCTTCAGGTGATGTAGGCTTTGCGGTGGCTGACCGCTAAGGCAGAAAGCTGCGAAAGCTGCTTGGGATGCTGCACGGGGATAGTGCACGCAATTGAGGGAGGGCGGAGGCGCTCTTCAAACTAGGTACGACGCACAATTTTATTTTATCGAGCGGATATACGCGAGGTAACTTTTTAAAAACTTTAATATAATGGATTCCCGCCTGATTCTATTAATTAGCAAAAACAGACAATCAGAGTAAGCAACAGATTAATGTACAGGAAGGTGTATGACAGGGAGACATAACATTGTAAAAACTCTTCACCGTTGTTTTGGAAGATCTATCCCAGGCTACTGGACTAGAAGGAATACAATATTAACATCTCTTCTTCTTTTTTTTTAATTTAAAAAAGTTACCCCCACACTAGGATTTTGTCCTGCATCGTGGAGACAGTTTACAAACAAATTGAACAAGGACAAACATCCAGACCCGGAACAATTATTTGTAGGCCAAACCCGCGTCCCCCAGCGCAGCAACTCATTGCTAAGCCACTGCGCCACGGAGCCGTCAATGGTGAATTTTTCACATTTTTTTTCACACATTTTTCAAGCACTCTTGTATTGTTAAAATTATGTTTAAATCAATGAATTGTTGCGCTGAGCACATAGTTATATAAAAATAATAACTCTTTGATTTAGCCACGATAAACGTATAAGATAAAATCATGCTGGTAATAAAATAAAATGAAATTATTTGGTCATTTCAAATTGCTTTGTTTGAAAAAGCGGCTAGCATTTGAGTCATCAGCAAAATTGAATACAAATAAAAAAAATCGCTTACCTATGAATTATTAAACAAAATTATAAACGTCAATGTCTGTTAATTCTTCATACTATCAATTAAAAAATAATAGTACGAATAATACGTTTGTAAAGAAGATTATTACTAAATTACTTTCTGCATTACTCCTTCGTAGACAGTCTACCACGGCTGAACAACCTTCTCAAGCGAAGTTGATCGCAGAACCAGACGTTGCTAAACTTCTGCTAGCTTACCAAATTATGCAAACTAAAATCGCCAAACTTATCGTGGTAATAAAATATTAATAGTCATCGTTGTAAACAGCTTTTAAAGTCTACTTTGAACACAGATTTTTTTCAAGAATAATCGACCTGGCCCTTTTATTCCCAACATTCTTAGCAGGCTGCCAAGTTCCACTACCAAACATAGGCTTACCCATAGATTGACTCATAGAGGGAATATTTAACAGAAACGCTGACGCCGTTGCTCATTTCTTTGTTTCTTTCCCTCTGTCGTTTCTTACGACAACACACGATACGATATCGGGTAGTAGATATTCTTACACCGCCATGACCTAGTATGCATATATCGAAAGATTTGTTCAAATTTACTACGCTGAAATGGCAATTTGACAAGCACAGAGTGTAATACTCAAGCATCATTAGATAATGCTACTCCCTACCGCCAGTTGCAAAATTTGGGTACAACATTTTCGTATGGGTTTTGCTTTGTCTTATTTATTGTCAATATTACATTCGCGATATTTAAAAGTTAGGTGTATCCTTTTATTGACATTGGTTGATGTTTCATGCCAATTAAATAGGCATGATGAAAGACAACAACAACGAACAACTCCATAATACGCCCTGGTCAGTCTACAACAGTACGCAACAGTCTTTAATCATCATTTCGGTAATTTATAAGACGCTTGCGACGCCCTTTATTCGATGCCGCGGATGAATTTAATTTGCTTTTAACGGCTTCAGTATTCAAATTTATGTAATCAATCACCGGATTGTTATGAAAGTGTGCGATACGAGACGATTTCTCGCCTAAATTTGCATCATCATCGCAACGGGGTTAAGTGTGCGTTGCACCCACACGCGCTTACGATCATGTATCTAACAGACGGACAGTATAGTTTTTTGACCTCCGTCTTTATACACCAAGTTACGTAAAACCACTATTATGCACTTTGCTTATTATGAGAAAAAATAATGAATCAGTAGTCAACACATTTGACTAATTTAATCAAATTCGAAACATTTAAAAAAATCATAATTTGTAGGTTTTAAAACAACTGTTCATGTCTTTGATACTGACCTCAACTTACCTTCAGTCGTATAGTACAGGCTTTGGTTTCTATACACCACGAGGAAGAGCAAGTGTTTATTATTGTGGTATGTCAAAATGTATTTATATAAGTAACTTTAAAACAAAAACCACACAAAATTATAGCAACAAAGTAATGATTGTCACAAGATAGTTTAACAAAACTTACTGATGATAACACGCCCCGCAAAACAGGCGTAGCGAATATTTAACGATGTGCAAAGGAAGACAAATCTACTATCTACATTTTTTATGTTTTGAATCTATTTTTAGTCCTCTTATGAATGATCACAGAATACCAGCGTAAAATAGCAGGTTAATGCTGCTTTGTTTCGTATGGTGAATGTAAACAACAACCGGAGACCCGTTTTATGGGAAACGATCTTAGTCCTCAGGGGTGACAACACATCTGCATTTTGATTCTAAATCGATGATAAATGTAAATGTATCTACTTTATATCAGGAGGACTATGTACCCGTTTATCATCCTTATTCATTACAGACTATCATAAGACGACTACTTCGGTATCCATCGGGAAAACAACTTTTTTACACCTAATTGTTCATGCAAGATTATTTGTATTTGACTCATGCCAATGTCTAAAGTTGCCTAAATTTCGCGGTATGTCACATGTCGATCTTCCTCAATCAGCTTACGCACAGCATCAACGTTTTCTTGGGTGACTGCAGTTTTTGGACGATCTTGACGGGGATCATCACTGAGCTTGACACGTCCACGTTGAAATTCAGAAAACCAGCGATAAATTGTGGTTTTGGATGGGGCTTTATCACCAAATGCAGAAATCATCCGGTCAACACACTGTTTTTGTGTTGAATTTTCTCGAGTCAATTCCATTTTCTCAACGACTAAACAAGTTTGATAATACCTTGTGACAAGACCGAGAATCTTTTTTTAAATAAATAAATGGTATTCGATTTTTAAAACCAAGGAGTTTTCAATTAAAAAGATTTTAGTATGACAGGAACAGTGGAAATATTCCATTCCCGATACTTTTAGTGCAGCCTATGTAATCATATGCGTCCCCCATGGAACGCCCGATAAGGGAATATTTACCATAGTTTCCTGGCAACCGCAGTTTTTTATTATTTCGAATTATTGTTATCAGACAAGTGCTCCTGCCCATCTCCTGTTTCATTTCCCTCTGTTGCCTCTTACAACACTTAAGGGACGATATGGAGTAGCGCATAGTATATGCATATTTTTTATACTATATATCTATTATATTTTTAGAAAGATATCTACTCTCTTGTTTTACTTCCATACTATTAATTGCGCGTCTAGTCTTGAAAAGTTCCTTGTCAATTATCTCGCAACGTTAATTATAGTGAACGTATTATAATATGATGACTCAACTTTAAACGTTTGACTTAAATCTACTTCCTTTTTACACGTGAACATTTTTATGGCACATTAAGAAAGATGATCTCAGAACTTCTATTTTTATATTTTATGAATATACATACTGACGGTAGTGAGAGAATTTAATTATAAGTACACCGCAATGGGTTGGCTTAATAAATAAATACACGTATCAACTAAAAATAAATGACGTTGTAAGGTGCAAGTGATTGCGTATTTACGCAATCTCTACGTAAAAGATCGGTTTATAATGTTGAAAACGTACATTAATTAAGTACAATGTTGGATAAAGTATGCGCGCGATATGCGCCTCATCCATAAGCGTAGTTAATGATTTTGCTAAATGATAAGTTTAGTATGTATGATTTTAAAACTTCTAATTGCTGTTGTCGAAATATTGAAAAAAGAACTATTTAATTCTATATCCATTAGTAACGTGTTTGTGTTTACGTCATCATTATTCATATCAGATCAATATCTTCTTTAAGTCCACTGCAGTGACAGAGGTATTTCAAAGAGCATTAGCTGGTAAGCATTACTAGAACGAATTTTTCCATGCTTTAGTTTTTTTATAGAAGAGGGGTAAACGAGCATGCGGTTCACCCGATGGTAAATGACTACCGCCGCCCATGAACAACCGCAATACCAGGGGAATTGCAGATGCGTTGCCGACCTTTTAGAAAGGTGTAAGCTCTTTTAGTGCGCCTGGTAGGCGAGTTAGTAGGCGCATAGCTAAAACTCTCGCACTGGTAATGCTACTCAACTGAGAAATTTGATTTCCGCATTTTTTTAAGAATTCTTTTGTTACTTTTCTTGAATGGTTGTTAAATTAATGTGATACTATAAAATTTATACAAATTATTTGGCGAAAATCCGTAAGAGAAAATAAATAATTGCGTCACCGGGCCTAACATCGAAGTAGAAGATATTGTGTTAACATAGAGGCACTCATTTGTCCTACCCAAGCCCAGTGTAATGCATTATATGCGATAAGATCTGAGGTAGGCTAGGTCAATGTGTCAAAGAAACGAGGCAACACAACAATCTGAACGAAACCCGATAATTCGTATTTTATGCACAAGTGTAGGCTCCGACATGGATTCCATACCGGATACCACAACGCTGGTTATAAGTTAGTTCTTATAGTGTAAATATTACCTAAAGATATATTATTAGATATATATATTTTTAGAAATAGTAGTGAAGTATAGTACAGAGATAAATTTTGTAGTTAGGAATAATAATTAATTCGTTTACACGAATCAATTATCCAACGCGTCAAGGATAAACCAGCAACGGAACACGACAACCGCACCGTTCGACTTCAGAGCCAAGACTGTCCTAACGCCCGCCGCTCCGTCCGTTTTATACAAGCAAGACGGGCGCCATCGCAGGTGCAATGGCGCAGGTGTGCTGTTTGCGTGTTGTTTACAAGAATTCTATCTAGCTACACCGAGGCTGCCGCACGTGTAATGTTGCACTTGAGATTCTGCCCAACGGGCACAATAATGACATGAGACTCGTAGAATTACAGACTGACTGCCCCCTCTTAGACGACTGCGTGATACTTTATACTGCTTAAATAAGTGGGAGATTATTGTTCCACCTTCAACATTTCTTATTTTCTTTTATTATTTTACAGTCATTCCTAACACGGCCTTTCCTGACAATTCACACGTCCGCGTGTGAAACCTAGAGTAACGTTACCGGCGTTAATATAAGTTTACCGTCTCGGCCTTTTCTGACCAAGAAATACAGACTAAGTTTTGCAGAATTGAAAACATCGTCCAAAACAGATTTTAGTATACAACGCTTCCTACTAGAGCTTAACACACGCTACAGATAACACAAGTCTTCTCCGAGGAACACTGTGCAAATGGCACAGATCGTATTACAGATAGATATACTGAAGACGCAGGCCAATCAGCTGAACGCGCTCCAGCGAACGGTTCCGATGTGTTCAGCACTCGAGTAGCACTCGCGGCAGCAAGCTGTCTCCACGCACTCGCGTTAGCGAGCCGTCTTGACGCACTCGTAGTAGCGAGTCGTCGCGCTGCACCAGCGCTAACGAGCCGCTGTGCCACGCCACGTTCTGAAAGCGTGAACGGGAGCAGCACCCGAGATCCTACAGGCATCGCCGGGGTTGTAGTCATCGTGATCTGTATGAAAAACAAATTGTTAATTATCGAGACAACATACACCGTTGCCTATTCTCTCATCCGTCACGCATACGAGTCCTTCAAACGGAAACACGCTCTCATACTGCTGAATATAATAAGCACTTTGCTTTCACAAGTATGGATACATCTCCATACGAGGTATCTGACACATACTCGTACTTGAACGACGTGAACCTGAACAGCGCCTGATGTACGTTCAGAAAACGTGACTTCCGCGCACACAGCGCCCCAGGACAACGCCTGATGCACGTTCAAAAGAACACGACTACCGCGCATACAGCGCCCCAGGTCAGAGCCTGATGCGTGTTCAGAGAACACAACTTCAGCGCACACAGCGCTCGCGCATACAGCGCCCCAGGACAGAGCCTGCCAGGACAGAGCCTGATGCATGTTTACAGAAAACACGACTTCCGCGCACACAGCGCTCGCGCACATGGCGCCGCGCTCAAAGCGCCTCAGGTCAGAGCCTGATGCATGTTCAAAGAACACTACTTCAGCGCATACAGCGCCCCAGGACAGAGCCTGCCAGGATAGAACCTGATGCATATTTACAGAAAACACGACTTCCGCGCACACAGCGCTCGCGCACACGGCGCCGCGCTCAAAGCGCCTCAGGTCAGAGCCTGATGCATGTTCAAAGAACACGACTTCAGCGCATACAGCGCTCGCGCATACAGCGCCCCAGGACAGCCTGCCAGGACAGAACCTGATACATGTTTACAGAAAACACGACTTCCGCGCACACAGCGCTCGCGCACACGGCGCCGCGCTCAAAGCGCCTCAGGTCAGAGCCTGATTCATGTTCAAAGAACACGACTTCAGCGTACACAGCGCTCGCGCACATAGCGCCGCACATACAGCGCACCAGGACGGCACCCGCCACGCGAGCAGCACACGCGTCCGCCGAAACCAGGCCATGTTACAGCTGCACCCAGCAGTCCAGCTCCAACGGGCAAGGCGCACACGCCTCACACTCGCGCACATGTAATCGCATCACACGTGCTACTGTAACACACAAAAGAAAACGTATTAAAAAGATTCAGTCTGAACATACTTTCAAAAAATGCAGTACAACTCGCGGGTCAACACTCGCCTCTCCAGGCCACCATATACTGAGCTGTGGCCTGGATAGTCTTGCGTCTAACTCCAGATAATAACTTCAGCTCGTACTGATCACTTGGTAACACTTGGTACACTTTGATTCAATGCTTGAATTGCCTTCACATAAATTTAAAATACAGAAGTTATTAAATAAATGTTACTCATCCCAGGATCAAGTTTCCCAAGCGCTCGGCGGCGCCCGACCGTCCCGACGTAAGTCAAGAAACAGCAGTCGGCAGCGGCGTAGCCTCAAACTTACCAAAGCTCGGCCACGCACCTGACCATGTCCAATTAGCCGTCTACCATTTGGAGTAAACTGTAACACATTCAAAGATTATATGTGGACGGCAACAGGAATCTTTATCCCACTTCTGATTTTAGAAATATTAGTTAAGTACAGTACAGAGATAAATTTTGTAGTTAGGAATAATAATTAATTCGTTTACACGAATCAATTATCCAACGCGTCAAGGATAAACCAGCAACGGAACACGACAACCGCACCGTTCGACGTCAGAGCCAAGACTGTCCTAACGGCCGCCGCTCCGTCCGTTTTATACAAGCAAGACGGGCGCCATCGCAGGTGCAATGGCGCAGGTGCGCTGTTTGTGTGTTGTTTACAAGAATTCTATCTAGCTACACCGAGGCTGCCGCACGTGTAATGTTGCACTTGAGATTCTGCCCAACGGGCACAATAATGACATGAGACTCGTAGAATTACAGACTGACTGCCCCCTCTTAGACGACTGCGTGATACTTTATACTGCTTAAATAAGTGGGAGATTATTGTTCCACCTTCAATATTTCTTATTTTCTTTTATTATTTTACAGTCATTCCTAACAATATATTATAGCGCTTGCCTTAAATTTTATTGTGAGCAAATCGTGTTTTATCCCCACCAGCACCAAAGGCTGGAATCTTCTCTTGACAAAACTCTTTCAAATATAAGAAGGGTTGGGTTGTAATATTATATGGGTTAGAGTATTCTGAGCCTCGCCGTAAATAAATAAAGCACAAATTGCTACAACGTTCAACGACAGATCTATAAATATATTGATAACGTTCCACCGTTATTAGCCTATAAAATTACGACTGATTAATGGATGCCTTTTTTAAATATGAGGGTTAACGCTTTACTGACTGATTGGCGATTGTTATATGAGATTTCATAATCTCCATACATCGATTCCCGGCAACGTAGTGCGTATTTCAAGTATGGCATTTTCAGGTATATTATTTTGTAATCTGTCGGATAACACGTGATTATTTGAGTACTCACTTTCGATTTGCCGACGATATAGTCCTTATGGCAGAATCGCTGGAGGACCTGAGCACTATACTCAATGACCTCAATAGTGTCTCCCAACGGATAGGTCTTAAGATGAACATGGACAAAACAAAGATTATGTTTAATGTCCATGTCACACCTATGCCGGTAGTTGTTGGGAGCACTAAGCTCGAAGTTGTTGACGAGTATATTTACCTGGGACAAATACTCCGACTAGGTAAGTTCAACTTCGACCGAGAGGTCAATCGACGGATTCAACTCGGCTGGGCAGCGTTCGGGAATCTACGACACATCTTCTCGTCAGACATACCTCAAAACCTTAAAACGAAATTGTACAACCAGTGCGTGTTGCCAGTGATGACTTACGGATCTGAGACGTGGTCCTTCACTGCTGGCCGTATGAGGAAGCTCAAGGTTGCTCAGCGAGCTATGGAGAGGGCTATGCTCGGAGTTTCTCTGCGTGATAAACTTTGGAATGAGGATATCCGCAGTAGAACCAGAGTAATCGACATAGCCCAACGGATTAGTAAGCTGAAGTGGCAGTGGGCCGGCCATATAGCTCGAAGAACTGACAACCGATGGGGAAGAAAGGTTCTTGAGTGGCAGCCTCGTACCGGTAGGCGAAGTGTAGGGTGACCCCCCACGAGATGGAGTGACGACCTGGTAAGACATGCAGGAAGTCGATGGATGCAGGTGGCTCAAGACCGTGCTTTGTGGCATTCCTTGGGGGAGGCCTATGTTCAGCAGTGGACTTATGAAAGACTGTAATGATGATGATGATTTGAGTACTCTACCCCTTAGTAAAGATTATCACATAAGTCGTATAGTCACATAGGTCGTCCAGTATTCAAATTTCGAACGTGATTTATAAAATTTTTAAGTTTATAATATACAAAATAAACGCTTTTTTACTATCATATGCATACTGATATTGAAAAAGGAACGTTATAAGTCACACAAAATTCACAGCTCTACCACATGAGGCTCTACACTAACAGTCATCTGTCAGTAATTATTTTGATGACAATATTTCAAAATTCTTTAACGACAACCTCTACTCTGTGCTACTGTAGCACAGAGATAACAACGATAGTATATACGTACACAAACAATGTTTATTTTATTTCATTTATTGTAGTTATATCACGTATTATCCATAATTATAAATTTTAGCTTTCTGCACTCCATCTTGGTAAAAACTTTAATTATGCCAAACCTCACACTCCTCTGTGCGCACAATATGCTTAAAAGCACAACACAAAATGGTACCAAGTTTTCTCTTCACATATTAATTATATAATATAAATTTTCTTACCACGTGCAAAACAAAATGAGAATAATGAAGTCCACTTTACTTCAATACCCTCTTTTAAATGCTTGATATTTAAATGAACGCAGAACTAGACCAACCGTAATATTATATTAAATGACGTCAGTCTGAGGAAACCTCTGTCCTACATTGGCAATATTATGTCGTGCCAGCTGGTGTACTCATACAATAAAGATGATAGATATTGATTTAGTGTGTAAGAATTAACATAAAACACTCACGCCTGTAACCCAAAGGGGTAGGCAGAGACTACGGACTTCCATTTGGCACGATCCTGACAGACCTCTCTCGCTTCTTCCACATCCATATACCTACGCATACACGCTCGTCGGTTAAAGGTACTCTTGATTTGGTCCATTTTCAATATATCGCCAATTTGGTCGATAAACTTTCGCCTAGGGCGACCCTTCCCGACTCTGCCGTTCACATCTGCAACATATATTTTCTTTGTCACTCTTTCATCATTCATTCTTTCTACATGACCAAACCACCGAAGCATTCCTTTCTTACTCCTGGTCACAACATCATCTTGCAAACCACACTCTTCTCTTATTAAACAATTTCTCACTCTGTCATTCAGATTCATCCCTAACATACTCCTTAATGACCGCATTTCTACAGCATTTATTCTACTCTCGTGCTTCTTCTGCCACACCCAACTTTCACTACCATACATTAAAGTAGGCACTAACACAGCATTGTGAATTGCCATACGTGCCTTTTTGGACACATTCTGACTTTTCACAATAGAGTGTAGAGCCCCATTCACTCTATTTCCTGCATTCACTCGTCGTTCTATATCCTTATCATATTTACCATCCCTGCTAATGTGTGTTTAGACCCAAATACACAAACTCATCTACTTGCTCTACCAAATCCCCTTCTATTCTTATTTCACATATCGTTTTACTTTCTTCTCTTTCAAAACCATAACTTTCGTCTTACTTGCGTTCACTTTCATTCCCTTTTCTTTTAATGTCCTGTTCATTAATGTAACCATCATTTGCAACTCGGCTGCCGAAGACGCAAGTATGACTTGATCATCGGCGTACAAAAGGCATTTGACGGTTAACTCACCCATTCTTAACCCGCATTCTTCTACTTTCAAATTTGCCAAACAACTGTCCATAAATAGGTTGAACAGCCACGGGGAAGCCACACAGCCCTGTCTGACACCTTTATGGATGCCAAACCAGTCCGAGTAGGTCCCGTTGATCCTGACACAGGCACTAGAGTCCCTATATAGAGACTTCAATGCCTGTATCAAGCCAGCGCTCAACCCAAATGAGTTCAGTGTTTGCCATAACACATCCCTATCCACTCTGTCATAAGCCTTCTCCAAGTCTATGAACGCACAAAAAACTTTTTGGATTTTGGCCAAAAACTTCTCCGCGATCATGCGCATGGAAAAGACCTGATCCGTACATCCCATTCCCTTTCTAAATCCCGCTTGCACATTCCAAATTTTTCCATCAGTTTCTTTCATAACTCTTTCAATTAGTACCTTAGCATACAGTTTCCCCACAATGCTAAGAAGGCTGATACCACGGTAGTTTTCACAGTCCTGCTGTGATCCTTTTCCTTTATATATTGGGACTATCACGGCTTTGCACCAGTCTCCCGGTACCCGCTTAAGTTCCCAACATAAATTAAACAAGGTGTACAGCAGGTCTGCTACCACTCCTTCTCCAGCCCTTAGCATTTCGAGAGATGCTCTATCATAACCGGCTGCCTTACCTGCTTTCATACTTTTCATTGCTTTCATTATTTCATCTATACTTACATCTCTATATATTTGGTCTTCTTTCGGAATTTCTATTTCATTTAATTTAAACGTCTCATCACTCATAAACACGCTCTCAAAGTATTCCTTCCATCTCCTTAAACTCAAAACTTCGTCATTCAGAATACAGCCATTCTGGTCTCGTATAGCATTCATTTTAGGCTGTTTTGAATGTATGTGTACCAGGGGTAGTTCTTACGAGTTTCCAGAACATTTTAATGTTTGCCTGGAAGTTATCCGATATTCTTCTATCATTTTTATCCGTTCTTTCTCGCTTTTTCCTTTCAACTACTTCTTTTACTCTCTTATTTAGGTGTCTAAAGACTGCCTTTTTCCTTTTAATATCACCATTCATACTGCTAGAATTACTAGCCTTGGTTGCTAGTAAATCTAGCCATGCTTTCTTCTTTGCTTCAACTTCCATCCGTACCTCATCATCCCACCATAATGTGTTATTTTTCCTTTCATTCTTTCTCTTACTTACACCACATACTTCGGTAGCTGCATCCACTAAATCTTTCTTGACATTATACCACACAGTCTCCAAGTCTAAATCATTCATACACAATTCAGCCACACCACTTATATTTTCTCTCAATCTACATTTGAACTTCTCTTTCACACCTTCATCTTGTAACCTCTCTCTTCTTATACGCTGTAACGCAGTGGTAGACACAGATGTCCGATGCTTCCAACGTCTGAAAAGACCAATAATTCGGCATAATACCATGTAATGATCCGTCCCTACGTTAGAGCCCCGATAAACCCTTGTATCTACCACCGCGCTCCTCATTCTTTCGTCAGCAATTATGAAATCTATCATACTTCTATCATCACCTCTTTCCCATGTATACGTGTGAATCTTCTTATGACGAAAGAAAGTGTTCGTCACAAAAACACTCTTTTCCACGCATACGGCGAGAAGGCTTTCACCATTCTCATTTATACTTTCATCACCAAACGTTCCCAATATCCTTTCATAACCAAGCCTCCTCACCCCAACCCTTCCATTAAAATGCCTAATATCACAATATTTTCATTAACCTTGCATTTCATTAGCACCATCCTTACCAACTCCCAAAACTGCTCTCGGATATAAGTGGGCTTAGACATGTCTGGGGCGTAGACCCCTAAAACAAACAACTTCTTTAAGCCCACTTTCATTCGTATCCATAGCAGTCTCGGGCTTACACATTCATACTCTTTCACACAATGACCCATTCTTTCTGAAAGGATGATACCGACTCCCTGGCATGCCCGCTCGGTCTCGTCTACACCAGACCAGTACGCGGTAAACATGCCATGTGTAGTGACATCCTTTCCCTTCCGTTTCGTCTCATTTACACATAACACGTCTATTCCTCTATCATGCATCATATCGCATACTTCATCCATCTTATCATTCATTCCTCCACATACATTCAATGTAGCCAGACGGGCTTCCGCAATCCACTTTTCGCCCCTCCGGGGGACAGAACGTGACGGGTGGCGAACCTCTTCGCCGGTTTTCCTCCCGGAGATTCTTCGCACCCCTGCCCCATTAAAGGGGCGCCGGGAACTCGGGGCCATTTCCTTAATTTTGTGCCTCATGGTGCGAAAGTAGGGTGTGGTATTTTTTCCCGCCGCTACCACACGGCGAGGAGCCTAGTCAGTTCTTTCGGCTTTGTCGCTTGTTTAGCACCACCCGGGGGACACGTGTAGGGTGGGCCTAGGATTAGGTGGTCGAAGCCTACGGACGCGAGCGACTCATCCCTCATCATCATGGTTAAGAATTAATTGCAACATTTATCTTAAATATTACAGACAAATGAGTTAGTTCGTAATTTCATATATTAAGTTGGTAAGAAATAAATTTACAAACGTGTTCATAATTTTGATTAATGGAGGACAATTTATACTTTTAACGAAGTATCTCTTCATGCATGTGGTATTAATAGTATTAGTAAACTTTCTTGAGTATTGTGATATATAAGTTTTTTTATGCAGCTTGCTTTCATATTAGATCATAATAATTTTTATTTTATTATTGTCTTCATAGCTCTACTACTGAACATAGGCGCCTCCCAAGAGATTCATACAAATACTATTAGTAATTACTTACGAGTTTGGAACTAAGCTCCAGGAAGTTAGCAAAATAACTTTTAGCATCACAAACATAAGAAGATTTGCTTTATTTTTCTCCAATGACACATTGGATAAAACATGCTTTACAGCTTTTATTGTGCTGTACTTAAAACATATAATATATTTTAAGTTAATTTTAGCATAAATATTATAGCTGATGTTAAACATCCACGCTTTGGAAAGTCAACAGCGAGCGAATGTTCAGAATCGATCCTGTCATTATACGTATATCTAACTGGAAATACAAGATAACAAAGAATTGTATCGCTAATTTGAAAGATTTTAAAAGCGCATTTGGTAGAAGAATGTGATCAAATACGAGTCTTATGAATTTTTACTCAGCTTGCGGCGATTCTCATTCGGTCATTATCAATCGACAGAATGATGCGCGAGGAAAGTTTGAGTGTATGAACACATGGAATTGTCAATTATGTCCGAAGAAATCGTACCACCTAACAGCCTGGCCACGGGACATTCGCCATAGCGAAAATGCGCGCGGTGCGAACAGCGAGGCGTCTAGCGACTAAAATAAATGTATAGAAATGTACGGATCAAGCCACGCGCAGCGGCGAGTGGCGAAGCGACCGGCGAAATTTACCGAGCGAATCGCACGGGCGACTGGCGGCGCGGCGGGCGACTGAAACAAAGGCATGAATTAGCACGACGCAAGCCACGGAAACGAGCGGCAGACGCGGCGAATAGTATAGGAAACAAAATATTTTAGTTGTTTTCGCGGCGAAAAATGAATAGTGAAACTTTTATTGCCGAGAAGTATCTCGGCAAGTATGCTAGGCCTGCTAGCAGCTTTGGAAATAGTAGTTATTATTAACAAGAACATAATCGAAGGTTTCGACACTCATTCTGGTATATTCGAAAAAAATTTCTGGATACATTCTGTACTTCTCGTACTTCTTGTGGAGTTCTCTATCTATCACCCGATTCCTATTCAAATCATGTACTCCACAATCTCTTCCAAATATTATGTCTTGAACCAAAAAACGATTACTTTCTAAGCAATATCGAGATAACTTTGATAAAGACATTTCGCTCTTCGCCTATCTGGTCGTGGCGGCGAACCTGACCGCCCGTGGCCCTCAAACCACGCCGCGCGAATTGTCGCCCCGCCTGCCGCTTCGCCGTTCGTGCCGCCGATCCCCGTGCCCAGGCCGTTCCACGGTGTGCACTGCGTAAATCAATAAAGTTACATGAAAATAGTGTAAGGTGGAAATATGCTTCTCAAAGATTATTTGTGTTTATCACAAGGTTACTTTAACAGAAGATATACTCGATTTAGATGTGCATTACTAGTGACAGCCGACCATTCAAGATGTTAATATCAGCGAGATAGGGAGTAAATCGTGCACAATCGCGAGGGCTCACTTAGTTGCAAGCGTTGTGAGCTTGTGAGAAACGAATTTATTTGGAATAATTATAATAATATTTTAATTTTCAAATAACAAAATTTAACATTATATGTTAATAAATATAAAGGTCAAACCTACCTATTTTAGTACCGGTACTTAATTTTTGAAATTAAATTTCTTGTTAACTAAAGAAGCACTGATATTCCTTCAGAAAGAATGAGTTATAACCTTCAGTATCATCTTTCATGACTGACTTGGAGCTAGAACGCTTCTTGTCGAGCAACGAGGCTGTTCTTTTATTATTTCTCATAATAGCGTGTTCTTGTGTTTCTTTCTTATAATAACGTAGTAGTCACAATATGTGTGCATAATCGAAGAAGCCTACAAGATCATGAAATCATTGTTGTATTGAACATGTAAGGCGTCGACAGCCCGCTGTAAATAATTTGACCACAAGCTGCACTTGTAAAAATCTTGAGAGTAGGCTTTAAATTATGTTATCTTAACTTGTTTACTATTAAGTGCCAGTATATTTCATCGAACTGCCATCGCCCTACGTTCCCTTTCAATGTCAACATTGTCGTTATGATCACAAGATACCCTAAGGTACTGAAATTAAATTACGCGTTTTAATTTAGTGCCATTAAATTTATGAGCTGGCATAGTTTCTGGCATTTTACTACCGATGGCCTTTAACACCATAAACTTCCTTTTATTAACTTTGAGTAACGTAGTAACTGAAGTCATGATTTAACGTACACTGCTCATATATTTATTAATGAGTTCTCTGGTAGCATTGGCCTTTAGACTTAGCAGCACCATATCATCAGCGTAACTAATGTTATTTAAAACTTACGTCGTCGATACGACATCCAACACCTTTTGCTGCTGAGTTTAAAGATTGAATCATTTATGTACCGGTTGAAATGCTCGCGTGACGTAATCCTCTCCTATCTGATTCCACAATGCTATCTAAAGTTTTTAGAAAACTTGTCGGCTCATCCATAGTGAGATGTCACTATATTACGCTAATTGTTGCCCCAGTACCAAAAAATTTTCAAAAGATCTTCTGAAACCTTTCTCTGGTGTAGCTAACATAATAAAATTATGCATATACAAATGTATAGCACTTTTCAGTGTACTATAGGGCTGGGATAGCATTCGCAGTAGAGAATTCAAGCCAAAACCTAAGTTTTATAATTTAAAATGTCATTCCAACTGTATGCCCAACATGGTGTCATAATTGTTGCCAAAAATATAGATCGATAATTACACTTATCTGCGACGTCACCAGTTTTATTTTAAAAAACCTAGCAAGCTAACAGCATAGCAAAGTGGCGAAGCAATCAGCTTTGTAGCGGTTTCTAACGGTTGTCGTTGAGCAATCAGTTTCAAAATAGGAGGTTCAGATGCCTGGGTGATCAGTAATCGATTGCTGAAAACAGAATTTGAAAATTCGAAACCGTTCTCGAGATAATCGTGGGACAGACGGACAGACGGACGGACAGACGGACAGACGGACAGACGAACAGACATCGTGAAACCAATAAGTGACTTCGCAAGCTTCGCCACTTAATAATTGGCACAATTATAGTACTTACAAGGTCGTGAGGCAGTTACGAAAAACAGACAAGAAGAGAAGAACGTAGCGAATAATTGAGGCAGATGAGATTAGAAATCCTGCAGGTGCTAGATGTTGAGAGCATCATTGTCGTGAGATATTCCCTTAGTCGTATTTTAATGATATCTGCCACTTGCTCAGGTGTGAAACGAATTAAGTCACGACTGTCATGACGGAGGAAAAAGAAACAGAAATGAGCAACAGCATCTTCCTGATAACATATGAAAATAATAAAAAAACTGCGATCACCAACCCGCCTGCAAAGCGTGACAAATATGACCTTATGAACCTATTTATAGAGTAGGCCTATGTTCAGAAGTGGGTTTTTGATAGGCTACAATAAATTAATGTCCGACTAGGTACGTCCAACTACGCCCGAGAAGTCAATCGACAAATTACGAGTAAACTCGGCTAAGCAGCATTTGGGAGATTGCGAGACATTTTTATACGTGGTAGAGCCATGCTGCAGCTATATTAGTAGTATAGTTGTAGCACGGATGGGTCAGCTCAACCGGGGAAGGACCGCGCTCTCACAGAATACCAGCGTCAAATAGCAGCTTAACACTGCTGTGTTTCGTATGGTGAGTGAGTGAGTGAACCGGTGACCCTTTTTACTGGAAACGAGGCATTCCATCTTAGTCCTCACGGGTGGCAACGCATCTGCATTTTTATTCGCAAACGAGGATAAATGTAGATGTCTATGGGCCACAGCAGCCACTTACTATCAGGTGGACTGTGTGCCCTATACTACAAAATAAAACATTTTCAAGTCAGATATTTCAGGGCTGCAATTCTACTTAGCTGCGCACCCATGTCAACGAGGGTTAGGGCGTCCCCCCAAGGCGACGCACACCAGCTCGTCCCCGTTGGTGTGGAATGCAGCGCGCAAAGCGGCGATGGGGACCGCCACCCGTCACGCACAGCCCGACACGGCGGAAGGTGGAGGACAGAGTGCAGAGTTGGCACGTGGAATGTTAGAGGAGGCATGAGAGATAAGACGAATGAGTTGATCGAAATAATGAAAGAAAGAGAATTAGATGTCGTGTGTATGTCGGAGACCAAACGGAAGGGCAGTGGTACTGAAGAGCTCCCTGGCGGGGCGTTAGCTCTATGGTCCGGAGTCCCGGAGAGCGAGAGCGCCCGCCAGGGAGTGGGGGTGCTGCTGTCGTCTCGGTTGGTCGATGTTATGACTGAATATAAGGTTGTGAACTCAAGACTTCTCTGGGTTCGCTTTAAATTGGGACTGACGAAGTTATTCATTTTGGCTGTTTATGCGCCGGTAGCTTCGTCGTCCAGGGCTGAGCTGGAGGAGTTTTGGGAAAATGTAAGAGAAGTTCTAGATTTGGCTAGGGGAAACGAAAGAATTGTTGTATGTGGTGATTTGAATGGATGGGTTGGTACCGCTCGACCAGGGTACGAGTCGGTGCTTGGAAAGTTTGGCGATAAAAGGGTTAATGATGCTGGCAAGCTTATACTGGCGGTATGCAAGGAAAGGGGTCTTCTTGTGACAAACACTATGTTTAATCACAAGAGGATCCATATGTATACTAGAGAAAGTAAGAATGAGAGAAGTATGATCGATTTGTTCCTGGTGGATGACCGACTGCGAAAACAGGTGATGGATACGCGAGTGTTCAGGGGTGCTGAGCTGGGAACGGATCACTATCTAGTGATTACTAGATTTAGGGGTCTGTTCGCGGGTTGGCGCTACCGGACGGCAGTAACAGAACCACAGTCGGTTTGTCGCATCCGAAGCTGGAAGCTTCAGGAAGCGGATACTAGGGACAAATATCATGCGAGGGTAGCCGAAAAGCTTGACAACATCGATGGCAGAAAAGAATGTGTTGAAAGAACATGGCAGAACCTTAGGGATGGAATGGTAAGTGCAGCGGAAGAAGTGTGTGGAACGATTAAAAGAGGCAGTAGTAAAAGAAGAGATGCATGGTGGAATGATGAAGTGAAAGAAGCTGTAAAGAAGAAGAAGAAAGCATGGTTAGACTACTTGGCCTCTAGTAATGATAAAGATATGAGAGAGAAGATGAAAGAAAGATATAAGCTGCAGAAAGTTCACACGAAAGCATTGATTGAGGAAGTGCGTGAAAGGTGTAGAATGGAAGCGGACGAAAGGTTGTCGCACAGCTTTAAGGAGAACTCCAAACTCTTCTGGAAAGAGGTTGGAAGGACCCGAAGTGGTGCGACGGCCTTAAGAATGAACAAAGTGCTTTCGAGAACTAATGACGTCCTCTCAGAAAAATCGGACGTCATGCAGCGATGGAGCGAATTTTATAGAGAAATGTATGCGTGTGATGATCTTAGTGAGGGATCCGGGGATGACGTCGAGACTGGTACGCCAGACCCGGACCTCGATGACACTGAGGTCATCAGTATGAAAGAGATTGAACATGCGATTCGAAGTTTGAAATGTGGTAAGGCTGCGGGACTAGACAGAGTTACTGCTGAAATGGTCAAGTATGGTGGGCCTCGCGTCTGGGACAGCTTTCGTCTGCTGTGCAATTTGGGCTGGCGGACGGGGGATGTCCCGGATGATTGGCGATCCGCAGTCATTGTGCCTTTATATAAAGGTAAAGGTTCACATTTTGACTGCGGGTGCTATCGGGCGATCAGCTTGACCAGTTTAGCAAATAAAGTTTATTCGAAGGTTTTGACACGTAGGATGCAAGAGAAATCGGAAAGATTTCTATGGGAGGCACAATGCGGATTTAGACCTGGAAGAGGATGCACGGATCAAATGTTTTCTCTCCGCATGATCACGGAGAAGCTTCTGGCTGCTAACCGGAGGATTTTCTGTGCTTTTGGGGATCTTGAGAAAGCATTTGATAAGGTTGTAAGGAAGAAAATGTGGGAACTGTTGCCGGGGTATGGTGTGGATGGTCGATTGCTAAGGGCTGTGCAGTCACTTTACTGTGACTGTAAAGCCTGTGTGCGGGTAGGGCATGACCTGTCACCCATGTTTAGCGTCCAAACGGGCGTAAAACAGGGTTGTGTCATGTCTTCCTGGCTGTTCATACTGTATCTCGACAGCTGTTTACAGAAACTGAAAGATAGCTGTTTGGGTGTGAAATTGGGTGACATTAAAGTAAATTGTCTGCTGTATGCTGATGATGCAGTGCTTATTGCACCATCAGAGGCAGAACTGCAGGCATTAGTCACGTGTATGAAAGAGGAATGTGAAATTAAAGGTCTCCGCTTGAATGCTAATAAAACTAAGGTTCTGGTATTTGAAAGGGACGAAGAGAGAACGAAGTGTGAAATATGGGTAAATCAGGAATGTCTAGAACAGGTAAATGAAATTGTATACTTGGGGAGTGCTTTTAGCCGGGATGGAAGATGTGATTTAGATGTGGACAGGCGTGTCGCTGCCGGGAACAAAGTCAATGGTGCCCTGACTGCGTTAGTCAAAAGGCAAGGCGTAGTGAAGAGTGCACGCCTTGCAATACATAACGCAGTGTTGGTACCGACTTTGTTATATGGCAGCGAAACCTGGGTATGCCAGAAGAAGCATAAAAGCAAGTTGAATGCAGTGGAGATGCGATCTCTTCGTAAAATGTGCGGCGTCACCATGGCTGACCGAAAGCGAAACGAAGAGATTCGCAATATGGCAGGTTTGAAAGATGACCTTATCACAAAAATTGATAAGGGCGTGCTTCGATGGTTTGGGCACGTTGAGCGAATGAGTGAAGACCGAATGGTGAAGAAAATATATAGCGCGAAAGTTAATATTAAAAGGTGTCGAGGTAGACCGAGACTAACTTTCGAAGACCATGTGAGCAAATTGCTCGAAGAGGGGAGGGTCAAGAGTACTCGGATACCTAGACGTGCATGTATGAAGAAGATGATGAATCTGAAAGAAGCGAAAGAGGTATGTAAGGATCGTGACACTTGGCGATCTGTTCTCTCTGGCTACCCCGTCAGGGATTGTGCGTGACGATAAGTAAGTAAGTAAGTAAGTACAACCAGTACGTGTTGCTAGTCATGACTTATGGATCTAAGAGGCGGTCCTTCACTGCTGGCCGTATGAGAAAGCTCAAGGTCGCTTAGGGGTTATGCTCAGGGTTTCTCTGCATAATAAACTTAGAAATGAGGATATCCGCAGTAGAAGAGCAAATATATTAGCTATGCTAACAGGTTCATTAGTACCTCCAATAAGCACACACTAATCAACTAGCACAAGCCTAGGATAGGTTTTATATTGAGTTGACGAGTGGGTAGTTTCAGAAATGTTTAAAATTATTATGCTTACGATGTGATGCTGTGACATCGAGTTGAATTAGCTCTTGAAAGTTCCGACACCATTTTAGTTTACTTTTAAATATTTACGTATTAATCGTTTAATATCTACATTGTTTGGAGTTGGTTTATTTAACCACAATCATACGCGATATTCCATCTCATGTGCCTCCCTCACATTCCTGTTCCATCCTACAACGAGATCACTTGCTCATTCTATGGTCAGCATAATTTTGTATAGCGACTTCATATGAAATTGTAACAGTATTATTGAACATGAAGTCTGCTAGATGCACTATCCTGTGATGAATATTGTTACTTAGCGTGAATTATTTCATAATCTAAACTCCTCAGGTAACTTAATCAACATTGATAGTTGCCACGATTGGCGGGATGGTTGATAACTAAGTTTTAAATATTTTTTGTTGTAATTAAGAAGACGCTGCTGCCTATCTCCTGCTTTATTTCCTTCTGTTGGCTTTTACCATACCTGCGATATGGGATAGTGGATATTCTCTTTTTATTGTGATTTTTTTGAGTCAAAACTTTTATGAAGCATTTTTTTTTTTGGATAGGGTTAAAGATTTAGAAAGTTAGCATTTAAGTATGTAGGCAGCTATGTTAAATGTTTAGTCAATAATAAGTTTTTTTTCGGATAAGGTTAGAATAACTTACTATAATTTGAAAGTTATATTTGGTTAGCTTAATGCTCTATAAAGAATAAGTTTTGAATGTGAATTGAATCTAGGAGGGAAGGAATCTACGGAGCAAGCCAGTAGATAAATTTGCCACTACGCCCCTGAGATTTATAAAGATCATCCGATTTAGTATTTCTCGTGCAAAACTGTCGTTGTTTATGATTTAATACTCGTAGTATGCACGCACTCTATACATTTTGTTGAATGCCGCTGTGCATTGCACGGAAATTTAAGCAGTTTTGAAAGCATGAAATGTGGTGGTATAATAAGAAAAATGTTAATTTTCCATTTTACGAACACAACAAAATAAAGTCTTCTGTTTAAAGATAAATAAATGCCTATATAAGTTTCACTGCGGGGCACAGATCTCATTTCGTTGCTGCAACTCCGGTTCAATCCCCGACAGCACCAATGAAATTGTTAATTGCAATTTTAAGTGTTGATTTACCATGTGCTCGGCGGTGAAAGAAAACATCGCGAGGAAACCTACATGTCTGAGAAATAAGAAAAAATATTTCGGAGACCTGTGAAGTTCGCCAACACGCATTAGAACAGCGCAGCCGACACTTTCTTGCCCTAAAAACCTCTCAAAAATGAGGGGAGGCCTGTACCCAGCAGTGGGACGTATATAGGCTGTAACTTTAACTTTTTTTAGGGTTATGGAGCAATTGCCGTCCTACTCCACTGGAGATATTTTGGAGGTAATTGCGTGGCCTTGAAATATATATTTATTTTTCAAACATGCGGGTTCCCTTGCGATGTTCTTCTTCACCACCGTTCACGTAGGTAAGTCTGCATTTAATTAACGTGCTTTCTTCGTACGTCTTGCCGGTTCAAATTTTATACTCAAGTTTTGAAGCACTTGACGAATTCCGATTGAATTGAAATTTGGCATACAACTATGTTACTTCCACGGCAATACAATAATATTATGGTACCACGGAACCGATCTGATTATGAACCCGGATATTGGCACTCGCACGCTTGCTTTTGAATAATTTTATATTTAATTAAGTTTAATTTTTAATCAATCATTATTTATTTTAACGACGTTAATTTGATTATCAATTTCTGACTAAAAGCTCAACAAACACAAATAAACCTGATTTTGATCTAATTTGCCTTTTTTGTTGCGTTCCACTATTATATATGTGCCAAATATATTTTGTTAGTAATCAAGAAACTTCTGAAAGACTTGACCGAGTGTGGTCATATTCATAGGGTATAATTATTATATCGAGACTTTCTTTGTTGGCTATGCTAAGATCCGATAAGTAACGCTGTAGTCAAGTTATTAAGAAGCTCTATTTTTTTGGACACAAATTACTTATCTACACATGTTGACTTAGTGCCAAAATTCACATAAAATCCGGACTTGATGGACGATGTTGTAGTTAATAAATTTAATTTCAACGCTGTGAAACAATCAACGCAAATCAAAGTTCACTGTCACAAAGAGTCCGGATTTAAGACGCAGTGAAACTCATCACGCCACCTACCAGAGAGGACAGACAATAGTGCTTACCTTTTCGAGTTATATGACATCTGTAATTCGAAAAGGTAAGCACTATTTCTGCGTAATGGAACATTTTAAATCGGACATTTATCTCAATAAATGAGCTATTATTCGAAGCAGCTATCTCACTCTTAGCTATAACTGATGTATTACATTACTGTCCTACACATCAGTCATCTGCAATCTTATCTGCACATCGTGGGAACACGGGCTTGACGCATAGCGGAACTGCTAAAAGAATGTGCGTCGATACCCAACAATGGACACACTTATAATACTTTATACTTATTTACAATTCAATAATAAACATCGAATAAAAATAAGATAATATATAAAGGATTTATAGTTTATTTTTTATTATTATAATAAAAATATAATACGACTTTGTTTGATTATTTTCAATATAATAATTTAACTAAAAGCATACAGATGTACATACCTTTTGTTAGCCGAGAAATGTTTCAAGCGAAACTTTATTAATAATCATAAGGCTATTAAAATAGCCTTTGTTAACACAAAGGTTGACCGTTTAATAGATAGGAAATACTTTTTTAATTCTTTTCTGATGCAGTCCAACGGTTAATTAAAAATTAATACGATTAACGGTAATCATGTAATCTTCATCGCTTGACATTTAAAAAATGTTTTGTAACATTTTTCTTCTCCCAATTATATTTTTTACATCTGCAAGTCAACATACTTTTCAATAAGTGTATTACTAATTAAATTCTAAAAACCATTACACCGATGAGCTTAGTCAAAGAAATTACATTGATACGAGTATTTAATAAACGTTCTGGTTACAACAAAAAGATCTCATACAAAATAAAATGAAAGTTGAATATATTATCGGTTCTTATATATTGGTCGAATGTGACTCGAAAGTTCTAATGGTAAGCAGTGAACAGTAGTGGTAGCGGTGCGCGCCAGTAGCGACCCGTGAGAACTGAGTAATTGATCGCACTAATCTCGTCTCTAGACTAGCGAGTAACTTGTCGGCCATATCGACTGTTGTTCGAAGACCGCACACGTCATGTTATTGACGTAATCTTACTTAAAGCATCGTTTAACAATATTTTAAACCTTAATTTGTGTACATGCTAATGAATAATTATTTTGCGTGTGTATTATATAAAAGCAAAGCGTTAATCAAATAACATGCAAGGAAGCCAACTATTCTACATAACTCCACCAATTTTACCTTATATTTATATACCATATTTCAATGGATGTAAGGTATTGAATGCCCGAAAGGGAGACGTATCAACTTATTCTCTAAATGTTAATTCCACCGGCTTGCAGTGTTACTACGAGTATAACTAATAAACAAGACCGACGATGAAGAAATAGCGGTATATTCATTCAAAAAACAAATGATAATTCTTTAATTTTTTTTTTGTTTTCATATATTATTAAAATGACAAACAATCTTACCGTTTACCAAACGTTAAGTGGCTATTGCCAGCTACACCCCATGAACACCTACATCCAACTTCAAACAAAGAAGGCTAGAAATGAGTTCTCTGAACCGAACAATGAGATGGAGTTCCTGTAATCATATTGATATTCCCAAACCTTTCAGACCGAAACATAGCATTAAATGTATATCTGCTTGGCGGCAGTTGGTAACAACATACCCAAACGGACTCCTAAGCAGAATAGCACCAGTAATCTAACAAAAAATATTTTATAATATTCGTAAGTAAATATCAGCTAAATCAATGTATATAAGGGAAAATACAGTCAAATTGATGAACTTCTCTTTTTTTAGGGTTTCGAACCCAAAGGATAACCAACGGGACCCTATTACTAAGCCTCCGCTGTCCATCCGTCGGTCTGTCCGTCCATCCGTCTGTCTGTCAGTGGACTGTAATAAACAGACAGTTGAAATTTTGTCAGAATGTATGTTTCTGTTGACGCAATAACAACAAATAATTAAAATATTGTTTATTTATAGGAGAGGGGCAAACAAGCATACGGCTCACCCTTAGAGTATGGCTCACCTGATGCTAAATGACTACCGCCGCCCATGAACAACTGCAACACCAAGGGAATTGCAGATGCGTTGCCGGCCTTTTAAAAAGGAGTAAGCTCTTTTCTTGAAGGTCTCTAAGTAGTATCGGTCCGGAAAAATTTCCGGTGGTAAATTATTCCACAGAGAGGTCGTACGCCGAAGAAAACACCTAGTGAAACGTACAGTGGTGGACGGCCAAGCATCCAAATGGTGTGGATGGTATATCATTGATATGCAGAAGAAACAGCGTTAGTGATAGTACGCAGCCTTGTGGAACACTAGCATTAACAGGCTTGTAGTTGGAGCATGCACCGTCTGCCACAACCTTGATGCTCCGATCTGCCAGAAAGCTGGTGATCCAATTGCACAATTTCTCGAGAAGTTGTAGCAAGGAATCTGTAGTAATTAGGACGTGGTCAATGAGTCGGTCTGTTTCGGCATTACCGCTATGGGATCTATAGAGGCACCCATAGACGCCCGGATGGTCGTCGCTGTCTACGCGCAGCCAAAGGATGGACAGGTCCGAACCTTCAAGACTGCCGAGGCGTCGAGAACAGATGTCCTCTCTGACATATACGCAAACTCCAGCCCGAGGCACAAAGGAGTGTTCCAATTTCTACCCCGGGTAGGAGAGACAAGAAGTATCAGCCGGAGAGGATACCTGCGTCTCGGTCAGAAAGAGCAAGGCCGGCTTCGCCGTCTCGCCCCGAACAGTTATTGTTTTGAGTGGAATTCCCCCCCCCCCCCCTCAGAATACCCAGGGCAACCTGAGCACCCACGCTCAGGAGTGGAGGAGCTTGGTCGTGGATGCTTAGCGAGGGATTCTCCAGGGTTGCTGTTGTTTCATTTAACTTGCACTTGCCTCCGGCCACCTGCACTCACCAGACGAAACGTATCACGCCGGTATTCTGTGAGGTGGTGGAAACAACGCAGCTCGAGCCGGCCCATACGTGTAACAGCAAAAGCTGCCGTGTGGCTCGTTAAAAGCATAATAACGCAACGCATTATTTTATTAATTAAAAATTAAAGGGGCCTTCCCTACTAGAAACGTGTTTTATGATGGTATGGAGCTCTTCATGCGCGAGTCCGACTTGCACTTGGCTGGCTTTTTTAAATAAAAAGTAACCTAAATGCCTAATAGTTGAACATCTATAATTTTAATATTCCTTTTTACTCTTACAAAGGAGAATATTTCCCAAAAAAATGGTAAACATTTGTTCTGAAAAATTTAAATTCACGATTACAGGATTATTTTGCTTTAAATTTTTTGTTACTTTACAGAACAATGCCTGAGTGCTGTGAGTGATATTCACCAGAATTCATCTTTGAATGACACATATCCGTTCGGATCACCCGTCATGTTGGAATTCAGATCAGTGCCCTCGTCTGGTTAAATAGACTTTCATAATCTGGCGTTAGTCACCTCGAAGTGTTCATTCAAGGATTATGTCGCATGGTCGCCGGCTAAGATGTTTCTCACACGACTGTCTGTGTGTAATTACACGGCGATGACTTTTTAATATATATGTAAAATCCATTTGTACTTTATTAAAGGTTACTGGCCTGGCAGAATCCAAATTAGATCTAAATTCTTACATAAAAAAGTTTTACAACTAAATTTTTTGTTATTTCGGTTTAATAAAATTTTACGCTGAATTAAGAACAAAAGTAGTCTGAAGTTTTCTTTACTTATATAATTTTTTATCTTAATCACAGGTAACACTGTCAAAATACATCATTTAGCGCGTGAGTGTTAAGGTGAAAAAATCATACCAAAAAGGAGCGTATTATTATTTACTGGTAGCGAATATATAATAATATTCATTCAATATGTAATGATAATTGCCTTTCGCGGAAACAGGCGACCGCAACGTGCATCGACATCTATAAAGCGTATCAATCAAACCGCATACTGCGTGCCGTGCCGTTGGGATTAGGGTTGTCACAAAGTTAGTGAAAATAAACCAAAATAAGTGGTTTTTTTATAGAAAAAGGGTGCCAAACGAGCATAGAGTCCACATGATGGTAAGTGGATGCTGTAGCCCATAGATATCTATATTTATCCTCGATTAAGAATCAAAATGCAAAATGCGTTGTCACCCCTGAGGACTAAGATAGAATGCCTCGTTTCCAGTAAAAAGGGTCTCCGGTTCTCACCATACAAAACACAGCAGTATTATGCTTATTATTATTATTTTACGCTGGTGTTATGTAAGAGCGTGATCTCACCCCGGTCTAGCCGACCCATTCGTGCTACAACCATGATATAACTGCAGCGTGGCTCTATCACGTAAAAAGTTATACGTGGGGGCTGAACGGCCTTTTAAAGATGCCAATTTTTGAAGGAGCGGAGTAAGTTTTCCAATCAAATTAATGACTTATGTATATAATACTTATGTATACTTATTCCTTTATATTAAACTATAGTTGCTTTAACACGCTCAGAATAAGATGAAGATGAAGCCTGGTAGTGAGGATAAACGGCTTAATATCTCAGCAGTTGAATCCCAGCAATAAGTCACCAATTGTTGGTTTTCATTTACTGATTGCTGGCTATCTGGTTATTGTATTGCATGACTTAAGCGCAAACCGCGTAGGTATGTTCTACTAGCGCCTAAAACTCAAGATTCCAACGTTTTGTCGCATAAAATTGTATCTAACAATCATATTGAACATAGAAATTATATAAAAAGCACTTTGTCAGAAAGATAAACAATTTTTGAACTTATTAATATTTTTATTAATCGATTAATTACAATTTTTACATAAAAAAGTGGTTTTAGTGGCTTATGGTGTAGATTTATCAATCCGCATGGAGTGGTAAACACGATAACTTTTGAAAATATCAATTGTTTAACTTAATCTATTTTTTAATCATTATATTTATAATTCATTTATAATGTGGAAAGTCATGGAACGTAAATGGCAGTTTAATTTTGCTTTGTATAGTTACAATTATTTTTTCTCCACTGCGATATGTCGAAATTTTCGGTGTTTTAGCAGCCTTGTATTAATTTATTTTACTAAATAGACTGCCTCACTCAACTGCCGTCGTGAGTGAATCAAAAAAATCGCTGTACAAATACAAAATATTCAAAAAACCAAATTTCATACATACTTGATTATTATAATAATCAGAGATTTTTATTTCAATTTTTTAAAAGCACAGAATAAATGATAGTAGTACGTACTAAAACTAAGTATGTATATATTTATATTGAACTTTATGGAGTGACCTGAATGATGATATGATGATCATAATATGAACATTATGAGTCGTGTCCTTTTGGATTTTCCAAATTTTTTAAATTGAAGTTTGACATAAAAGTATTGGAAAATTGGAAGTATAATAAGGTTATTAGTGAAAACTTGTGTGTATTTAAACTATTTAAAAAAATTCGTATAATCATGTTATACATAATTTTTTTAATGCGCTTTGGGCATGCACAATTAGATTTACCAATAGTTTTTGTATCTGACATGGCATTTACCTACAACCTTATCATAAAAGCACCTGCCGCCTTTATAAATGCGTGTAGACTTGTAATACTATTTTAACTATTAACAAATTGTCCCCGTAGTCGAAAATCGGCAACAAGGATATCTTCTGCATGAAAGGATATCATTCTGGAATGAGAGAGTCTTGTTTATGACTTATAGTAAATGGTACTAAAATAGAGGATTGTATTCAAGTTTTATGGCTTTAATTAAAAGTTCCGTCACAAAAGTTTTACAATGAATTATTTATAGTCTTCATGGTATGTGAAAAAATAGTTTAGTTAGTTAAATTATTTTATTACCAACTTCTGCTTGTTTTTGAAATATGAACGAGTAAGTACGCTTTAACACGCTCTTTTTCATGGTAGATTTATTCCACTCATTTAATTTTAATTGGAAACAGTGAAGTAAATTATAAAGCTAATTAAATGTGGTTTTAATGACGTCAGTAGCTTGTGCAAATGCTCATTTTTTAAGAGGGATATTGGTATATTAATAACTCCTGTTAAATTTACAATAAAATACGCGTCCGAAAATAAATGAAAATAAAAAGAACAACCCTGATTCAATTCATTTGTGTTCCGATACGGCGGCGACCGCGTTGGCCTTGTTGCGTTAATGCACCCTAATTTCACCTCCATAAGTGCTAACCGAAAAACCAGTACGTCATTCTGTTTGCACGACTTACCGATAAATTAATACTGTCCGAGTGCTCCTGCGAAGGCACGCACGAACTCAACGCAAGTCATCCTGTTATGTCCTCAGTCGACGTTACGACACACGACGACGCAGAAATGCAAAAGATTAATCTTATTACAATATGTATATGACAATATTTTATAATAACACGACGAGCAAATAATATTTATGATGGCCGCCTAATACGATTGCAATTGCCTGCTTTGTGCCTGCTTTGCGAGGTAGTGGTTACTGACTGAAAATGGGAAAATCGCAGTGTGAGGGTATTCGTTTTTTCAACGTGTTAAATCCACGTGCAAGCTATGTTATAGCTGGGTCCGGGCGATCCGAAGGATCACGCTTTCGCAGAATACTTGCGTAAAATAGCACCTTAATGCTGCTGCGTTTCGTATGCTGAATGTCGAGAACCGTATGCCCCTTTTACTCGTATTTTACTGGTGGTGGTATGACATTATAACTTAATCATCAGAAGCGACAACGCACTAATTATTCTATAAAAAATAAGCTGTGTCACGGATTCGGCCCCAGCAAAATGAGTATAGACACATGCCCTGACACATAATGCTCTGCCCTGGCGCATGCTTTGAAAGATGGATATATTATCAAGCAGTGGCATTAAAAGTTTATTTTTATTGAATAGCTCAAGAACAGACCGTAAACTATTATTACTTAACAAGCGAGATGGCAACCGCAGTTTTTTTTATTTGTTTCCCTCTGTCGCCTCTTACGACACCGTCGGGACGATATGGAGTAGTGGATATTCTAACAAACCACTACACGGTTTCCTTATTTCTTAATGACATGCGACCAAATTTAAAAAAAACATAATAAAAACGAATGACAATTTAAAAAAAACGTTACCTCCACACTAGTATTATCTCTCTTATGGCGGGGGCCGTTTACATACACAGATTTCTCAAGTGCAAAAATCCAGACCCAGAACAATTCTTTGTAAGCCATACAAATACTTGTTACGTGAGGAAATAGAACCCGCGTCCCTTAGCGCTGCAATTCATTGCTATGTCACTCCGCCACAGAGTCGTCAATTAATTGTCACCAGGATCTTAATTAATTTTTAGTTATTTTTGTTTTGTAACCTTAAAGAAGTATCAACTTCGTGCGTACTTATGTCCACATTTTTTTTTACTAGAAAAAATACTTTAATAGAATTTGTATTATTCTTCTATATATTATTGTTAAACTATATGTTAGGTAGCCCTTGCACTACATAAGTTTTGTGAAATAAGTCTGCCTTTTCTATTTAATTTGTTTGAATTGCCGGTTGATCTTCATCTTCCACGTAGATCAACATATCAGTTTTTAGTAATTTTTTTATATTTTTTATTTTGTGAGATGAAATCTAGTCATCATGTTTCCGAATCATTGTATTGGTACTATTAAAATAAAATATAGTCTGTGATCGCTGGAAATGAGGACAAACTCAACGACACCTACGCTTCAAAATTAATCAAGCTACTTATATTAAAGTGGTTCACAAAGGAATAAACATTCGTGCATACTAATATATATACATACAAAAATATGTACATACATCAGAAAACATCATTATTCATCTGGACAGTTGGGTAAAAAAGATAAACCGTTAGCGATCAGCTGTTACGATTTAATCTAATATTTAAAAAAAAATTTTTTTTATTGGACTGTCATAAAACTTTGTCAACTTATTGCTTCCATTTGCGCGAAGGCATAGTACAATTAACTAACAGTAGGTAGCGTGCGTATCATACCGACAAATTTATTTGTAAGTAATATATCATACAATTTTAATGAATGTATTATCTATCATTCCTAATTAAACAATATAACTCTTCCGAATTTAAAACGACATTTCTACAGTTATTTTTCTTCTGCGGCAGCAACGCGCCGGATACCAGCTGTAGTGATATAAGAAGCGAGGATTATTATGATTAATGTAAGAATGAGGTAAATAATACTTATTTTCGAAGGATCTTTTTACGATTCCCCATTATATATCATGATATGACTATGTAAAAAGAGATAATGACTTCTTCATTCTTTTATGGCAATAATTTAAATATAAATCGCGGCACTAAAAATTTCTAACAACCAAGCGTACCTGTGAAAAATCCTCTAAGTAAGATTGCTTTTCAATAAAATGTCGATGACAACAAATCCGGTGCGATTTTTAATGTGGAAATTATAAAAAAGTTATTTTTTATAGTTATTGAGTTAACTCTAGTCAAATTTTACCTACAGCGTATAATATAGAACTAGTACTAATTCATTAAATTGAAAACATTTTTTTTTAAATAACCTTTGTGATATAAAACATTATAAAATAAATAAAAGAATCGAACGAAAACCTATTATTTATTTTGTACTAAAACTTTTGAACTGGATATTATTGTAATATTAACGAAAATAATAAACACCTCTTTAGAAAAAACTTACAATTTATCTTTAGTGTGTACGGTATAAGATTACGTGTATAAGATTACGTTATCGAAAAGAAATTTAGATATTTTTTTAAAAACATTACCTCCATACTAGGGTTTTCTCCTGTATCACGGGGACAGTTTACATACATAAATTTCACAAGGACAAACATCCAGACTCGGAACAATTATTTGTCGGCCATACAAATACTTGTTCCGTGTGGGATTCGAACCCGCGGCCCTTAGCGTTGTGACTCATTGCTAAGCCACTGCACCACGGAGCCGCCAACGACTAATAGTACTTTCCATTTGCTATAAGATAAATGACCTTGGATTACAGTAGCTTTTAAATGCACAGTTAAACTATTTATCATCAAGAAATTGTCAATGACGCGATAAGCTTAGAACATTAGAACATTTTAGTGAGATTAAAAAGTTATTTAATCGCGGACATTGAGTTGTTGTTGCATTGCAAAGTGATAAGTGCAAATTAATGCAAACGCTCCTAACGCGTTAGTTGTAACCGCAAGTGATGTTGCGATGGTTCGTGTAAAGAGGATTGAGAGCTGATTAGCGACAGTGATCGAATCTCAGGCCGAAGGGCAGATTTCCGATAAACTGTCGACGCTGGCAGCGCATGCGTAATTAGAGATAAACAGAAAATAATTGGCCGCAATCACGCGCTATAAGCGAGCGTGCTGGGGCGGTTACTTGCTTGCAAACCATCGTTTAGCGAAAGCGCGGTCCGTGCTTTCAGCGCCGTCGACGCTCATTTGTAACTGCTTATCGTGTGAGTTTCAACAGTTTAACACTTTTTTAGATATGCAATTTTATAAATCGCATTTCCTGTTCAAACAACACAAGCGTATAAAGCAACACTCTTAAATCACTTTAAAAATATTCATTTAGAAGAGTTTCGTATAGTACTGACTGTGTTTATAATCTATATCTATACAAATAAATAAAATTGAAGTGTCTGTTTGTAATGTTAAAATAACAGCTTTTTATTAAATGCATATGAATGTAGATACGGTACTTTTAACAAAAACACAATTTTTAAAATTTTTGTCTGTCTGTCTGTCGGTCTGTCTCTCTGTCTGTCTGTTTGTTCCGGATAATCTCCGAAACGGCTGGACCGATTTCGACGGGACTTTCACTGGCAGATAGCTGATGATCTAAGGTGTAACTTAGGCTACTTATATTTTGAGAAAAAGAATTAGGGCTCTGAGCAATATAATTAAAACCCTAAATTACACGCGGGCGAAGTCGCAGGGAACAGCTAGTTTGTTAATAATTTCGTACAACTATGTTGTGTATGATGTAAATAGGCCAATGAATCTCTCCAGCATCACTAACTCTGAATGTATAGACATATAAGTAGACATATAATCTATAATCCAAAGCTATAATCAAAAGATTAAGTTGGGGCTAGGTTAGGCGAAGTCTAATCTCCTAACTCCACACATCAGAGATAGTGACTTTTTGCGTATAATTTTATAAAAGCCATTAACAGTCGCATTGACATGTAATATTTATAAAATCAGATTTTTTCAGTTTTTTATAACGGTACGTTCACGAATTTTTTTTAAATGTCTTGTCGTGCTTCTTTATTTACTTAGAAATTGTGGAATAGATCTATTACGTTAAAGTAAGTTATATAATTAGTCCTGAGTAAATCTAACGCTTATGTATCCATTAGTCATCAGAAACAGATGTGGTGAAAGGAATATTATATAAGCCATAACTTTACTTTTTTTGGCATTTCAAGCCTAATTAACCTCAAGACCTGAATGTATGGGTGGCATTATCGGTTGATAATAATAACAATTAATTGCCTGTATAGTAATGGTAGCAAAGGAAAACTAATTTCTTCATTGACTCTGATATTTACTGAGACAACCCAATAAAATTCATACATCTCATTATCTCAAAAAAGATAATATTTTAAAAACTTCTCATTTTTTATTATAAGTAATCACAACTAAACATAGGCTTTATTATATCAATAAATTGCTATTAATTACGATTCTGAACCACTTGCATCCACCAATGCCGTGCACTCTTAATAAGGTGAGTACTCCAACTTGTTAGGATTTGTTTATCAACACACTTGCCGGTAGAAGGCCACTAGGTGGAAAACCTCCATTTCGAAAATTACTATATATACCTATGGTCTATAGGTATATATAGTAATTTTCGAAAGATGAATTTCTGGGGAGTCTAAATATATTAGTATAGATAACCACCGACCCTCCTAACATACAATAACACGTTTTCTAACTAGCCGATACTCAGGTCTGATATTTAATAGTATATAGTATATATACGTGGTAGATCCACGCTGCAACTATATTAGTAATATAGTTGTAGCACGAATGATTCGGCTCGACCAGGAAAGGACCACCCTCTCACAGAATACCAGCGTAAAATAGCAGCTTAACACTGCTGTGTTTCGTAAGGTGAGTGTAGAAAACCGGAGACCCTTTTTACTGGAAAAGAGGCATTTCATCTTAATCCTCACGGGTGATAACACATCTGCATTTTGATTTATTTATTGAGGATAGATGTAATGTCTATGGGTCGCAGCAACCACTTACCATCAGGTGGACTGTGTGCTCGATTGTTGCTTTACCCTATCCTATAAAAAAAAACTATGTAATTTAATATATTTTTGATGATTTAATATGTGTTTGTGAATAAGAGAATTTAATATGCATACGCATTTGAAGCAATACGTTTAATGATACCCTACCTGTTTAATAACTTAATAATCTTTAAATAAATTATAGTAATGACGTTTACTAGATGGTTGCAAATAATTTGATATATTCCGGCCTTGCTAATGCTAAAATAAAGTTGTTACATACGCTTGAATACTTAAACAGGACCATATATATGCAAATTTTTTAACGCCTTAATAATTTCGAAATTTGCATAGACTTTTTCGAACATTTTTATATAGTCAAAATTAGATTATCATGTTATTTTGAAATGTCTGAAATATAAGGCAATTTACTTTTATGTAAAATACGATAATTCTGTTCTAAAAGCATTTAATATTAATTAAACTGTATCATCACTCATCATTCATATGAAGTAGGGATTTTTTCTGAGGAATTCACCAAGTGGTAAAACTCCTTTTCTGCATAGAAGTCCATTTGAGTAGTTACCAACGACAAACGAGCACACAGTCCACCTGATGGTAAGTGGCTGCTGTGGCCCATAGACATCTACATTCATCGTCAATAAAGAATCAAAATGCAGATGCGTCATTACCCGTGACCACTAAGGTGGAATGCCTCTTTTCCAGTAAAATGGGTCTCCGGTTCTCTACAGTCACCATACGAATCACAGCAGTGTCAAGCTGCCATTTTACGCTGGTATTCTGTGAGAGCGTGGTCCTTCCCCGGTCGAGCCGACCCATTCATGCTACAACTATACTACTAATATAGCTGCAGCATGACTCTTACCTGTCTGCCGCTAAATAATACTGCATACACTGTTGTGTTCTAGTCCGCAGGGTATATAGAGAGTCAGTATTAAATTACAAGGTATGAGGCATTCTACCTTAGTCCTAAGAGGTGACAACGCGTCTGAAGCCTTGCCCAGCCACTTATCGTCTGGTGGACTGCAGCTCGTTGGAAAACTCAGTTTTATAAAAAAGAAAACCTGGGTTTGATCCCTGCTGACACCAATGAAAGTGTTAAGGGAATATTTAAGGTGGCGTGATCAACGTATAACATCGGAACAAGGAAACCAACATGTTTAGTTAATAAAATATTTCCAGGATATGTGAAATCCGCCAAAATGCAATAGAACAGTGTAAAGTAAAGTAAAGTTGCAGCTTATTAACGTCCCACTGCTGGGCACAGGGCTCCTCTCATTTCTAAGAGGGTTTTAGGGCAAAGAATTGTCCACGGCGCTGCCCTAATGCGTGTTAGCGAACTGCACATGTCTTCAAAAAATTTTTTTCTTATTTCTCTGACATGCAGATTTCCTCACGATGTTTTCCTTCACCGCCAATCACGTGGTAAATCAGCACTTAAAATCGCAATTAACAATTTCATTGGTGCCAGCGGGGATGAAACCCGGGTTGCTCGAGTACTGTGAAGCTATTCATCAATATTACACCTGTCCACTGTTGACCATAGGCCTCGCCCAAGGAATGCCACAAAGCACGGTCTTGGAACACCTACATATATCGACTGCCTGCATGTCTTACCAGCTCGTCACTCCTTCTAGTGGTGGGCCACCTCACACTTTGCTAACTGGTACGAGGCTGCCACTCTTTAACCTTCCTTCTACATTGATTGTTGGTTTTATATCGGGTAAATCAATACTGCACTTTTATGGAATAAATAGTATACTATAGTTAAGAAGAGATCTACGTGTAAGAAGTTTAGATCTAAAAAAAGAAATAAATCGATTCTGAAAATAAATTCTTAGTGTTAGGAATTTATAATAATATGTCGGGGGAAAAGTTTCTTCGTATTTTGTTTGTATAAAATTGAAGAAAAATCTCTTTGGTTGTACTGTTTGTATCTGGCTGGTTTTAATATCAATACATATAGAACATTTAGGAAAAGAAAAATAAAAAGTAAAAATTAGTTTTGTGGGATTGGAAGGGCATCGTTTATTATGAGCTTTTACCGCCGGACAAAACCATCGATCCGGATCTCTACTGCCAACAACTAATTAGACTCAAGGAAGAAATTGAGAAAAACGGCCGGAATTGATCAGCAGAAAAAATTGAGTGAGCTTGGTTGGGAAGTGTTAATGCATCCACCATATAGCCCTGACTTGCATCCTCAGATTTTCACTTATTTCGGTCTCTTCAGAATTCTTTGGGTAGTGTTAGGTTAACATCAAGAGAGGATTATACGTGGTAGATGCCATGCTGTAGCTGTATTAGTAGTATAGTACAGCATGGCTCCACCAAATGCGACCCATTTGCTGGCTCGAACAGGGAAGGACCACGCTCTTACAGAATACCAGCGTAAAATAGCAGGTTAATACTGCTGTGTTTCGTATGGATACATTCCTTAGAACTTAAGAGATACACCCACACAAGGTCGTGAACGCAAGGCCGACTCCCTCACACTAGTATTACTGCTCCTCAACTCCAGTATGTGACATTGAGGTTCAGTATTTTTTAATCGATATTCCGTTATGGGAGCAGTCTATCAATTAGCAGAATGCACCGCATGCAAGAGAAGTTGACATTCGAAGATATATTCCCCCTCACAGTTTGAGCAAAAAGTTAAGTAAAATAATGCCACACAAGACAGGTGTAATTGTTTTTGTTTAAATAGTACAAGCCCTAACGGTTTTTATCAGTTCAGTCTTGTTTAATTCAACGTTATACCCACTCATTTGCACTTTTACTTGTTAGCTCCTAGGGGCAATAATCACAGATTGGTATAAATGCTGTTTCTAAAGCGCGTTCATAAACACATTACAAAATGATCTCGGCGCGTTCTAAAGAAAAGTTTATTAGAATACAACATAATCAATAGTATTTGTAAAATAAAGAGAGGATGTTTTCACCGTGAGGTGGCCGCATAAGAAAATCCTTCTAGCTCAAAACCTCAAAGGTAAAAAAATTAAATACAGGCGCCGAATATTAAATTATACTTTAGCTTTTAATATTAATTAGTCATTTAATAATCGTTTAGTGGCGGTGTAAGAATATCCACTTCCCTATATCGTCCCATGGGTGTCCACTCACATAGGGAAACTGAAACAGGAAATGGGGAATCACAAATCAGAAATGTTTATTTGCTGTAAACATGGTAGTACAAAGATCTTATAGTGCCACCAACTTATCTTTTCAGGTGGACAAAATTGGAACTAAAGCCGCCATTTTGTAAATGACATTTCGCTGTCAACTATTATTTATTCTGAGCTATCAGGTGCGTGTTTATAAAAAATGAATAAAGACGAAAAGACGCGTATTTAAATGAACCCTTTATTATAGAGTGTCCGAGCGATAGTGAAAGCGATTCCAGTGACTTAGAAGATGAATTATTGGAACCAGTAACTAACGCAGGTACATTTTTCAAAACAGAAATTCTTAGTATTCGGCCGCTTGAACTCCGAGATCACGATCACAATTGTTTTTATAAAATATGTATAATAACACAAATTCTCACTAATTTTAATATGTTAAAACGAAATTTGTTTTATTTTATATTATGTGTAATGAATATGTAGTTACCTATTTCCTCGGTGAATTTCTTAAATGGCAATAGTAAGCACTCCACTAGCGACGCTGTCAACTGAACAGATAAGTTGGTGGCACTATAATATAGTGATATGTCCTCTGTCCTCATGTTTGACTTATAACTGTCATGCAAATTTAAAAGTAGTTACATTTTAATCTACTTAGAGCTAAAAATAAATTAATATACTAAATATGAAACTAATGGTGAACATCAATCATAGACAGAACATTACAGTACATTTATAAATTGTATAATATTTTATGTCAAATTATTCAAGTCTATTAAAGTAAACACAGAAAAGCTACAAACACAGTTAAAATTCAAAAATCTCTTGATCATCTAAGTATTCCTGGACTGAATAAAAGCACCTAGTCAAAAGCCAGGAATGTAACTTTCTTTTAAACAATGGTAATGGCAGGGCCTTGAAACTTTGATGAAGCTTATTATAAATTTCGATAGCCGTACAATAACAGCTTTGTCTGTATAGTTGAAGACTTGAAGTCTTATTCTAGGTTGCATGATCCTTTCTCGATGTCTGGTAAGTTTATTTTTGTATTGCCCACTAGTGACAAAATAATGAGAGTGATGTTATACAATAATTTAAAATTAAAAATTTTGTACAGCCGACTTCAATATAAGTTATTAAGAATAACTCAAATAACTCAAAAACTATTGGTCTGGCCTTGATCAAATTGACCTTGACCACACGAGAAGTATCAGCTTTCATATAAAAAAAGAATCATCGAAATCGGTTCATATAGTAAAAAGTTATGAGGTAACACACATAAAAAAACATACGCATCGAATTGAGTACCGTCTCCTTTTTGGAAGTCGGCAGAAAACACACGTTACGTTTTATATACAGGCACGGTAGCGGTAGGATTCCAAGATTCTTGAAAAGGGGTTTACAGCTTTCAAGAAAATGTACTCTGCATAGCCATAATAGCCAACAGCATCTTTCTACTAACAACTCAAAATTATGAAAAAAAAACTGCGGTTGCCAACCCGCCTGCCAAGCGTAACAACTGTGGCAAAATACAACGGTCCAAAACGATGTCGAAGAATGCTTACAGTAAGTAGTACTGGGTATGTAATTTTGTTCAAAATAATTGTTAGAATCAAAAATTCCTCAGTCTCTATGAATCCGATATTTAGGAAAAAAATTATTTTGATTTTTCTTTAATACCAGATTTTCAATGTGAGACAATTCCAGTGTCTCTTTATTACTATATAATGAATATGCAAGTTTATCATGTCTACTCTTGACGCATACTCAAATAAGAAGGTACATTTATATTCGGAAGTTTAACCTACTGATAATCGGACAGGGGAAGCTATTGATAAAGTCTAAGCTACGTTCAAAATAATTTAATTATACATTTCTAAACATTATAAATCACATCTAATATCTAAATGATACGATAGCTAGTCGTTATCTTAAATACTCGTAATACATACAAGTTTTTAACTCTTTTCATTTATCTATGATGTTGTATTTCATAAATGTTTATTTAATATGTTAATCAATGAAATATTTCAGAATACTGCACAGTAAAGTAACAACCAGTAAATACTCCCGCTGTTCGGCGCAAGCCTTCTCCTTAATCATTTTTGAAAGTGTAATGAAACGGATCGAATAAGGCTGCTCCAGTACGGTTTGACAGACTCTCTATGTTAGGTTAACATAAAATAACAGTTAAAAATATTTCGCATTCGAATTTCTGCGGCTATTTTAAGAATATTACTAAGATTATATGTTGTTATGTTTACGGGGATACGTGAGGTGAGCCTTCAGTATCGGTTCTCACCTCGCGTCGACGAAAGCCGGATTAACGATTTGAATTTGATGTTTGTACACGTCCGACCTCTTCCAATAATAGAAGTTGATCGATCTCCAAGCCGGTAAATTGCCAACTACAGACACACTTTGGAAATAACGAAGCAGCCATATATCATTTTACAACGCCTCTTTAGTAACAATCGTATTTGTACTACAAAACGGTAATTGCTGGTTCGAATACGTGTGATTGTAGCCACTTATTTTTGAGTTTTGATTTAAGATATTCGGAGGAGTATATTAATTATAAAATAACTATCTGAAATGTTCGATTACTCGAAGCTTGCTACGCAAGTTGTCTCAGAATCCTAAACGATCAAGGTAATGAATCAATCTTGCTGAAGGGTTTCCACAAACATGTTGAAGCACTCAATCCTCGCGCAGTGGCGGCAAGCAAGCCTCTTAATTGACATGTGTCAGTAAGTGTGCGACTGACCCGTGGGTCATGCGTGAACAGTTTGCGGCATTCTGTCAATACTTTCGCCAGTTTGCAGCACAAGCGTTGTTGATTTTGATTTCGGGTTATTGTTATGTCTGTTCATTTCTCTTGTAAGAAATATCCGGTTATATAACGGTCTCATTCAATGGTCCAATTGAGCATAAAAATATGTATATTTTCTATTCAATACTTATATAAAAAGATTCGAGGAGGAAAAAATATTATTATTTATTAACTGACTTTAAAAAGAGAAGAAGGTTTTATATTAGACGCATATACATCTTACTAGCGATACGCCCCGGCATCGCACGCCAGCCACCGGCGCTGTTGTCGAAATCCAGAAATTCAATTGTAAATCTAAACCATCCAGAGTTTCACACAGACACATACACAAAAAAATTCATCAATATCAGTCGAGCCATTTTCGACTTTTAGCAAGACTAACGAACAGCAATAGATTTTTATATGTTATGGTTCACCGATTTGTCGAGAACGACTGAACCGATTTAAATTATTTTTATTTTATTTAGTAGTTTTTACCTCCAAGAATGGTCCTAATTAAATTTGAATAAAATTTATACCCCTTAAGTTAAACAAATAAAGGATGATAGTATTTCTTTAGAAAAATAGGGGATGTTGTTTAGGATTTACCTATTTAGACGACATTCTATTTGTTACCTTAGCTTGTGATACTGTTAAGTCCACTCAAAAGGGTAAAAATTATATTTTAATATAAAGTAATCACCGATTTCAAAAATAAAAAAAAATAAAATAATTATGTGGAAATATAAAATATAAAAAATAGCTATTGAAGGCGGAGTATTCTTCGATACACTATATCTTAGTACCGACTTCAGAAGCTATAATGTGTGAAATTATTTTATTCATTTATAATTTGTAGACGGTTTTTAATTGTATTAATAGTTTAATTTTTAATCAACGAGAAAAAAAGAGGAGGTAATCAATTCGACTGTATGTTTTTTATGTGTGTTACCTCAGAACTTGTTTCTAGGTAGGCCGATTTGAATGATTATTTTTTTATTCAAAAGCTAGTACTTTTCATGCAGTCTCATATAAATTTGATCAAGATCTGACCGGTAGTGTTTGAGTTATCTTTAATAATGCGTATTTAATTGACTTCGACTACATTGATGATGTTTTCATTTTATTTATATTGAAGTCGGTTGTACAAAATTAGTAATTTTACCACTTGTGTAATCATATAATATTTCAACTTCTGTTTCCTCTGCTTTCTCCACAACCCACTTCCTCCATACAGAAGAGAGTTTCCCGTTTGCCAAGCATTTCGATTGACAATTACATTATGTAACATCAAAAAAATTGTTTGTTTTCGTAGACTCATAGCTTTTTAATAAAGGATGTTATTATAAATATATATTAAGAGCCTTACATTTTCTTTTCTGACAATATTTCCCAATTTATTGTCACTAACCGCAGCTATATCTGACAGGGCAATATAAATAGCAGATAATCGTGATGTTGTAGTTTCGCTGGAGTTTGTAGCGCGGCACCTTCGTAAATGCTCACCCCGCGGCTCCGCGCCTGCGCATTCCTCCCGATTCCCAATCGCCATTGAACTTTGCTCTTATTGTCAATTCGTGCCCACTGGTGCGTCGCACTCCAAAACACTATTCCCATTTAGGAAGGCTCTTCAAGATAAACGCCTTTGTTCAAGGGTTGATAACCCTGTCTTAAAATTACGAGAATAGAATAGAATAGAATAGAATAGAATAATTTTTTATTCAATATAGATCACGTGTGTAATACTTATTGAAAGTCATTTTTTACTTTACCACTGGTTCGAAAAAAAAAACCTCTGTCCTGGGAAGAACCAGCAAGAAGCCCAGCGGGACTTTTTTTTTAAAGCAAATTTTACAATAATGGTTGTACTAACTATATAAGTACAAAATTTATTTTTGAAACAGCTTGGAAGCGATCACCTCATTCCCAGGGGTTATTATCAACCATGTATTCATTTATACTATAATAACCCTTTTTATACAGTTTCAACTTAACAAAACATTTAAACTTGCTAATGGAGAGAGCCTGTACACTTTCCGGGACCTTGTTGTAATAGCGTATACATTGCCCCAAGAATGAATTACTGACTCTGTGGAGTCGAGAAACTGGTATCACTAGCTTGTGTTTGTTCCTAGTGTTTACAGAATGCACATCACTTTTTTTACTAAAACTACCTTTGTTTTTGTGAGAAACACTATTAGATTTAGGTAGCAGCATTAGATACTAAAGTTTGTGACATATAAACCAAAACAAAAGCTATTGCTTTCTAATTTAAGAAACTTCTTACAGTAATAAAATACCTTTAAATTTTTTTTACCATAATAATTGGCTAACTTTAACTTTAACTAGCTGTTCCCCGCGACTTCTCCAGCCTGTTTTTTGGGCTTTTAATTTTTTTGCGCGATACCCTAATTATTTTTTAAATCTAAAATAAAAGTAACCTAAGTTACTCTTTGTGACATCAGCTATCTGCCAGTGAAAATCCCGTCAAAATCGGTCCAGCCGTTTCGGAGATTAGCCGGAACAATCAGACAGACAGACGAACAGACAGACAGACAGACAGACAAAAACTTTAAAAATTGTATTTTTGTTATTAGTACCGTATATACTTTCACATGCATTTAGTAAAAAGCTGTAATTTTGACATTACAAACAGACACTTATTTTATTTATTTGTATAGATTAGCGACCTAACGAGAAGGTATACCTTCTCGTTGTTAGTTACGATACCTTCCCTTTGTTACAAATATCCATTTAATTTCTCGAATAATAACACATTTTATAGTTAAATATAATTTTGTAAAGGTAACTCCCAATGTTTCATATTTTTTTAATTTTTACTTCGTTGAAAGTGGTTTTATCTTCTTTATTTATAGCACTGCTGTTACCAGGCACAAAAGACTAGACATTGCATGTATTAAATACATAAAGATAAGTAAAATTAATGTCCTTTACAGACAGGTGCTATTGTTTTTGTATAATAGTTCTACCACTAACGGCTTGTACTAGTCCAGTCTTGTTTAATTCAATACCGTACTACCTATTTACAATTTAACATAACGGTTAGGTTCTTGCGCTTTTATACGTTAGTTTCTAGTGGCCAATTTCTGTTCTTATATTATATTGTCTAGTTGCCTTTAAAATTAAAATTAAATTATAAAATATTTTTAACAATACTAATAATATTTTTAATTTTCCTAAATATTTTATATTTACGAAAAAAAATTATGTAAATTATTATGAAATACAATTTACTGCACCAGTACGTTTTTTCTTTATAGAATAAGTGTGAAAAACCAGCACACAGTCCACCTGATGGTTAGTGGATGCTGTGGCCCATAGACATCTACATTTTACCTCGATTAAGAATCAAAATGCAAATGCGTTGTCATCCTTGAGGACTAAGATGGAATGCCTTTTTTCCAGTAAAAAGGTTCTCCGGTTCTCTACACTCACCATAAGAAACACAGTGGCATTAAGCTGCTATTTCACTCTGGTATTCTGTGAGAGCGTGGTTCCCGGTCGAGCCAATTCATTCGTGCTACAACCATAATATTGCTGTGGCGTGGCTCTACCAGGTAAAACAAAAGGTATACAGCAATGGACCTCTAGTGCTAGACAAACACCTTAAATTTCTTATTAAGCCTATAACCCCATTTCCAATACCATCGCTATCGCTTAAATCGTTAGTTAAGATTTCTCACATGAAAAGGATAATATCATGAGAAAAGTTACTTATCTGAGTAATTAAAATTCTTTTGAGGTGATGTGTCGTTCGCCAAAAAGCATTGTTGTCACTATGTAGGTACAGTAAGTAAGCTCTTCCTTGGTCCTGACAAATGATGCTTACTTTTCACTTTTACTTTACTTAATGCTTTAGTGAAATATTAACAAATATTTTTATAGCAAGTATGTGATTTCCGCATAATATTTCGTAAGTCGTTAGTTTTTATTTAATATTAAACATTTATAAGCAATCAAGCATCCATCGTGTGAACGTCTCAAATAATAAACTTGCCAAATAAATCACAACAAACACAAACAGCTAGTCGAAATGTAGAAGAACAATACAATTTAATCTACATTAAATTGTTACTATCACCTGATCCGCTGTTGTGAAAATAATAGTTGTGCGGCATATCATTATGGATATAATATAAAATAAATTAGTCACGCAATTGTTGCTACAATAGTACCTACGGTACAAATTCAATTCATCGTACCTCGAGGCAGACGATTCGTTGACGCAACACAAAACAATGGGGGTTTTGGTTCAGCGACCTTTCGGGATCTGTGACATCGCCGCGAAAATATGGGCACAGCATCGCTTGAACATTCTATCTACCTACTGCCATAGACCACTCAAAGAATGTACCATATTACACTACGCGCCATATCAGTATTTTAAATAGAATATATATCGATGTTATCGATGTATTTATTATAAAATATATAAATTTATCCGGAATAAATTATTAGCAAAGTTATTTTTTTATAATCATGATCGTTCGTAGAGTGTATTACCGAGAGTTTACTGGTGTAGTAAGACGACAAAATGAATGGCGCACAACTCGTGTTCTGACACGCCTTATACAATTAGGTATAGTCGTTGATATTCAAATTATAATATAACAAAACAAAATGCATGTTCTTTATATATTCATAATATGGATAGATCTAAATCTGAAGCTGCATAAAATCTACATGCTTTTTAGCTATAACTGCTGTCAACATAATTAAGAGATTAAAGATTCTATTTTTATAATAACAATAAAGATTTCAAAACAACGCCAATCATATCAAAAATATATTTTTGAAATAAAGCTTTAAGGAAATGAAGGAAAGCAGTTGTTAATTATGGCAATGATACTGCTAGATATAGATTATATCGTGAACCGTATAACTAAAACAGATATTACTTTGAGTAGATCGATAATGCGATTATTTTGTTAAGCAGAGCTATAATTTCGAATGTGTTATAGTATTAAAATTAATAATGTGTCCATTTTTTAACTTCCAGATCTTGACGAGTGATTTAGGTCACGTTTCGCCGTATCTCGCCGTCGACAAGCTGGTTCAGACTCGAGGCAGAAAAAAGGCGCGCGCTGCCGCCGTCGGCGACCAGATAATGCAAGCCCGCGGGCTTCAATAAGAGTAATTCAACCTCTTTACCGCACTGAGAAGCGACGTCTTATTTAGACCCAAATGCGGCACAAACACGTTTCAAATTGAAGCTTTTCAGCACAATTACCTCCTCGAGCTGCAAAACCGCGTTTAACGAACGACTATCGCATCAGTATGAGTTAGCGTAGGTTCTGCATCAAATTTACATAATTACCTACACGCGATATAGAAACGTTAATAATTTCTTTTATAGATTCCTTTGGCGAAATATTTTTTTCGAATAGGAACAGCTGCAATGCATTAAACTATTTATTTATGACCATCTTGCACGCTTTACTCGACCACGCGTATATTTATATATCGGTTAAAGAAGATTAATAATTATTATCGCCATAATGGAAGATGTATATGAACTTTAAAACATTATGTATAATATTATATAAACGATAAATAATTGTTGTAAAGTAACGACAAAAACGAGACTAAATTTTGGTCAAATCTTATAATATGCCAAATCCTTAATCGAACTTGCTCTTTTTCGTGCTATAACAGGCTGTAATAATCAGCCTAATGTGGATGTTATCAAAATTTTCGCAATAGCATTGTTCGAAGACGTTGGCACACAATAGAAGAGAGGAGCCTGTCGAGTGAAGTAGGGCGCGCACGAGGATCGTGGCGGAGCCCCGTCGGCTGCGGTGGTGAAATGCGTGGTGGGCGGCGCCGCGCACGCCGCCCCGCCCAGCCCTTTCACCGACCGCCCCGCCCCACCGCCCTCCTACCCCTCAACAACCAACTTCCATACCAATGTGTTACGTAACCCTTTGCTATTCCCTACACAGAAACGCCCGAAGCATTCTGCACTCAGTCCATAATAGAAACGCTTGCAAAACCGATCAGTACTAAAACCTTTCAACCCTCGCGCCATAAACTAATATCATACACTAAACAACGGACGTAGATTGTTCACGATTACGATGTAAATTATTTTCGACAGACTGTTTGCCGTCAAGATGTTAAAATTTTAATTACGTCGACCCCGCGAGTCATATCGTGCAGAGCTAACATTGCGCCTTAAGTTAAAAGTTGAGATAAGAACATACAAAGAACTTACGATTTTATTACATGAACTATAAAGTTTTGTTTTAATAGTTTTTTTACAACTCCCTGTCATTATATTTCACTCTAAAAAAAACAATATTAGTTTAATTTGACACAGTGTTTAGAAAAATATAAAAGAATAATTTTGCTATTCATATTTTGAAGCAAAATGAGTAATGTCTTTGACTTGATTGTTTCTGTTGTAACCGGACAATAAATCTTGTTAAGTAAATTTCGAAATTTTTAACTTTTACCCTTTGGCATTTTCGGGGTCAAGTCAACCAATTAACCAACGTATTCAATACAAAATATCAGGTAAGTCACCAGTCTTAATAATCTCTTAATCTCTTTTATATTTCGCTACTGCTAAACTGAAGCAAAAGTGAAAACTAAAAAATAAAACGAAACTTACAAACCTATATGAACTATATAATAGGTACCTATTTACCTATAAAATAGCGATTCTGCAGTACTGGCCATTCCAAATCAAAATAATTTTTATTAGGTTAAGAACTCTTAATTTCAAATTAATTTCATTTCAAAAACATGGATTTTTGTTTTCAAAATTAGTCATTTGTTTATTGCTTAGCGTTATGTTTTTTCAACTGTAAAAATGAACCCCGCGGTAGTATGAAAACTTTGGTCGATAATGACGAATTAAAGGCGATAGTGGAAGCTGATTATACTCAATCTACGGCTGAATTAGCAGCAGCTTTCGACGTTAGCATCAAAATAATATTGGTCCATTTGCGTGAGATTGGCAAGATAAAGCAAGACAAGCTTGACAAATGGGTGCCCCACGAACTCAATGATCGCTAACGCGAAGGACGCGTCGGGACGAGCCTTGCACTGCTCAACAGGCACACAAACGAAGGTATTTTTAACCGCATTGTTACCTGCGACAAAAAATATTCTGTTTGACAATCACAAGCGCTCAGCAAGTTGGTTTGGATCCTGGTTCAGCACTCTAAACAATACCCTAAACGAAAACTTACCCCTAGAAAAGTGATGGTCATTGTTTGGTGGTCTAGTGCCGGTTGGATTCATCACAGCTTCTTAGCAAACGGGATGAGCACTACTGTAGATGATTACTGTGAAGAACTGAACACAATGATGGAAAATCTCGCTCATCTCCAATCAGCTTTGGTCAACGCGCGACTTCATACTGCACAACAGACGGTCTCCAAGTTACAAGAGCTGGGGTTGGAAGCTCTCAGTCATCCGCCGTACTCATCAGACCTTGCACCTACAAACTTCAACTTTTTCCACAATTTGCATAACTTTTGAGCGGGAAAAAATTCAATGACCGAGAGTCTGTACAAAATGCCTTTGAAGAATTTGATGCGTCCCGTTCAGCTGATTTCTTTAAGAATCAATCAAAATTTAAGGATCAATAATCAAAGATGCATCGATTGCATGGGTGATTACTTTGATTAATAAAAATAAAAAATACAGAAAAAACTGATTTCATAAAAAACGGTAATTTCATAGGTAAAGACCTAATATTAATACTAGCTTTTGGCCTGCGGTCCCAAGTTGTAAAGTCCAGACAGTCATGACGCACGCTTTTTAGAGACAGATTTTTTCATATTTCAGTACGATAATCATGATGACAGTCGCAGATTTTATGTTACACTTGGACCTTTCGAATGGTGAAAACCGCTCTTACATTGTTTCTCTTCGTACTCCACTACATTCATCCACCTTCTTAAAGACATAAATTTCTGCTACAGCTGAACTACTGTTACAGAGCACGTGGAACATCTGATTTTATTTATAATTTTATTCTCTAACCTATGCACATCATAGCCATTCGTTGGCCCTTCGTTATGAACAATTATTTGCGTAATGACGTTGTCTGAAAGAATACGCTTTCAGAGTGATAAGACCGCCAATTGTACTATTTTTATTGATAAAATTTTGTTTTTGTTTCAATGTGTATTGGCGTAAAATAAAGAATAATATATATTGTTTGGTTGATTGATTAAAAACTATCAAAAAAAAATTACAACTTTATAAAAGCTTGCAACCCCTAATTTTCCCCTTAGGTTATAATATACAAAAATCCTTAAATTAGTTTCTAATCGAAATGAACATGCTCTCACTCCATAAGGATGACCCCTATTTGAAAATTTGCAAAATTAATGTTCATTTATCTTATTTATAGAGTAATTTCAGTATGTTTCGAGACAATCGCCCCATAAAATAAAAACATTCTTACAGACTTTTTCACCCTATCTCACCCTCTTAGGGATTGAATATTCCAAAATCCTTTCTTAGTATCCACTAAGAAAGGATTTTGGAATATTAGCCTACGGAATTAAAGGAACCTACTGTCCCAATTTCTACGCCTCAATATATTATGTATTTTTCATACAATGTGTGACCCTCGTTTCATAGTCGCTAAATTTACCAATTTAAAAATAAAAATAAAAAAAATAATTTTAATACTTTAATTTAATAGTATTTGCACTACTTTTAAAATTACAAAAATCATTAATTATTTTTCTCCATACAAATTTGTACAACCTCTGCGCTGTAAAGGGTTGTTTAGAAATATCATAAATAATAAATATTATGTGTATTTATTACTACCTGATACCAACGACTTCGTCCGTGTTGTTTACACACATCTCTGAACAGTAGTGACGTAGTTGTTTCTTAAAACTTTAAAATGAATATATCGCAATATTTTTTTTAGATAAGGGCCAAGTTTCTTAGAAATAAAACTTAGAAAACCTAAATGAAATATATCCAGTAATTTTTCCATGATGCGCGCACAACTGCAAGCCTCTATCATATTATTTATATAGATAAATATGAAGTAACCAGCTTGTAAGACATGCAGGAAGTTGATGGATGAAGGTTGCTCAGGACTGTACTTTGTTGTATTCCTTGGGTCTTGGAGGTCTATGTTCAGCAGTGAACTTGTGAAGGGCTGTAATGATGATGATGTATTCAATTATTTTATAAGGTCTCAGCGCGGCTTCGGCTCTAATCCTGCATGGAACAATCCTTCGTATTGCCTAAAACTTATAATTCCGGATCCTTATGTTTTTTCAGGTGCGATTTATTTATATAAAACGACTCCAATATGCAAGAGAAAATCCTAGTGCACCTAACGGTCAACAAATGTTTAAAAAAAAACAAAAAGATCAACGATCAAGTCGATTTGGCCGTACCTCGATTCGACAACGCTTAAGTATCAATATAGCATTATTATTATTATTCAAATAGATTAGAATACCAACCCATATCGAAAACCAACCCATGCAAGTCCAGAAGTCGCGACTTCTGCACTTGCACGGGTTGGTTATTTGGTTGGTTGGTTGGTTGATTGACCAGTGGTCTCAAAAAGGGTGAGAGAGAGTTGGGCTAAAAAAAAAGTAGCGATTTTATTTTTTATGCTATTTCATGTCATTCATGATACTATTGGACACACTCCTCGTTTCTGAGAAGGTTGTAATTTTCGCCTTACCTCAGAATATTTTTTTCTAAGATATACAGGTTCTTTGTTCTTACGTATTTCCTTAGCCTCCGAGTACATGGTAAATCAGTCCTTAACATTGTTATTAACAATGTCCGCGGTGTCGGCGGGGATCGAACTCGGGTTGATCGCTCGAAATTTACAGTGAGCGCGAACTATCTCGACTTCTTATATAACTATAGTTTGGTAAAACAAGCTAAAAACTTTGTGTTATTTTCATATAATAACGTAATTTGTTTGATTTTTATTTCCAATTCCATTATTTATGTAAATGTTGACTGAAAAAAAGAGATACCTGCAGATCTCTAAACGTCCATAAGTTATGGACGTTTACTAGGAACGGTTCCCTTTACGAGGTAAATGAATTAATTGTTGATTTAACTTGTTGAATTATACAATATTATTGATTCCTAGGTAGGACTAACAAATAATATTCTACTTAATTATTCAGTCCTTGCTGTAACCGTTAATATTTCACTGTCAAACAAACGACATTATAAGCTAGCCGCAGTTCAAATACGTTCACACAGTAAATCTTTGGTGGAGATTACATCTGATAAGAAATTTATTTTATGTCAAGTAGAATGTTTGATAAATTGCAACTTTGTCGTGAAGCGACAATTAAAAGAGAAGAAAAACCTAACCTACGATCAGCAAAACAACCAAATAGACCAAAAAAAGGTAAGGCTTCGTTGACAGCTAGTTTAAAAGTACTAAATAATGTGAAAATACGCAGTAAAATGATATGTTATTGTGTAAAAACGTTACAGGATCCTATATAAATAAAGGTGATGCAAAATATAAATGCAGAGAATCAAAAACAGAATGGAAAAATAGTATAAAGTGATGCAAAACATGAATGCAGAAAATCAAGAACAGAATGGAGAAATAGTATAAAATGATGCAAAACATGAATGCAGAATATCAAAACAGAATGGAGAATTAGTGTACAATGAAATGTAAGTAGTATAACACTACAACTTATCTGAGACATAATAAATGTATAATAATAAGGTAGGTAATTCTTTGTCAATCATCTTCCCTTTATATAAAAATCAAGTGTTAGATGTCTCTGAATGATTTAGATTCACAATCGGCCCCGGTAGGTGGCGCTGTTGTCGAGATCCAGAAATCGGAGGGTCGCTAGTTTTGTAATATTATTTTCAATTATTTTACGTGAAACATTGTCATCAATGCTATGTATATAAAATATATATGCCCAAAAAACGATCTGTGTGTATATGGGTGCGTTCAACTAATAGTAATTATGTATAACTGTGGTTGTATTCTTACGGATAGAAAACATATTTCCTCAAAATCAATCTTTTCTACTTTACGAGGTTTAATATGAAAATATGTGCCCAAAAAACGATTTGTGTATGGTATTCTTACGTAAAGAGAAAAAATCAATTCTCGATTTTTAAGGGGAATCGATAAAAAAATTTTAAAATTGTTTCAAAGAATCGATTTTCTTGACCCAAAAAATCTGTATTCTGACTTGACCCAATTTTTCCGATAAATTGATTTTAGCCCGCCATCACTACTTTGTAGCTGCTCCACGACACCGTTGATGGATTCTCTTATACAATATCAGAAATGCTTATTCATATAACAGAAATAAGATACTTTAGATTCATTGCATACTCATTATGTAGTGGAACTCTCGTTTTGAAAACAAGCACATAATTTCGCTACTTAAAATACTGGTACACAATTACGAACAATAAATATAATCGGTTATTCGTATAGTGAGTTAAATAAAATGAATAATTCATACTTAAATGTGTATTGTAACCAGAAAATAAAATTCTTGTATGATTTTCCTACGTGTACATAACAATGAAAGAGATAACCGTTTTAATTGAATGAACAAAAGAATGAGCGTTAATTTATAAATAAACATACAAATTTTTAAAATTTACTTCTGCACATATTGTATCTGACCAAAACACTGTATATTCCTATTTGGTAATTACACAATTGGGTTAAGGTTCACTACGTAATTATAAGGTTTTGGTTTACCATTAAAAAGATAATGAGTAATTATTTGGTCAGTCAAACCCGTCCACAATGCCCCTATTAAGATCTCAGACTCAGGCTATATCTTGGTCTGATTCATAACAAGTCGTGCGTTTAAAACGAACACAAATTTAAATTCATGACAAAATAAATTCAAAACAAATTAAATTCATAACAAAATCAATGACTCACGTCATAATACGTATGTCAAATAAGTATATTACCTAACAATTTAAAATTTGAATATTTATATTTAATAAAGCTTCTTTCAATCAAACTAAATATTAATATGAGAAAATATCCACATTATTTAAGAAATCCTTAAGTATTTCAATCTCCATTTCAAGTACAAATGGATGACGTAAATAGCGTATTTGAAGCTAGTACGTATTTACTACACATGCTAGTACTTACTGGTAAACTATTCAAGAAAGTATAAGGAACAAGCCAATTTTATTGAAAATTTATATAAGAAAATTCTTTACAAAAACTATTGACCCTTAATATTTGTACTTATTAATTGAAAGGTCGTTGTATTTGAAGGTATGTTAAATTTATTAAATTGCATTAAGTATCTAATTATTCTAAATTTAAATAATAAAACCAAAATGCAAAAGATTTTCGAAAATGTATCTAGGTACATTAAGATGGGATTTTCTAACGTAAAAAATGTAGATAATATTGTCAACTCTCGTTTTTTCTTTCTTGTGTAAAAAAATTATAAATAAACGCTGCTTTCCCGTTATTTTACTGACTTTGAGCGTTTTGTCTCACCACGACAAGAGATTTTACACGAGAAGAGATGCTAATATGTTGGAAGCTAGGTGCAGTAAACGCAAAATTGTGGACGCTGTTACGTCACCAAGCTTAATTTGTTAATTATGGGCACACTGCAGGAGTACAGGAGATGTAGGTGAACTTCAACGAGATGCTGCAGCTATGTTAGAAGTATAGTTGTAGCAGGAATGGGTCGGCTCGGCCGGGGAAGGACCACGCTCTCACAGAATACCAGCGTAAAATAGCAGCTTAACACTGCTGTGTTTCGTATGGTTAATGTAGAGAACCGGAGCCCCATTTTACTGGAAAAAAGGCATTCCATCTTAGTCCTCACGGGTAACAACGCATCTGCAGTTTAATTCTTTCTGGAGGATAGATGTAGATGTCTATGGGTCACAGCAACCACTTACCATCAGGTAGGCTGTGTGCTCGCTGTGTATCCTATAAAAAAAAGTGTACAGTTTTGCAACTCAGAGACTAAACTTGCAAAATTCTAGAAGCAGCCCCAAATCACAGCTCGCAAACTGACAGCAAAACTCTAATGCCAGCACCAAGTGCTTATCAGTGATACAAACAGTCAGGAAAAGATTGTATAAGGCAAATTAGTTTTATTAGTAACGTTTATTGTGGGCTAACGTATATCTGCCATTCTATACTCAGTATGCACGTGTACTGTTTTTCGATGAGTCTCGCTTCGGATTGCATACCGATTCAAGAAGAGTCCCCGTTTAGCGTGTTTCTGGTCACTAGAATTGACTCCAGAATGCTCATAAATTTCAGCCTTACCAAAGCGGAACAGATCTCGTATGGATACGAGGCAATTTAAATGCGTGCTTTGTTTACCGTGGCGAGGTTTGGCATCCCTCATTGAGTTCATGTTCAAGCACGATAGCAAGACTGATGATGAATGTATTTAACGAAAACAATCTCACAGTGTTAGTGAGACCTACTCACTCCGATTTCAATTCCGTTAAGATTTGCTCGCGAGAAAACTTCAAGTGATCTTTCCCAACATTTTTACCCGAAATAAGAGGTTATTTTCTTCTGTATGCTGGCCGTATGAAGAGCTTATTTTCTTCTGTATTAAGATTGCTTAGTGAGTATTAGATATCAATGTTCAAAGTCTTTCTGCATGATAATAATCAAAGAGATAATAAATCAAATAAGATATCTTCATTACGAATTTTAGCACGCAGAGAAACTCTGAATCTAGCATAGCAGTAGAACCGGAGTAGCACCACAAAGCCCAACTGATCAATAAATTGAAGTAGCAATAGGCCGGCCATATAGTTCGAAGAACCAACAACCGATGTGGAAGAAAATTTTTCGAGTGGTAACTTTGTAAGAGCTGTAATGATGATTGTATATAAATAAAATTCAGAACAATCGCAGCATTAAAGTGAATAGGCCATTAAATCCTCATTAAAATTAATCAAGATCAAAGACAATAAGAAACAGTTTAAAGTTCATTGTGGAATACACAAAATCGACAACGGAGGAAAGGTTAAAAAGCTCAAATAAGCGTGCATTAGGAAAGAGGTGGCCCGTCGGGTCGCGCATAGAATGCAAACTGCCGCCCATACATTAAATCTGTTCCATTCGAATTGCAAAGTCGTGATTTGTCAAAGCATAATCTAAAGAACCGCAATGTTCGCACATCGTAATTATTATCTGTGGTAAAGTGGCATCCAAATCTTTTGTACCATCTCACGGCTTGTACACAGAAATCAATGTTCCAAGTATCTCTGACCAACAGCGCACGACGTGTGGTACTGTAAAACGATAACTGAATATGTGAAATCTTACCTTGATTTTCACTCTAGGAATATTGGATACAAAAAGCTATATTAAAAAAACAATGCGCCTATTACAAACTGTAAATTAAAACATTCGACATCTTACCTAATTTATCAATTTCATTTTATTATTAAATCAATTAATATATTTAATTCCCAAAACAATGATCATATTTTTTTAATGCAATCGAGTAACTTTAATCTATACGAAACAGTTTTATTATCTGGACTTACACAGCAGTATGCAACAATACATAAAGCAGAACCGCAGTGCGATGAGATCGTTCCCGTTTTGTTGTTGTTCGTAATCCGGACTCCCCTATCGATATCTTTAAATTATTTCCAGGGAGCCTCCGCGATGTAACCGTTACGACAACGAGCTGCGATAACGCATTGATTTATTACTCTGAATATTTAATGACAACAGACAATTGAACATTTATAGGACTCACATAAATTCACAGTTAGAATCACGTTTGCCATATTCCCGCCACTTTACATTGTGCTAAGCTTTGTAGAGCTCTTGTTTATGCCACATATGTAGATGCAGAACTGGAGTCATAGGATTTCTGCAGCGATATCTATTGAATAACAAAGGATAAAATGTTTAGAAGATAAAGCTGAAATTACTAGCCCTCTCTTTGAATCTATGTCTTAATCGATTTTCAATGTAAATTAGTATTATTGTATGGAAATTTTCTATAATAGCTACTGTAAATCCGCTAATTTCTTTATATAATATGTGCTTTGCGAATTATTTACAAATAAATACCGAACGAACTATAATAAATTTAAAATAATAAACTTATGTTGCAATTTAGCTGAAATAATACACAAACTAATCTTGGTAATGATACGGTAGATAATGTAGTTACTTAAAGGTACATTATATTAAGTAAATTTACAAAACATAAACTGAATGCCGCAGCTATTTGGAAGCGTGAGACCGAACTACACCATGTACACCGCCTGAATTGGAATTACAAAAACACCGATCACGAGCACTGTAGCGCACCGCGAGTTAACTTCAAGAAACGCTGTTAACAATTTATTAGGATTCGTAGCAGTGGGCTTCAATTATTAAGTATTTAATTATAGTCAAGATTAAAGAGATAAATCGCAGACTATTATTTCTAACTTCTTACGACGCAGCGGATTGCTCAATGACTTATATTTCGCGACTTCCACAGGCTAATAATTGAATTTCCCTCGGAGAACAATTGCTTCGATTACAGCGCGGCCCGACACGGATCGACGCCTAATGAATCTCCCCGCTGTCTAGTTATTTACCGAGATAAACTCTGTGTTTACTGGTTACACGCGCATGATTGCACGAGCTCCCAATAAATTAGATTTATCGGGTGAAGAGATATTCACGTACAAGTATGTAGGTAACGTCGCTTATGTTTTAAGATTTAGCGCCAAGGTCCCCGCAATTTGTTATTATAGAAGCTAATAGTTAGGCACATCAATTTAATGCTTAATACAGACACTGTAATAATTCTACAATAATTACATTATACAGATGGAACAAATACTTTTTGGTGCTACGTTTAAATCATTCCATATACACTACGATTTTGAGTCAGTCAAACCCAGGCGGAAAAGGTCAATAAAAGAGTCAGTTGAGAATGGAACTCACCACATGATACACAGAAATATAAATGATGATGATGAGACATCACTGCTGAACAAATGACTCTCCAATAGATTATCACGAAACACGATCCTGAGTCCCTATATCGTTCGACTCATTTTGCATGTTTCATCAGATCGATTCTTGTAGCTCGAGTAGAATTCACAAATTATAATTATGCATCTTATTTTTTTTAAATAACATTTATAGTCATAAACGAGCTTACATTCTACCTAGAATGTCCTTTTTACTGGAAATGAGGCATTCCATCTTAGTCCTCACGGGTGACAACGCATCTACATTTTGATTCGCAAACGAAGATAGATGTAGATGTCTATGGGCCGCAGCAACCACTTTCCATCAGGTGGACTGTGTGCTCGTTTGTCACCCTTATCCTATAAAAAAAAAATACCTAGATATGTTTAGCGTAATATGCTTATTGCAATGCATGGACATCAGCAACACACAAATTGAAGTGAATCACTGAATAGCCCCTTTTTATCTTTTAAACATGCATTGGTCACAATAAATAGATAAGAGAGTGCTTCTACCCAGATGGCTATGAGTAGAAAAAGTACCTGTACTAATCCAAAGGTGCACATAATAATATGTTACCAACTTTAAGTTCACAGTTTTAAAAGATATATTAACACTATAAGTAAAAAACTTTTTTTTATTTGCCAGTCTCTCGAATTCCACTATCTAATAGTTAGATGCAAGCCTTTTATGTTGGTATTACCCTCTTTCCTGTAAGAGAGCAAGAATACAGACTGTGAGGTATATCTCAGTAAATCCTCTCTTTATATACTCAGGGATGACAACTGTAGTTATTAGTTCATATGCCACTAATACAGTCTTATGTATAGACTATATATAAGACTGTATTATACACTGATAAAAGAAGCAAAGATAAAGTCATGGATACAAACCAGGGGCGTAGCTACCGCCGTATCAGCCGTATCAATGATACGGGGCCCCCGGGCTACAGGGGCCCCGAACGTGTGTAACCAAAAATTCCAAGAACTTCTACGGGACAGGAAAGGCTATCACTATTATCTATAGAAGCAAAGAATTAAAAAAATACTGAAACGTCTTCAGCTATAAATACCGCCGAAAAATATTCAGCTCTGTTAGTATTGTTTGGCTAGCTTAGTTCCTAGAAGTATTAATTGTAAGTAATAACTTACAATCAATATATAATAATTTTAATTAAATTCAAGTGTTTTTGTTCCTTTTATGAAATCTTTACTCTTCATTTATTTATTTATTCGTATGGCGTTCTTACAATCGTTCACAATAAATTTAAATTAAAAACAAAATTATAAAGTTATTCTATCTTTTATTTGCTGAATCCATGGGAAAGCGTCGTTTTCGAGAGAGAACAGGTCTGTTGGGCAGCCGTGGTACTTTGTGAGTGGGCGCTCTCTAGATATATGCTCAACATCCTGTACAGCAGCTTCACACTCACACCCCGGTGATTCCCTCCACCCGCACATAGACATGAAGGCATTGCTTCGCCCGCATCCGGTTCACACCCTATTCAGTTGCCACCATTTCATTCTTAGGAGCGCAAAACCAGCAGGTTTAAGTGTAGGGTTGATGGTAACTCCCATGCTATTAGGGGGTTATGTGTTCCATTCCTGCAACTACTCAGAAGATGTGTTAAATCCGCCGGACACGAGTTCACATGCGGTCTGGTATGGTGGGTGACGTGACTTCAGACGGTGGGGTGGCGGGTCAGTAAACTCCGCGTGAGCTATCAGGTTAGGATTTCCGTAGATCTTCTGGGACTCTCGTACTAGTATTTGTTGTCTTCTCAAATGGGGTGAGCTTATATGGCTTGGCACGGGGAGACACTGGAGAGGGGTACATTATAAGGTTCCAGATATGCATTTCATGGTCTCGATCAGCTGGGTGTCCACATGCAGCTCATGTACACTATTTGACCATACTGGTGTACAGTACTCTGCTATTGAGTACACCAAACTGAGACCGGTTGTACGCAGCACATCGGTGCAGGGCCCCCCATGTGGTGCCCGCTAGCCTGTGTAAGATGTTGTTTCTGGTCTTTTTAGATAATTTGTCCATGTGCAGAGCGTACGTGAGACTCCGATCGAGAGTCACTCCCAGGTACTCGGAGTGGGGTTGTAGTGCAACATGGCTCCAGCAAACTCAACAGTGGGCTCGTATTTTGCCATTTGGTAAGCCAAGTGAAACGCAGTTACTTCGGTTTTGGCAGTGTTTGGTACTAGTCCATATCCTAAAGTATTTGTCTAGTATAAGCATACTTAAGCAAGTCCTCGTTAAGAATACCTTCGGATGATTTGAAGGTTTCGTGTTGGGAAGCCAGTGCTATGTCATCAGCATACATAAATTTACGACTCTGCGTTTCAGGTATATCATGTAAGTAAAGATTGAAGAGCAGCGGAGCCAAAACTGAACCCTGTGGTAATCAATTGTTCAGCTTTTTGGTACGGCTTTCACTGTCGCCAAGGAAAACCATGAACTCACGGTTGCTAAGGATGCTATTTAACAGCCCCACCATTTTCCTGCATGGTACCGCTTTTATGACCTTATAGACCTTGCCGTCAAACTGTGTCGTATGCCGCTGACAGGTCTCTTAAAACAGCAACCGTCTTTAGTTTCTTTTGAAACCCTGCTTCAATGTGGGTTGTGAGGGACAACACCTGGTCGGTACAGTTGCGGCCACAACGGAAACCAGCTTGTCCTATTGGAACCACCTTATCCATGAAAGCGCATAATGCGGTTGTGATTAGTCTCTCCAGAAGTTCAGAAGAACAGCTCAGAAGGGCGATAGGTTTTTGGGATTTCAGCATAGCAATAATCTTCGGTCTATTGAAGTCGCGAGGCAATTTGTTACGTAACATGATATCTGAGAAGAACTCTTTCAGCCATTTCCTACATTTCGGGCCCAGGTGCTTTAGAAACTCATCGTAGACTCCATCGAAACGAGCAGCTTTATTAGGGGGCAATAGTTTCAAGGCGCGATCGGTTTCATCTTGGAGAATTCTCGTGACAGCTGGTAGTCAATTGGTAGCGACGTCTTGAGCTGTTTAGGGCACTGTCGTGTCGCCCGGGTATCATCTTTCCTGCCTTTAACTCGGGACACCTCAACTATTCTGTTTGTAATCGCGTTGGCTAGTGGAGCAGATCCGCCACGGGAGTTTGTTCCAGTCTTGCCTGCCAACCCATTGAGCACCCTCCAAGCTTTCCTGCCGGAAGTCTTAAAATCCATTGACTCCACGGTATCGAGCCACCTATTTCGACGCCCTTCGTCGAGAGATTTCAGAAGGTCATCACCTATTTCATAGTTACCCGTGCGCGTGTACTTATCAAATAGTTTTCAGCAAGGGATGTCTTGCGATAGCCTCGGGGTATGCTCTTTTTTGCCGTTGTTGTGAGAAGTTTAGTGAATCTCTTGTAGTTTTCGGCACAGGGAGGTATCCATCTGATAGCAGCATCCATGTCAGCGCTGAATTTGGACCAGTCTGCTTTGTGGAAATTCCATCGAGGCAAAGGCACGGAGTTTATTTTTTTATTTTTATTTATTTAATTCTGAACAATACAAATTGTGTTGAATCGTTTATGCAAAAATACAATTAACAACCAAATTTACAATTATATAAAATTACAATAAAAATATAATTTACAATCAATATTAAAGTTTGTTAAGGGGATCTTAATACCAACCTCCACAAGCACCGGTCGGTGCTGGCTGTTCGGGAAGTCTGAGAGAATTCTTCGTGTGGTTTGTAATGGGGTTCAATTGATGTCACAGGTAGTAAACTTATTTATTTATTTTTTATTTAAAAAAAGTACTAATAATGCTATTATAAACTTTACTAATATTCCCTTTAACCACTTCTGGTAAGCTTAAAATGCTTGTTAGAAGTGGTTCACAGTAGTCGAATGGCGGATTCGAACCCACGACCTTTAGAGTTCGCGATCCGCGCCCTAACATTAGGCTACTGACTAAACTAACTAAAGGTTAAATCTGGATTATAATCCCGTTCCCATCTTGCTGACCTGAACGATCCTCTATCATTGGCATTAAATACCAGGTGTAGGTTGTAGTTGTTCGCCCATTGCACGAGGTGTTCACCATTTGCATCATTTTTGTTATATCGCCAGGTCGTGTGATGACTATTGAAGTCGCCGGCATATAGGCATGGGTGTGGGAAAGCGGGGAGGTTGGTAGTCCATGAAGAGTTCGGTGGTTTGTATACGTTTACGATGGTAAGGTTGTTGATCTTTATTGCAGAGGCAAATACATCCAGACCCCAAGGCAAGTCTCCGCAGCGACATGTTTAATACCGTCTTTAACATAAGTGGCGATGCCATATTGCGCGTGGTTGATATGTCATATGAGCAAGGTAGTATCCCGGGATAGCACCACGTTTATTTAGATCCTGTTCATCTCTAGCGTGAGTTTCTTGTAAAAGGAGTACGTCTATGTTATTTCCTAATAGAATCTTACTCGTACTTACTACTTCGCATTTAGCTTGACTAATAC